>JAUUTY010000537.1:0-277565 GCA_030979885.1 Lolium multiflorum | reverse complement strand
GTGCACCTATACATCAGACAAGTGTATTGGGTGTGTTGGGGACAGATGAGACTTCTTGTATCGTGATTGCGGGGGTTGCTTGAGGGGATATCTTTGACCTCTTCCTCTCTGGTCCGATAAACCTTGGGTGATCCCACTTAAGGGAAACTTGCGATGTTCTACAAACCTCTGCTCTTGGAGGTAACAACGTACGAGGAATAGAGCGTGCGTGAACATCAAGCACTTTTGCAGTGCCGTTGCGAGGAGGAAAGGTAAGGCACTCATACTCAGGTCCCAGGTAACTAAGTACTTTTGTGGCGCCGTTGTGGTGTGCTCGAAGCTATTTCCCTTTAGATCCTCTGCAATTGCATCTTTTTGTTCTTGTTTATACACTAGTAGGCATAATGGAAAACATCAGTGAGCTTTTTATTCTATTTCCTGGGTCAAGACATGAATGGTTTAATGCAATTTAAAAACCTATGGAACCTTATTTGCATACTAGTCTGCTAGTAATATTAGTATGAACGCTTTGAACCACCATTGTTGATAATGATATAGAAAATTCTAAGCTTGGGAGGTCGGTTTTGATGAGAATGATCTCTTTAGCCCTCCGGATATTGAGGAAAGTTTATGTTGATTATGATATACCTCCCATATATGATGATTATAATGATAGTGGTCTTTTGGTGCATCCTACTATGGAGAGTAAATTTTTTATTGTGATTATACTATGTCTCCTATATTTTATGAGTAGAATAATAATGATAGCTACTTTGTTGAATTTGCTCCCCACTACAACTAATAAAATTGACTATGCTTATGTGGAGAGTAATAATTTTATGCATGAGACTCATGATAAGAATGTTTTATGTGATAGTTATATTGTTGAGTTTGCTCATGATGCTGCTGAAAGTTTATTATAGGAGAGGAAAATATGGTTGTAGAAATTTTCATGCTAAAACACCTCTCTTTTTGCTGAAAATCTTGAAGCTGCACTTGTTTTATCTTTCTATACTTGTTGCATTATGCTTCATGAATTTGTTTATTTACAAGATTCCTTTTCATAGGAAGTGGGTTGAGCTTAAATTTGTTTCATACTTGCTTCTTGATGCTCTCTTTGCTTCAACTCTTATTTCTTCTGAGAGCATCATTAAAATTACTGAGCCCATCTTGGCAAACTGGGAAAGCCTTCTTGGGAGGTAACCCATGTGTTTAAATTTACTACAATACTTTTGTTTTATATTTGAATCTTGGAAGTTTACTACTGTAGCAGCCTCTTCTTATCTTTATTTTATTGCATTGTTGTACCAAGTAATGTCTTTGATAAGTAAAGAGTGAATACTAGATGCGGATTCTGCTGCTGACAGTTCTTGCTGTCACCAATTTGGGTATGATTCTCCGTAGGTAACTCAGAAAAATCTGCCAATTTACGTGCATGATTCTCAGATATGTGCGCAACTTTCATTCAATTTGAGCATTTTCATATGAGCAAGTCTGGTGCCTCTATAAATTGGTCTTTACGGATCTGTTTGTGATTACGCCTTTATTTGTGTGCCTCTTTCGGCTGTGTTGGATGGATTTCTTTGTTCCATTCATTTCCATTAGCTTTGAGCAATGTCCAGTAAGAATGATTGTGTCACCTGTGAATATGTGAATTTTTGATGATGCACTAACCTCTAATAGGTTTGTTTTGAGTTTGGTGTGGAGGAAGTTTTCAAGGGTCAGAGAGGAGGATGATACAATATGATCAAGAAGAGTGAAAAAGAGCTAAACTTGAGGATGCCCGGAAGTGGTCATCCATTGCATATTTCAGAAGACTCAAGCATCTAAGCCCAGGGATGCCCAAGGCATCCCCCTTCTTCATCAGACAAATTATCAGGTTTCTTCTCTTGAAACTATATTTTTATTAGGTTACATCTTATGTACTTTACTTGGAGCGTACTTTGTGCTTTTATTTTTGTTTTGTTATTTTCATTCTATGAATAAATCATTCATTGTGTGGGAGAGACACGCTCGGTTCATATGAACACATGTGTTCTTAGCTTTACTTTTAATGTTCATGGCAGAGAGTCAAAGCTTTATGCGTTCATTATTTGGTTGGAAGCAGAGAAAATCTTTTTGCATGTGGTAATTGGTATAATGTCTTGAATAATATAATTTGATACTTGGCAAGTGTTGTGCTGTATAGATCATGTTTAAGCTCTTGCATCATGTACTTTGCACCTATTAATGAAGAACTACATAAGACTTGTTAAAATTTGGTTTGCATGATTGGTCTCTAGAGTCTAGATATTTACTCTGGTTGGGTGTTTGAACAACAAGGAGACAAATGTAAAGTCTTATAATGCTTACAATATGTTCATATGGAGGTCTTTACTTGCATTTTATACTTGGGTTTGCTTCAAACAACCTTGCTAGCCCAGCCTTGTATAGAAGGAATTCTTCTCGTGCATCCAAATCCTTGAGCCAACAACATGCATTTGTGTCCACCATACCTACCTACCACATGGTATTTCTCCGCCATTCAAAGTAAAATACTTTATGTGCTACCTTTAAACAATTCAAGAAACTTTATTACTACTTATTTGTGTCAATGTTTATAGCTCATGAGAGTATGTGGTGTTTATCTTTCAATCTTGTTGGGCAGCTTTCACCAATGGACTGAGTGGCTTCATCCGCTTATCGATAATTTTGCAAAAAGAAGTGAGCGCGGGGTTCCCGACCCCCCAATTAATCAACCTTCATTAATAATTCTCTTCCCACATGTTTTGCTCTGATTCATCGGTAAGCAACTTAATTTTGCAAATAGACACTCCTTCATGGTATGTGAATGTTGGAAGGCACCCAGTTTGGTTAGCCATGGCTTGTGTAAGCAAAGGTTGGGAGAAGTGTCATCCATAAAATGAAACTAAAATGCATGTGTAAACAAAAGAGAAGAGGGATGATGTACCTTGCTTGGTAGAGATAACGTCCTTCATGGGGCCGCTCTTTGAAAGTCTGTCCATGAGGTAGTCAGAGTGCCCATTACCATTCGTTGACAACAACAAACACCTCTCAAAACTTTACTTTTATGCTCTCTCTATATGATTTCAAAACTTAAAAAAGCTCTAGCACATGATTTAATCCCTGCTTCCCTCTGCGAAGGGCCTTTCTTTTACTTTATTGTTGAGTCAGTTTACCTATCTATCTTAGAAGCAAACATGTTCATGTGTGCATTGATTCTTACATGTTTACTTATTGTATTGGTTATATTGCTTTATGTTGACAATTATCGATGAGATATACATGTTACAAGTTGAAAGCAATTGCTGAAACTTAATCATCCTGTGTGTTTCAATGCTTTTACTAAGAATTTATTGCTTTATGAGTTAACTCTTCTGCAAGTCTTATTGATGCTGTCTTGAAAGTATTATTCATGAAAAGTCTTTGCTATATGATTCATTTGTTTCTCATTATCTTCATCATTGCTTGGAACTGCATTCATCTCTTATGCTTTACAATAGTGTTAATCAAGATTATGATAGCATGTCACTTGAGAATTATTCTTGTTATCGTTTGCCTACTCGAGAACGAGTAGGAAGTAGGAAGGGATGCTTGATACGTCTCTAAACGTATCTATAATTTCTTATGTTCCCTTGCTACTTTTATGATGATACTCACATGTTTTATACACATTATATGTCATATTTATGCGTTCCAAAACTAACCCTATTACAATGAAGATCTTGAGAAAGACAGTTGCTATTTTTTAACTTTGCATTTTTGGTTCTAGAAATCCTAGTAAGGAAATATTCTCGGAATCGGACGAAATCAATACTTGACATCCTATTTTTCCAGCTTCCAGAACAAGAGAGCCACCGAGGAGGGCCACAGTGGGCCCGGATATTAGGCGGCGTGGCCGGGGCTGCAGGTCGCGCCCCTGTTGTGTCATCGCCAGTCAGCCCTCAGACTCAGCCTCTTGGCCTACTAAGTCACACGACCTAAAGCCTCGATACGAAAAGCCACGGTACGAAAACCTTCTCGAGCCGCCGCCATCGCGAAGCAAGATGCGGGGACGAGTCTGATTCGACACCCTGCGGAAGTGCCCCGAGCATCTCCATCGACTGCAGCCATCTTCATCAGCAGCTATTTGTCTCCCATGAGGGAGGGGAGTAGTTCTCCATCGGAGCTCGGGAGTTGTCTGCATTAGCTATGTGGTTGAGAAATCTCTCTCCTATGTGCTTCAATACAATGATCTCATGAGCTGCCTTACATGATTGAGATTCATACACTACAAGATGTATCACGATTCATCTATGTGTTACTCTAGTGATGTTATTAAAGTAGTCTATTCACTCTCCACGGTGTAATGCACTACAAGAAAGTTCCGATAGACAACGTCTCAAAATCATCGCTAAGGGGTATTTTTCGTCACCTATGGGCCTAACCCGAAGACGATATGGAGGTTGCAGTGTGAAACTGCGTCGGGCAAAGTCCAACGTTTTTTCGGTGCGTCGCGCTTGGGCGCCCTTAGCCACGGAAAATCGGGGCAGATTGCGCCGTGTTTCGGGAGCCGTTGTTGCCCAACGTCATACAAGCCGACCGTGACGGCCGTTGGCGAGTTAACGGCGTTGCAAGCTGGCTCCGTGGTAGATGGTAGGCCCACGGGCACACCACGTCTTAAAGCGAGCGGGCAGTACGACATAGTTGTGGGTCAACTATATGTTGGGCTAGTCCATTAATTCGATGGTAGGGCCTAACCTCTAAGGTTATTGGTCCAAAACTTAAATGGCGAAGCCCATTTAACATGTAGGAGTCCTTACATTCTTTGGCCAGAGCGAAGCAAGTGGGCGAGGCGAAACAAGGTGGGTCCCACTTTCTGTTAAAGGCGGCCCATTTAGTGTGTAGGGTCCACTGTAGCAAGTGGGCGGGGCCAAAAACACGGGTGGGTCCCACTTTCCCGGTTAAAGGGTCGGCCCATTTAGTATGTGGGGTCCGCCATATAGCAAGTGGGCCGGCCCCGACAAAATCAGTGGGCGGGCAAAAGCTGCAATTGGGTCCACTTTCTGGTAAAGGGCGGCCCATTTGGTGTGTGGGTCCACCATATAGCAAGTGGGCAAACCCCAACGAATGAGTGGCGGGCAAAAGCACGAGTGGGTCCCACCTTCTGTTAAAGGGCGAGCCCATTTAGTATGTGGGGTCCGCCCTATAGCAAGTGGCGACATAAATGGTGGGCGGGCCAAAAACACATGTGGGTCCCACCTTCTGTTGGTAGGCCCATTTAGTATGTGGGGTCCACATATAGCAAGGGGCAGGCCCAGCAAGATAGTGGGCGGGGCCAAAAACACATGTGGGTCCCTTCTGTTGAGGTCGGCCCATTTACCATGTGGGACCACCATATACCAAATGGGGCGGCCCAACAAGATAGTGGGTCGGCCCAATAAGCATGTGGATCAGCTATCGTGTGAATCGGGCTTCGGCCTACTAAAGAAGTGAAGTGACCCAAAATAGTGGGTCCCACACTACGTAAGTGGGCGACCCCAATCTGTTGTAGTGCCCTACTTGTTTGACTAGTCAACATGCATTAAATTTCATGAGCCTAAATCTGATATCAATGATACACACAATTACATACACAAATAAAACAAGTAGGAAAATTACAAGGCAATTAATGTAAAAAAAAAAAAAAAATTACATAGAATCATTGAGGACTTCTATTAGCATCATCAATAACACGTTGACATTTGGCAATCGCCTTGATTGAATCTTGTGTACTCTTTGTCAACATATCAGCTACAGATCTTAAAGCAGCAATACCACGTCTTTCATACAGTACAGCCTTGAGATATTTACTGTTTGATGAAAGGAATGGTCTAGGTTGTCGGCTATGAGAGGATGCATCAGAAGAAAGATCAGAACTTTTTGAGGGCCTCACTTCTAATGAAGATTGCTTCATCACAACTGCATTCTGATAATAATGCAAAAAAGAGTTAAACGATGAACTATGCAAACATTTATTATGCAATGTAGATATAAAGATAATAACAAGTTGCATAAATAAGACAATGTATGGAACGTTAAGCACAAACTTACATCATAATGTTGCACGGGGTCGCTACAGATCCTTTTTTGGCGACTATCTTCTAATGATGACTGCTTCATTAAAACTGCATTCTAGTAACATTGCAAACATAGTTACAACAATTAACTATTCAAACATGTATTACGCAATGTAGAGATCAGATAACAGCATGTAGCAGAAATAAGCACAAGATAAGATAAGATGCATGTACTAAGCATATACTGGCTCACTGCAGGTCCTTCTCTTGTGTGCACTGAATGCGTGGTCAACATGCACAATCATTTAGGTTTCAGCCACATCAAATTGAAATGTAATCCTCTGCTCGGTGTCATGTCTGTGTTTAGATATCACATTTAAGACCCAGCAGTTGGTTTCAAATAACAAAAAACTTGGGGGCAAATGAATAAGCCAATATTTACGAGATCTGATTAAAACCAACTAGATGTTGCTTTGCATGAGATACGAATTTCGGACATTCGGATTTAGAGTAGGGTAATGCCAAGGTTTCCACATAAAGTAAACCGGCATTAAGAATGACCAAATATCAAGTTCAAATCACCTTCGCAGTTTCTCAGAGACAAGCATATCAAATAGGCGGAACAGTAAAGCATGAATGGCATTGCTATGGCGAGGGTTCCAAGTGTTAATCTCTTGCATAAGGAACAATGCATATAGGTTATAGATAATAACGAAAGTAAACTGCCAAAATTACCACGAACTTCACTTACCTAGCGTCCCCGCTGTCAATGTTGGATGTTCTAATAAGTGGTTAGCATGATCCAATCCCTAGGAAAAATAACATTGACAAGTCGGTCTATGATAATACAAAGACCAGGACATGCACGCGGCAATAACTATATAAGCTAAAGACGAGGTATAATAGAAAGCAGATTGGAAATGCACATAGCATGATTATAAAAGCGGTGTGAGAATAGCAGACACGAGAAAACAGCAAGCGGCTAGCGGTGAGCTAATGACGTGGTATAAGAACAAGCTGAGATTAGGGAAATGCCCTTAGCATGGCTTATAAAAACGGTGCGACAATAGCATACGGTACAAAAACTTGATTGGCGACAAATGAATGGGTATAAGGCTATAAATATGTGGATGCACGCAGGTGTCAGTAATGAACAGGATTGTAGTGACCGGATAATGCTTTTGTACTTCTAAATATTTAAACAAAACTTCATGCGAAGCAACACATCAAGAAAGTTAACGGCATATGAGATCTGCAAATAACTACACAAAACATGGCTAAAGAAACACCGCGATCACGGGCCAGCGTACTAACCAAGGTGCGGCGCGGCGGGGTGGACGGGGCGGCAACTTGCATTCCGGCGGCGGCGAACGCGGGAGATGATGAATCGACCTGTTTCGATCGAGACGGGCGTTAGTGAAACGAGATGCAGTTGGTGGCAAAGGGATTCGGTGAAGTTCGATACGGCCAACTGCGCCCGAGGTAGTCGGTGGCGAGGTCGGCAGTGAAGACCGAGTCGGTGGCGAAGTCGGCGGTGAAGCGGTCGTGGCAGTCGTAGTCGACGGTGAAGCAAATCCGTCGGTGACGAGGGCGCGGGGAGCGGATCGGGTGGGTGGACAGCCAGCACGATCAAGGCTACGGCGTGGAGGAGTATGCCGGCGGCGAGCAGATCTAGTACTGTAGAGAGTCAGAGCTTTGGCGTGTGGGAGTATTTTTGAGCTAATGGGCGAATGGTTGGTGGGTGGGTGTGAGCCTGTGGGGAGGTTCGGGATCTAGGCAAGATATTTCATGTTACAGAATGAGCCCTCCATGGTCGGTAGGTTGTAGCTTCGGACCAGGGTTAAAAGGGTAAAAGCGGGTCACGGGATTTTCGAATGGATGCGGCGGGATGATTTGTCGCGCGGCCGACAGTTTCAAGCTACGAGCCGAACGACAAAAATAATGTTCTTCCCCGGGGAGCTCTCATTTCTTCCTCTTCTCTTTCTCTCTGGAGTCTCTCCCACTCCCCCGGCTCCTCTCCCCCTTCTCTCCGGCGGGCGGCCTCGCCGGCCGGAGACGAGGCCGACTTCTCTCTGTATATTGTACACCCTCAGAACTAAATTAATTGATTCAACTTTCCTTAGACGTGTATGTGTCTAGAGTAAAAACATGTGTGGATATATCCATATTTAGATAAGCAAAGTTGAGTCGGCTAATTTGGATCGAGGGAGTTAGTGTTGTTGTAGAAGCTTAGATCCGGTGTTTCCCATGAGGAGAATGGCGCAATGGAGTCGGGGATCTCGTCATGAAGCTTCGGGTCTGCACTTTATTGGTGAATACGGCGGATCTTGCGGCCAAACCCCGATACGAGTGCCATCAATGTGATCGCGTAGCAGTGAAGACTTTTTTTGGTCGGTGCGCCGGATACGGCTTGTTGAGGATCTCAGTGCTAAGTTCACAAGCTCGGGGCATACGGCGGCGTCATCGTCTTGGCCGTGCACATCTTGGCCTTTACGGCGGCCCTTCTGGAGGCCAATATGCACGTTCTTGAGAGCCCTTCTTCTCCTTCGTCTGCGTCCCCAGCGGCTCACCGTCCCAAAGTGGTGCGTCCCAGCCAGATTCTTGGAAAAGGATGCGGAAGCGAGATGGTAATGCGGTCAGAAGGACTCGATTGATTTTTCTTCTATATGTTTTGGTCCTTTTTGTAAAGTTGCGGGTTCTATTAGTTGTGTCTAGTACTTTTGGTCCTCTATGTAATTTTTGGACTAGTTTCCATTGCCACTGATAAACTTGAATTTTGACAAGTTCACGGGGAAAAATTCCTTTGCACATATGGCCTATCATGTATAACCCGTTCTTGAGATTTAAACTATATGTAATGTGCCATGCATTAACCCTAAACCATGTATATAACCCTAGCTGATCAAACCTACTTAATTAAAACAAATAACCTAAACTATACGCATGCACTTTGTGCGCAAAGCGGAGTGCCTCTAATAATGTGTGCGCACTCGATCGATGATCCTAAACCTTATACAACCATAAAACCCTAATCCTAATCCCTAAACCCTAAACACCCTAAACACTAAAACCCTATACCCTAAACCTAACCTAACCCTAAACCTAATTAAACCCTATATATAGGCCAACGACACTTAATTGTGCATGGATCGAGCGGGTTGCCTCTCGCGGCCCTCTAATTAAATTAAATGTGCCATGCATTAACCTTAAACCATATATATGTAACTAACCATAGCTAATCAACCCTACTTAATGAAAACACATAACCCTAAGCTATACTAGCTATAACCCGATCTAATAAAAACATGCTCTATATATAGCAGCTAGCTAGCAAACCTTAGATTAACACCAATTAATAATACATGGCCTATATCGATCATGTTGTATAACATTAGTGACGAGATTCATTAATTAATTATATAATTATCGTGATAAATTAATTAACTCTAATTTTAACAAGTTCTCTTGAATGAAAACACATTTGATTAAGTTGCCTCATAATATATATATATATATAATTAGTGTGCATGCATGTCCACCATGCATTCGTGCATATGTTTTAATGTATATTTGAACATATTCTTGAGATTTCAATCTCTCTCTCTCGATCATCATATCGTTGGTGGCAAAAAACACACATATATATGCATGCAATTTATGCGTAAGGCGCGGGTACTCTAATAATGTGTGTGCGCACTCGATCGATGATCCTAAACCTTAAACAACCCTAAAGCCGTAAATATATAATCCCTAATCCCTAGCCTAAACACCCTAAACACTAAACCCTAAACCCGGCCTAGACCCAAACCCTAACCCTAACCCTAAACCCTAATTAAACCCTATGTATAGGCCAACGACACTTAATTGTGCATCGGGCAGGCCAGGGGTGCCTCGCGGTCCTCTAATTAAATTAAATGTGCCATGCATTAACCCTAAACCATATATATGTAACTAACCCTAGCTAATCAACCCTACTTAATTAAAACACATAACCCTAAACTATACTAGCTAGCTATAACCCGATCTAATAAAAAACATGCTCTATATATTGCAGCTAGCTAGCAAAACATAGATTAACACCAATTAAAATATACATGGCCTATATCGATCATGTTGTATAACATATCCTGAGATTCATTAATTAATTATATAATTATCCGTGATAAATTAATTAACTTGAATTTTAACAAGTTCTCTCGAATGAAAACACATTTGATTAAGTTGCCTCATAATATATATATAATTAGTGTGCATGCATAGCCTACAATGCATTCGTGCATATATTTTAATGTATATTTGAACATATTCTTAGGGATTTCAATCTCTCTCTCGATCATCTATATATCGTTGGTGGCCCAAAAAACACACATATATACGCATGCATGCACTTTATGCGTAAAGGCGCGAGTGCCTCGATCTAATAATGTGTGTGCGCACTCAATGATCCCTAAAACCTTAAACAACCCTAAAACCCTAAATCCTAATCCCTAAACCTAAACCCTAAACACCTAAACACTAAACCCTATACCCTAGACCCTAAACTAACCCTAACCCACTCCCTCAACCCTAAACCCTAATTAAACCTATGTATAGGCCAACGACATTTAATTGTGCATCAAGCGACGGGGTACCCTCGCGGTCCTCTAATTAAATTAATTAAATGCGCCATGCATTAACCCTAAACCATATATATATATGTAACTAACCCTAGCTAATCAACCCTACTTAATTAAAACACATAACCCTAAACTATACTAGATATAACCGATCTAATAAAAACATGCTCTATATATAGCAGCTACAAATTAAATAGTAGATTAACACCAATTAAAATATACATGGCCTATATCGATCATGTTGTATAACATATCCATGAGATTCATTAATTAATTATATAATTATCGTTGATAAATTAATTAACTTGAATTTTGACAAGTTCTCTCGAATGAAAACACATTTGATTAAGTTGCCTCATAATATATATAATTAGTGTGCATGCATGGCCTACAATGAATTCGTGCATATATATTTTAATGTATATTTGAACATATATTCTTGGGGATTTCAATCTCGATCTCTCTCTCTCGATCATCTATATATCGTTGGTTGCCCAAAAAACACACATATATACGCATGCACTTTATGCGTAAAGAAGTAGCGTAACGAGTGCCTCTAATAATGTGTGTGCGCACTCGATACGATGATCCCTAAACCTTAAACAACCCCTAAATTAAACCTTAAATCCCTAATCCTAATCACCCTAATCCCTAATCCTAAACCCTAAACACCTAAACGCTAAACCCTAAACCTAAACCCTAACTAATTAGCGCTAACCTAACAAAACCTAACCTAACCCTAACCTAACCTAACCTACCCTAACCCTAACCCTAACCCTAAACCCCTAGCTAACCCTAAACCCTAAACCCTAGACCTACAAACCTAGACCTAAACCCTAACCCTAACCCTAAACCTAAACCCTAGACCCTAAACCCTAGACCCTAAACCCTAACCTAACCCTAAACCTAGCTAACCCTAAAACCCTAATTAAACCCTATGTATAGGCCAACGACCCCTTAATTGTGCATCGAGCAGGCCAGGGGGTGCCTCGCAGTCCTCTAGTAAATTAAATGTGCCATGCATTAACCCTAAACCATATATATGTAACTAACCCTAGCCAATCAATCAACCCTAATTAAATTAAATGAGCCATCTTGGCGGGTCCGGTGCCACCGACACCGTGAGAAGCGCAACAGCGCACGAGGGGAATGATCTTGCGAAGTAGACGCGGTGGGCACGCCAGAGCCGATGATGCGGTAGTTCTTGGGGAAGATCTTGTAGTTGGCCAGCGACAGCGTTGTCGTTGATGAAATCGATGGAGTCGAAGCTCTGCCTGGCGAACCGTCGTGGCCAGCCAGACTCGAGGAGGCCCGCAGGAATGTGAACTCCGGCATGCGCCACTTCATGCCCACGGTGGGCGCGGTGTCGTCGTGGTGAACGAACAGATGCCATAGGATGGCTGGCTTAAGTTGGGGCCGAATGGACGTATGAGGATTCGGGAGGTTTGTGATGCAATGGGATGAACTTCAGGATGGTTTCCTCAAGAACTTAGCCGAGGCTAGATGAAGAAAGACACAAGGAAGAACTTCCTCTAGATCATCATGTTCATTGATTTCCACATGGTTACAGGTTTCTTAGTACAAGCTACTCTGTGTTCTCGCTACGTGCCGTAAGAGGGGCTGCCCCTCTCCTTATATAGGGGAGAGGGTGACTTCTTACAGAGCAAGAAACCCTAATGGCATCTTTATTGGACAAACTACTTTACAAAGCTACTTTAATCATAGATGACCCTTAGGGGTTCTCTTTAATCGGGGGCGGCGACGTCCTCAGAGCTTCTTTGATCATCCTTCCCTTTATCGTCATCCCTTCGTATAAATTTGCTTAGCTCATCCTTGTCTTCTGGCTCCGGAGAGAATCTTTGACCAGCTGCGGAGACAAGCCCTTCCTTCGGTGGCCAGGTACCTTTTCTATTCGGTTACATTGTCCCTCTTATGGGGATCTTAGGCTTAGCCTGTTCGGTAACGCCTATCTTAGACTCAGGCATGAACATCTAGCAGGTATCCTGATGGCTCAAACCATCGGTTTGGCATGCCTTTGGCATGCCGGGGGTCATCCCCAACATTAGTCCCCGAAAGTTGGTATAGTCGCGGATCTATCAACAGAGACCGTACCGAGATTCTTATGTCTGTGAATGTAGGTTTGATTCATCGACGTTACGCTCGGTCCAGGGCATCTTTGCCGGGATCCTCCTTATCTTTTCTCTGCAAGTCATACCCCGGTATCTTATCTTCCGGTATCTTAACCATTAACGCTTCTGGCGAAGTGAGAATATCTCGGGCCCCTTTTGACATAGACATCGCCTTTGTAGTGACGCGCCGGTGTCGGTTGTCATTCGCTTCGACTCCCGCACATCATTTAATGCACGCGGCGGATCCCACTAGCCGTTCCAGATCTCTGTGTGCCCCCGTGTGGCCTTCGGTTTTTTCGCGTGTATCCCTTCGACACGTGGCGGCCCATGGTGCGAACCGCCGTGGGCCGCGAGGCGAACCGCCGCGGCCCAGCGGTTTCCAGCCCACTTCCCTTCTTCTTTATAGGCGCAACCGCCGCCCCTCCTTCATCTTCTTCGCATTCTCCACTTCCCTGCGCGCAGAGTTCATCGCCTCCGCGCCTTTGCCATTCTCCGTCGCCGCCGCTTGTTCGAGCCCGCCGCCCGGCGAACTTACTCCTTCGTTCCGCCGGACCTCGCCGCGCGGAGATCCTTAGCTGCAACTTCACCGAGCCCGCAGCATTTGTGTTTCCTCAAGCTATTCTTCGCCTCGCCGTCGCCGGACTTCCTCGCCGGCCCCAGGCTCGCCGCTCCTCCGGCAAACTTCTTCCCTCGCGACTTCGCCGCCTCAGGTTAGGCTCGACACGCCTTTACCTCTTTCTCTTTTGCACTTTGGATCTCGGGGACGGTAGAGTATTTATTCGCTTTTTGTTTTGCTTTTCCTCTTACTCGTAGATCTTCGCGAGGGTTCGTTTGGGGGAAAACTGTTTCTCGGTAGATTTCGGCATCTCCTAGATCTCCATGTCTAGCGAGGGATCTCCCCTTGCCGCCACTTCTAGCACCCAAGATAGCAACGCCTCAAGCAGACTCGCAAGCGATCTTGCCGGATGAATGAGCATCCATTGAAGCAGCGACACATCTGGCGAACCTAGACGGACAAGACACGCGGAGCACAGGAGAGGATTCAAACGTGACCCAATATGAATCGGCCCCGGCTCTACCGGTCCGGGGAGGGATTCGGAAGGATTACTGCCGGCTTCCTCGCAGCGAAATCCAGCGGTGCTCGAACCGGGTGAGCCGTTGTTTTCCTTGCTCACTTTGGGCGTGGCTTTGGCCTTCCTCTCCAATTTCTTTCGCCAACTCCTTGACTTCTATCGCACTCCAACCTCATCCCATCTCCCCAAACAACGCCATTCTTTATCTTCTTGCTGTGGCCTTCATGGAGGGCTACATTGGCATCCGTCCCGCTCGCGAGACGTTTGCGCTTTTTCTCTCTTCGGATCAATTCGGTCCCAGGGCAAGGACATTCCTAAGCCCAAACCCCCTGTTCAATGCGGGTCTTACATCGGCTCCATGGGCCCCCTTTCCAGTTCAACGGCCTCGAGTCTTGCGCTTGTGGCGACGACGTTCTTCTGTGAGCCGCGAGCGGCAGAGACCTCATCAATTTGCGGCGTTCAACCCGGCGCCACCCGCCAAGACCAACTGGCAGTACAACCCGGAAGGGATCACAAGGCAGACCGGGTGGTGCGCTTCATGCGAGGGTTGATGAGGACACCAACATCTGCTCCCGGCAGTCTCATCCGTGCCTTCATCGGTAGCCAGGGTGCTTCCCTCCCGACAAGCGGCGCTCACAAAATTAGTGAGATGTACGGCCCCGACGATCCCACCAAGATCACCGGCCCCTTAAGCAAGGAGGACGTGGTCCTAAAGGCGGGCCAAATCTGCCAAACGGACATGCTGGATGACTGGGAGTGGGGCCCTCTTAGTGCCAGGAATCCTCCGTCCAAAGATGTAAGAAGATATGCGGCTCGGGTCGTGTTACCGGTAACTTTTGTGCTAGTGTCTAACCTTTCTTTTTTCCTTTGTTTTCAGGCCAAGGCCCGCTTCCCCCGGATTGATTCAGACCGGCGAGGCCCTTGCCGGAAGAGGCCCCTGGACAAGTACGATCCGGATCCTGTCATTCATTGGCTGGATCTAAGGATGGGCCGGACTCCAGCTTCCCGCCTCGGCAAGTCTCCGCCGGAACCAGCTGGTTCGTCTGATGATTTGACCATACTTGAGGTAGCCTTTCTGTTCGTTTTCTTACGCTCTTTTTGCTATTTCCGTTCTGTAGACATTCCCTCAGTCAGCAACAAACCACAGGTCCATGAGCACGTGCCTCCGCTGCAAGCTGAGGTGGGGGACGAGTTCCTGGACAACCTTATGGCCGAAGGCCAGAAGAGTGATCCTCCTGCTGCTGATGCCGGCCCCAACCGTGCCTCTTCCGGCAAGCGCCCTCGGACCGAGGTCATCGGCGGGAAGCAGGTCGGCACCAAGCGCTACAAGCAGAGGCGGATGCCGACGTCTTCCGGGTAAGTTTTATCTCTTTTTATACTCTCTTTGTTTCCACCGAATTCTTCTCCGGTTGCTTTTCTCCAACTCGTTCTCCTTTTTCTCCTTTCTTTCAGCCCTGCACTTGAGTTGGCTCGGCCGGCTCCGCTGGCTCCGCCGGCTCGCGAGGACTTCAACTCCTCCCTCTCCTCCAAGTCCGGCACCATCTGGGTGCCGCTCTAACACCTCTGCCTCTCCCCTTCGGGGGGCACTACAAGTTCGGGGGCGCGCGGCCCCAACACCTCCGGATCACCGCGCGGAGGGGAGGACTCTGCCTCCCTCCGGGAGAGACCCCAGGAACACCGCGCCCGACAACATCGGCGCCGGCCCAGGCCTGATGCGAGACGAAGTGAACCTCACAGTTCCCTCTTCCCCGAAGAAGAAGAAGAAGAAGCCAAACTCTTCCCCTACGCGCGGATGCTTCGCGCGGTCTTCTATTCCTCCTCCACGAGGCCACGCCAGCCGGCCACCGCCAGCCAGGAAGGACCTTCGCGGCCAGCGCCGGTGTCGTCCAAGACCCCCAAGGTCACCACTTTCCTAAGGCTTAGGGGCTTCCCGCGGCAAGGAAGTTTGTGGAGGGCGGCACCTGTTTGGTGGTTCGGGAGATGTGGTGCTGCCGTCAGCAGCCGCTCGTTGCACGGGACAGCCTGCCGGCCTCCTAGGTCGGATCGTTGAGCCCCGAGCGCAGGGCAAGGACTGGGCTGCTCCTCCCTATGCCCGAGAAGTGGAGCAGGGCGAGTATCTCTGCCCTCAACCCGCGGCACGGGAAGGACATGTTTCCCGTGTGGGATCTGGGAATGGTCCAGCGAAGAACACTTCACGCGTGTTAAACGCGCCATGAAAGTTCGACGGTGCTTGGTACGATGCTACCAACAATGTGGTGGTAAGTTGCACTAAACCTGAAGACTCTTTTAATCTTATGCCGGTTTCTGTTTCTCTCTTGTCTATCTTCCCGGTCCCCGAGTTTTGTGGTGAGACGCGGCTCTTGGAAACTTTAACTTAGAACTTAGCGTGAAACCGGCATTGCCAGTCCCCGAGTTTCGGGTTAAACACCTTCCTGTTAGCACACAACTTTCCTTAGAAGTGCGCAAAACCGGCACTGCCAGTCCCCGAGTTTCGGGTTAAGAACCTTGTTCTTTAGCGCAAAACTTAGCTCAAAAACTTAGCGCAAAACCGGCATTGCCAGCCAGGGGTTCGGGTTAAAACTTGTTTCTTTCTCACAGCCACTTTCCTTTGAACAGAGCACTGCCGACACCCGGCAACTCTTTGAGGAGCTTTTGTGGGAGCATCGGGAGCTTGTTGAGGCCCACATCCCTTTGCCAGGGATTCGTTCTCTGCCTCCAGGCATTTTTCTCAGAAATGTTTCTTTCCTTCGTCACTTACGCACTTTACGTTTGGGTTATTCCGGAGCTAGCCTCGAGGCCACGAAGGCCCGGGTTGCCAAGCTTCAAGGTACCATCCTTTCTTTTTCTGTTGACCGTTTCCTTTCATCTATTGTTGCTTGCTAAGACTTTTCTTTTTGGTATTTAGGCGAGGACGGCTCCTCAAGGAGCTGCTTGAAGTGTGGAGGCCCCGAGAGAAGACCGCCTGGGAAGCTAGGGAGCTCCCCCGCTGGCGCCGCTTGGTGGAGGAGGACGGGGGCGTTGCGGCGAGTCTCGTGGTGGCGTCGGCTTCGCGCGGGGACGAGCGGAGCGGCGGCGACAGCGAGAAGGAAGGCGCGGAAAGCAGCGGAGCGGCTTATTGATACCATGACCACCGATCATCGGGAGTGTGATCGGTTGGTTATGCAAATAGATGCGCTAGCTCTCCGTAAGTCCTTGCCTTGTCCCTTCTCTTGCTTACCAGCTTTTTTCCTTTGAAACTATATCTTGTTCCTTTCTTTCCCGTCACACTCTTTTCCGGTATCTTGTGTTTATGTTTTTTCTTTCTTTCTGCAGAGCACTTCCCGGAATCCCAGTCCTATGTTGTGAAGAAGGTGAGGGAGGATCGGATCGCGCGGGAATTTCCCAACATGAACGCGCACTGGGACGGGTACGACTATCTTGTCGCCCTCTCAGCGCGGGTCCAACACATGCGTTGCGTCGACCGGCTTCTTGTCGACCTGCCAACCGCCGCCATCCAGATCTTCAAGGTGTTATGGCCTGAGGAGGAGCTGCCGGAGAACATCACGCTCACCGCCAACCGGCTCAAAGATGCCGGGCACCGGATCCGCGAGTGGCAATGCTCTGCGGCGGCTCGTGCTGGAGCCGACACAGCGCTGCGCTCCGCGTGCTCATGGTATCCTGCTCTTGATCTGGACGCTCTTCAGGGCGTGCGCGCGGATGCTCCCACGGACACCGACCCAGCACTCACCACGAAGCGGCAGGACCGGGCATACCGGCTTGCCGAATATGCCGAGGTCCGCACCTTCATCCCACCCCCTCCTGGCGTCAAGGACTACCTCAGCGATGAGGAAGAAGAAGACGAGGGAGATGAAGATGAGGCTGCTGAGGACGTGCCGCCGGAAGCTCCCGAAGCCAGCGCTGCTCCCCTTGAAGATGCCGAGGCCGGTGCTGCTCCACCCGACGCCCCTGCTGCCTGATGACCTTCTATGACACCTTTGCCTGTTATGCCTGTTGGCCCTGTTTACCTTAAAACAATGTCTGTTAAATTCTGCCCCGGTATGCCGGGGCTTAAGATGTAAAACTTAAGTTTTCTTGTGGTTGTGCTACAACATTTCCTGCCGGTAAGTTATACCGGTAGCTAATTATCTTGAGTTTGCTTTAGCACATTTGCTTTTGGTTTTGCTTTCATCATCCTGTACCGCAAAGATTTCCCCAATTGTTCCGCATCCAATTTGATGCATACTTGGTTCTTTGCCTTGGCTCTGCTGCCTTCTCTGGGCGTTCTTTGGCGTATGGGCACAAGGTTCTTTCACCAAACAAACATCTCTTTGAACTTAGAAATAACTTTGAAATTTTGCAAAAAACTGGTTTAGCCGGGGGTTAGTTAAATTTTCGGATTGTTCTTTCTGCTCTCCCTCTCCCACTTTGAGTTCATGTGCTTATCCCCTAACGGTTTATCTTGCTTGCCATGAAACCCCGGTTTACGGACAACAGCAGAGTCGAAGACTCCGGTAGGGATTAGCACACTACTAAACCGGAAAGATAAAACATTCAATAAGCAACGTGAACCGAAAAAATAAACAAGTTACATGCAACCTTATTAGGGTAGTCCCCGAGACTCATTCAATGTTCGGCATCTTTTATTCATAGCATATAAGGTACAAGGAACTTCTTACACCACCACTTCAAGAGTAGAAAAAGGACGTAACGAGGAAGCGATGTTCCATGAACCGCTTGCTCTCTTCTCAGGACTTGTCGCCTTTCCCTTTTTCCACTCCGTCGTCAATTGCGATGGTATGCATCATTGTAGGCTTACTAGCACAATGAAGGGACCTTCCCATGGTGGCAAAAGCTTATACTTAGGCCTTGATCATAGCTACACCCGATGAAAACACAGATCAACTAAACTCTCGGGTTAACCTTCGGTTATGATAGCGTCTTAGGTTTTGCTGGTAGATGTTCTTGCCAAAGCTAGCTCTCTTGCCTCTTCTAGCAAGTCCACATCATTTCTGGCCTCTTTGACCTCTTGCTCAGTATAGAGCTGTACCCTCAGTGAATCATGGATGATGTCGGTTGGTATCACGTCTGCTCCATAGACCATGAAAAAGGGAGTGTATCTAGACCGGTTTGGAGTCGTTCTTATACTCCATGTACCGATGGTAGCTCATCAAGCCAACATCCGGGTGACTTTTCAAGTGGTTCAATGATTACGGGCTTGATGCGGAAAGCACCAAAGCATTCATTCTTTCCACTTGGCCATTGCCTTGTGGGTGTGCCCCTGAGCACAAATCCAACCGGATGTTTTTGTCTTCACAAAACCTTTTGAACTCACCTTGAGCAAAGTTAGTTCCATTATCAGTGATGATGCTGTGCGGGTACCCATACCGCAAGATGACATCTTTCAAGAATTTTACAGCCGTATGCCCATCACACTTTGCAATAGGTTTCACTTCCAGCCATTTGGTGAACTTATCCACCATGACCAAGATGTGAGTCATGCTGCTTCTTGCAGTTTTGAATGGGCCCACCATGTCAAGGCACCAAACGGCAAATGGCCATGTTAATGGTATTGTCTTTAAACCGGATGCTGGGGTATGATTTTGCTTGGCGTACCTCTGGCAGCCGTTGTCTTACCAAGTCCTCAGCGTCCTCCAAAGCAGTGGGCCAATAGAACCCATGCCGGAAAACTTTTGCTACTAGCGCCCTTGATGAAGCATGGTGCCCGCACTCTCCTTGGTGAATTTCCTCAAGCATCTCTTTCCCTTCTTCCGGTTCCACACATCTTTGAAGGACACCGGTAACGCTTCTCTTGTACACCTCACCATTGATGAATGTGTAAGCTTTGGACCTCCTCTGTATCCTCCTTGACTCGTTTTCATCAGCCGGCAAAGTGCCGTTGATTAGGAATTCCTTAATAGGTTTACCCACGACGGTATCTCTCGAACCAAAAACACAGGTTGCTCCCATCTCCATGCTATCCACGGCATCATCTTTTTCAGAGTATGGGTGCGGCCCAGGTCCCAGAGCTTACCGGAGCAGGTCCTCGAGCTTAGGAGCGGTCAGGTTTCAGCATCAATTTCCACATGGGCACAATGTGTGACCGGTGCAAGAATTGATTCGACTCTGGACTTGGCTTGATTAGCGGTACTCTTAGGGTGTGCCAAAGCTATTCGGAGGTATTTCTTGAGGCCAGGCCTATTTTAGGTAGAAGCATCACATGACTACAAATTTTCTACACGCAGTACATGGTGAAATTCACAGCCTTCAAAGAAACCAATTTTGCACATGAAACCGGTACGAGGCCATGTTGGCATCTTTTCCATCCCAATCTCCTTGTATCACAAGATCTGAGTCTCCATAGCAAATGATCCGGTGCGCACAATTTCCTTTGCGACCTTAAGCCCATGGATCAAAGCTTCATATTCAGCGACATTATTTGATGCCCTGAAATGCACTTGCAAAACATACCGGAGATGATCTCCTTTTGGTGAAGTAAGCACCACGCCGGCACCTAGACCCTCTTTAAGCTTGGATCCATCAAAGTGCATCTTCCGGTACTCTATTTTTTGATCCGGCGGCTTGTATTGCATCTCGCCAATCAACAGAAATCAGCCAAAGCCACGAGACTTTATGGCATCTCTTCTCTCATACACCGGCACGTATGGCGATATTTGGATCGCCCATTTTGCAATCCTGCCACTGGCGTCCTTGTTGCACATGATGTCGGAGATTGGTGCCTCGCTTACCACTTTCATGGGGTTCTCTTCAAAGTAATGCTTGAGTTTGGTGGCAGCCATGTACACACCATAAGTCATTTTCTGGAAGTGAGGGTAGTTCTGTTTTGAGAGGGAGAGCACCTCGCTCGGGTATGTATACCGGCCTCTGCACGGTTTTCCTTCCTCGTCTCTTTCAACCACAACTACTACACTCACAACCCGGTTTGTTACGCTATGTATAACAGCATGGGCTCTCTCTCTAGAGGTGAAGCCAATATATGTGTGCGTAGCTAACATTGTTTTTAGCTCTTTAAGCAATTTGCTGAAATGCACATGAGGGGTCGGGCAGACGTGTCGGATTTTCATCGAGGCATGGCGGTAGAGCGGGCTTTCTCCCAACACAGCCTAAAGCCGGCAGCGTGCTTGAAGCTTAGGTAAACTTTTGCACATCTTTTAACTCTTGAGGGATAGCCATTCTTTCTATGGCGGATTTTCTGGGATGCTTCTATGCCCGGCTTGATACCAGAAACCCGAGCAACTAGCAGGGACACCAAAGGTACATTTTGCCGGTTAAGCTTCATCCGGAACCGTCTTAAGTTATCGAATGTTTCTCTTAAATCATTAAGGTGTCTTTTACCTTAGTTTTATCACGACGTCATCCACATAGACTTGCACATTTTTTTAATTTGATCAAACAAGCATTTTTGCATACATCGCTGGTACGTTGCACCAGCGTTTGCGCCGGCATTTCCCAAACGAAAAGGCATAGTGACATAGCAATAAGCCGCGTGGGGTAATGAACGCAGTTTTATTTGATCTTCTTTTCCAGAGGGATTTGGAAACCGGAATAAGCATCCAGGAAGGACAACAAGTCACGCAGTTGAATCAATCACTTGATCGATTCGTGGCAAAGGAAAAGGATCTCTTGGGCAAGCCTTGTTCGGGTTGGTGTAGTCGATGCACATGCGCCACCCCTTGGAGCTTTTGCCTCCGGGTTCTCATCTTTCTTCTTTCCACCATCAGGATTGGCCGACCACTACGTGTGCGTGACCTCCACAAATAAATTTGGCAACAAACAGTTTGGTTACCTCTTCTCCTATGATCTTTCTTCTATCTTAATGACAAGCGCAAGGGTTGCCGCAGAAACAGCATCTTTCCTAACGTTCAGGAGTGCTCGGCTAGCTCCCTCGGAACACCTACCAAATCTTCAGCTGACCAGGCAAAGATGTTGCGATTCTCACGGAGGAAGGCGACGAGCGCGCTTTCCCTATTCTTGATCGGCGGCTTGCCGTCTGACAGATGCGCTACAGGTAGCGGATCGACACGATGTCCTTCGTTTCATTGGTTGGCTTGAACGCGGTGTGCCCATGTTTCTCATTGCCGCTAGCTCATGCGCGAGGGCGGAGCCGGCCTTAGCAGTTTGTGCGCATCCTTTTCTTTTCCTCTGCGATCACCGGCGGTCCATTGAGTTTGATCCGGCTGGAATCACAGTTCAGTGAGACCTTATAGTTTCCTACCACAGTTAGTGGGTCCACGAGGTTCCGGCATCTTCATCTTGAGGTAAGCCGTATGGGTTGAACCATGAAAGCTGCCAATGCGGGTCTCCCCAGCAAATGGTAGGGACTGTCTAGATCCACCACCTCAAACTCAGTTTTCCACCCGACTTAATTATCACGTCCTCCCAAATACCACGTCACGAACTTTTCCTATGGAACCATGAGGACAACCAGGGAACAATCCTAGCGTGGAACGTCGTGCGCCGGGTGCAGAAGCATGTTTTACATTTATGCCAGATGCCATGTGGTATGCTTGTACATGATGTTGATGCTACTGCTGGCTATCAGCACTTTGCTGAACTTCACTCGAGTTTGAGGCCCTTTCATGATTGGATCCACAACAAGAGCATATCCACCCGGATTCGGCATGATTTTGGGGTGATCCTTGATCGACCAAGCAATTTCCTGATTGGACCACTGCATGTATTTGGGCACTGCCGGCATCACGGCATTTACTTCCATGGAGCGGCGATGTAGACTTTGCCTGTCTGTCGGCTCAGTGACAAAAACAACACAGCATACATGTGGGTCTTCGTAGACATTCCGGCCTAAAGGTGGCGGTGGAGGTAGTTGGTTATCGTCTTGCTCTACCCGGTTAACCTGCTGGTATTGCTGCTGGTTCGGGTGCACCGGTACAGCATTTGGTCCGGTAAGCGGCGGTGGCGGCGGTAGCTGTTGCTGCCGCGGCATGCCCGGTGGTGGCATCATTGCATTGCCTCCTCGCCCTTGGGCATCTTTTACCGCCCCTTTTTCCATCAAGTACTTGGTCCAGGTACAATCCTTCTAGGCTGTGTGCCGGATTCGGTGTGTGCCACCGGCATGGTTGGTCCATGGCAGCTTCCATGGTGTATTTTGCCGGTTCTTGCCAGTTTCTTTTCTGGACCCAGGGTTTCTTTTCTACCCATTGTTTCTTAGGACCTGCCCACGGCTGCGATCCGGTTCTTTGCCTCTGACTGCCGCCGCTGGCATCAGAGTCTTCCTGCACAGCAGCAACTTGCTGCGGACCGTACCTTCGATCCGGAAAATCTTCCCTCCTTTTGTTATTCCGGTTGTCCCGGTGTTGCTCTTGGCGTAGCTGCTCCGGTTCAAGTTGCACTGCCGGCTGCGTTGGGTCTCCCAGCGCATAGTTATCACTTTCTGTGTCATCTGCGCCAGCGTTGTCGGCATGTTCCGCTGCAGCTTTGGCCACAACGGCGAACCCTCTGCACCTTGCTAAATAAGCAATGGCATGTGCCTCGATTACTCCTTCACAAGAGTTCCTCGGTAATTGTTCCATAGAACTGAATAATCCGTTTGTTTCGTTCAGACGGTGCACACCTGATGAGTTACTGCGGCTGTTTGGCCTTTGATAGGTCTTCTTCCAGTACTCACAAAAGCCTCCTCAAAATCCAGCCAGCCATTTATGCTTCCTCCCGGCAAGTTGTTTAGCCAGATTCTTGCTGGGTCCAACCAGAAACGATGGTATGATCCTCATGGCCCAACGCCGATTTCCTCCTCCTGCCACGGTTCCTCCCACTTGCTACTGGCAGTATACCGCCCCGGTCACGTAATCCGCGAGCCAATCTTCCGCTTCGTAGTGCCATCGTACGTTTTTGTGGGGCAGCGTGAAGTTGCAACTGGTGGTTTTTCTCTCATGATTCTTGGGCCAAAGCACTTTGGACCAGGAGGACCCTCTCGATCATTTCCGATAAGTACACTCTATCCAGACGGTGCCTCGCATCCCGTTCCGGTAAGTATCTCTCTCCCAAGCGTTCTCCCAACGGGTTCCGGTATGCTGCCAGTCTTGTAGAATCGGCTTCATCATAACATTCCGGTGCCGCGGCCCTTGCCTGCCGGTACCTTGGTGGAGGCATCTCTTCCTCATCTTCTTCATACGCTGCCCTTGCAGCCGGATAGTTTTGCCCGGTTTCATGTTTACCGGCATGTTTGTTTCCAGCATAGCTTTCTTTGGCGTAGCCTCGCTCTGCCCCTTGGCTTTTTCTACCGGCATCGTGTTGCCCGGCTTTTTGTTTCCGGCAAGGACTGGATCATACACGGTCATCCCGTGCGTTCACTTCTTTTTCTCTTCTTCTCCAGATGGGGGGACGAGGCCTGCCCATGGGACTTACTTCCGGCATTCTTTGTTGAACGCGCGGTTAAGCTATAGCCTTGTTCAGCTTAACCAGCTGCTCGGCGTTCTGCTGCTCTACGACATCCGGCGGCTCTCGACACGCTCTTGTTGCTTTGCCAGAGCCTCTCCGAGAATCACATGCATCTACAGCAGCCTAGCAGCTTTCAGAGTTTTATCCGGACTGCTGTACTTAGGTTTCTCTACAACGCTAACAGATGCAGAGGTACTCTTGCCGGTAAGAATTTCCTTACGCAAATCTGGTCTAGATTACGAGCCTTAAGCCGTTTCTCCGGTATCCTAGCACATGAGCGCTAACGAAGCAAAGCCATGGGCGGCGTTATACTCACGTACGGTTAGGTTCAGCTCGCGCTGCGCCTTGACGACGTCTTTGCCGCTCTCGAGTATCCTCAGGCGCTGCGCCTCCAGCTCCGCTTGAGCCGCTGCCGGGTCGATGTTCTGCGCGATTGGGGTCGCCAGCGCGTTCATCGCCGTTTGGAGAGGCGTTGCCGGTGGCGCGGATGATGCTCCCGGCTAACGCTGCGCCGCGCTCCGGCGGTGGCTTGGCCGCACGAGTCGAGAAGCCGCGCGACCGGCACCTTCAGCCTCAACCTCCTTTCCTGCACCAGCCACACCGGTCATCATTACCTCGCAGCCGGCGGCGCGGCCAGCACGGAGCCATCTTGGCGGGTCGGTGCCACCGTACTTAGAGCGAGCTAGCGCCTGGGGGCAGTCTTAGAAGTAGGCCTTGATGGGCGCCAGGCTTCGTGATGCGGCCGTTCTTGGGAAGATGCCGCCGTTGGCGAAGCAGGCCGCGTTGTCGTTGATGAAATCGATGGAGTAGAAGCTCTGCACAAGCGCAGACACCGTCCGCTGGCCGGCCGAACTCCGAGGAAGCTGGCCCGAATGTGAACTCCGGCATCGCCACTTCATACTTACGGTGGGCGCCGGTATCGTCGTGGTGAGCAATGAGAGATGCCATAGGATGGCAACAAGATTGGGAGCGAATGGACGCTAGAGGATTCGGGGGAGGGTTTGTGATCAGGTGTGATGAACTTCCGGATGGTTTCCTCAAGAACTTGGCCAGGGCCAGAGGTTGAAGAAGAAAGACACAAGGAAGAACTCGCTCTAGATCATCATGTTCATTGATTTCCACATGGTTACAGGTTTCTCAGTACAAGCTACTCTGTGTTCTCGCTACGTGCCCGTGAGGAAGGGCTGCCCCCTCTCCTTATATAGGGGAGAGGGTGGCTTACAGGGCAAGAAACCCTAACTGGACAAACTACTTTACAAAGCTACTTTAATCATAGATGACACCGGGGTTCTCTTTAATCAGGGGCGCTGACGTCCTCCGGCTTCTTTGACCGTCATCCTTCCCTTTATCGTCATCCCTTCGTATAAAGATGCTTTGCTTAGCTCATCCTTGTCTTCTAGCTCTGGAGAGAATCTTTGACCAGCTTTGCCGACAAGCCCTTCCTTCCGGTGGCCCGGTACCTTTTCTATTCGGTTCTGGTATCCCTCTTATGAGGATACCGGCTTAGCCTGTTCCAAACGCCTATCTTAGACTCCGGCCTGAACATCTAACCGGTATCCTGATGGCTCAAACCATCCGGGTTTGGCATGCCTTTAATACGGGGGTCATCCCCCAACAATAATCTCGAATTTTGACAAGTTCTCTCGAATGAAAACACATTTGATTAAGTTGCCCTCATAATATATATATAATTAGTGTGCATACCATGGCCTACAATGCATTCGTGCATATATTTTAATGTATATATAAACATATATTTTTGGTGATTTCAATCTCGATCTCTCTCTCTCGATCATATATATATCGTTGGTAGCCCAAAAAACACACATATATACGCATGCACTTTATGCGTAAAGGGCGCGGGTGCCTCTAATAATGTGTGTGCGCACTCGATCGATGATCCCTAAACTAAACAACCCCTAAAACCTTAAATCCCTAATCACTAAACCTAAACACCCTAAACACTAAACCTAAACCCTAAACCCTAACCTAACCCTAACCTAACCACAACCCTAACCTAACCCTAACCCTAAGCCTTAGCTAACCCTAAACCTAAACCTAGACCCTAAACCCTAGACCATAAACCCCTACCCTAACCTAAACCCTAGCTAACCCTAAAACCTAATTAAACCCTATGTATAGGCCAACGACACTTAATTGTGCATCGAGCAAGCGAGAGGGTGCCTCGCGGTCCTCTAATTAAATTAAATGTGCCATGCATTAACCCTAAACCATATATATGTAACTAACCCTAGCTAGCTAATCAACCCTACTTAATTAAAACACACATACCCTAAACTATACTAGGTAGCTATAACCTAGATCTAATAAAAACATGCTCTATATGTATCAGCTAGATTAAAAAGTAGATTAACACCAATTAAAATATACATGGCCTATATCGTCATGTTGTATAACATAAGAGTTATTAATTAATTATATAATTATCGTGATAAATTAATTAACTTGAATTTTGACAAAGTTCTCTCGAATGAAAACACATTTGATTAAGTTGCCTCATAATATATATATATATATATAAAATTAGTGCATGCATGGCCTACAAATGCATTCGTGCATATATTTTAATGTATATTTGAACATATATATTCTTGGGGGATTTCAATCTCTCTCTCTCTCGATCATCTATATATCGTTATTGGTGGCCCAAAAAACACACATATATACGCATGCACTTTATGCATAATTAAAGGCGCGCGCGGGCGCCTCTAATAATGTGTGTGCGCACTCGATCGATCATCCCTAAACCTTAAACAACCCCTAAAACCTTAAATCCCTAATCCCTAATAATCCCTAATCCATAATCCCTAAACCCTAAACACTCTAAACACTAAACCCTAAACCCTAAACCCTAGCCCTAACCCTAACCCTAACCTAACCCTAACCCTAAACCACGTCCCTAACCTAAACCCTAAACCTAGACCACTAAACCCTAACCCTAACCTAACCCTAAAACCCTAGTAACCCTAAAACCTAATTAAACCCTATGTATAGGCCATGACACTTAATTGTGCATCGGCAGACCGCAGGGGTTCCCCTCGCGGTCCTCTAATTAAATTAAATGTGCCATGCGCACATTAACCCCTAAACCATATATATGTAACTAACCCTAGATAATCAACCCTACTTAATTAAAACACATAACCCTAAACTGTACTAGCTAGCTATAACCCGATCTAATAAAAACATGCTCTATATATAGCAGCTCTAGCTAGCTAGCAAACCGTAGATTAACACCAATTAAAATATATACATGGCCTATATCAATTTTAATATATATTTGAACATATTCTAGGGGATTTCAATCTCTCTCTCTCTCTCGATCATCTATATATCGTTGTTGGTGGAAAAAAACACACACATACATATATACGCACATGCACTTTATGCGCAAAGGCGCGGGGTGCCTCTAATAATGTGTGTGTGCACACTCGATCGATGATCCCTAAATAACCTTAAACAACCTAAAACTCCCTAAACCCTAAACACCCTAAACACTAAACCTAGACCCTAAACACCTAAACACTAAACCCTAAATCCTAGCTAACCCTAAAAACCCCAACCCTTGAACCTAAACCCTAAACCCTAAACACCCTAAACACTAATTAATTAAACCCTAAACCTAGACCTAAACACCCTAAACTAAACCCTAGACCCCTAGCTAGCTAAACACCCTAAACACTAAACCTAAACCCTAAACCTAGCTAACCCTAAACCTAATTAAACCCTATATATAGGCCAACGACATAGTGTGCATCAAGCGGAGCCCGGGGTGCCTGGCTTTCGTGGATCTCTAGTTAAAATTAAATGTGCCATGCATTAACCCTAAACCATATATATAACTAACCCTAGCTAATCAAACCCTAGTTCATTAAAAAACACATAACCCTAAAGTATACTAGCTAGCTATAACCCGATCTAATAAAAACATACTCGATCTATATATATGCAACTAGCTAGCAAATTAAACGGTAGATTAACACCAGTTAATATATACATGGCTATCGATTTCAATCGGCTCTCTCGTATGTAGATCTCTCTCCTCTCTCTCTCTCTCTCTCTCTCTCTCTCGTTAATTGGTGGCCAACAACACACACATACACTTTGTGCGCAAAGGCATGCGCCTCTAATAATGTGTGCGCAGTCGATCGATCTAGTTTTGATTAATCATAGCACACAAATAAAGAAGTTGTGTTTGAATCCACACAACCTAATCTAAAACATAACCTAACATGGCCTAATTAATTAACCCCTTCTCTACCTAATTAATTGGAAATTACACAAAAGAATAAAGGGGTCCTCTTTTAATTGTGCATATCACTTTAGATTGTGATAAAACTTTTGCCCCATATATATTTGGTGAATTGGGTGCATCTTGGCATGTAAAACAATTAATTGTTTGCAAATGGCATTGTCAAAATTTATGTACCCTTAATTTCTTTTCCATCAAAGTGCATAAAATGGGAGTTTTAATGAAGAAAGTACAAATAAAACAGCTCAACATGCTTCCACACACCGATTTCCACACGAAGAGAGCATATTTAAAGGATAATTCCAGAGTTTTACTATTTTTAAAGCAACTTTGCTAATTTTCCCCCACTCACATGACTTTATGTGGATTTAACGAAGGCGAATTTAAACTACATGGCGGGATAGTTTGAATTGTGCGCGCGGCAAAGGGAGCCGCCTATTCCCAACCTTGTGCACGGCAAATTACACACCCAACTCCATTAAACGCCACCTACCAACCTTAGCGGCCGGCCGCATGACCCCCCACCCACCCTACACAACTTATCCCGTCCGTGCGAAGAGCCCTCCCAGTCCCGTCCGTGCGAAGAAGAAACCTCCCCCCGTCGTTCTTCTCGAGACGTCAAGTTGATCCCACGGTAGGGCTGCTATCTCTAGCTCAATCATGTATCGGGCAAGACAGCCTAACGATTATATTTTCTTGATGCTGCTAAAAAAATTCGTCAGTATGCTCGAACTAATTGGCACTTTATAGTTTTCCGCTCGATTTGTCATCGATCAATTTGTTCATTTGCGTGGGCATATAGAGTCAGTTCTGCACTCGATCCGTTAATTTGCTGAAATGCCATGGCAGAGTTTTGTACACGATCTAAAATGTCGATGGGCATTTTTTGTTTTGTACTCGACATGATTGCTGAAATGCATAATCATGTAGTATAGTTTTGTACTCGATGGATATACATTTCCTACTTCGCCTTAAATTAATCACCAACCATTGTATCTCATAATTAAACAGATGGACAGAACTTGGATATTGCATGGACACTTATGTTCCCCTTCATATATAAATGGTGTTCAACCCTTTATGGGGTTTATTAGAGCTCATGAGTCACAACCTGGACGTGTATTGCCCAGGTGCACATGTATGAATGGTGAGAAGAGGCCTCACCACTGTAGTGGCGGATCATTTACACATTTTTGGGATGGACCGCACATGTTAGGCGGGTTTAGCATAGTGAACCATATAATGATCCTTTAGCAGGAAAAGCAGATCTTGCTCACATGTATGTGTGCTGACATATGTAGTTAATTATTTATATTGATCCTTCGTTGTTTCAATCAATAGTTTGCATTCCTGTGCAAGGTTCTGTTCAAATTTAACTTGTTGGAGATGGATGGACGGGAAGGAGAGAAAAAAAAGCGCTTGCTTGACGGGTTTCAGCTCTGGGACATGTGCTGTGCGAGATGAGAAGGTAAATATGGCAAAACGGCATTTGTCAGGTTGCATCCCTGATATGTTGTCTAATCGGTTGATGTACTAATTGCGAAGCATAGAGTTGAAGAGGTCTCTCGTTTGATGGGAAATTTGAAGATGAATCTCAGTTTGATGCTGTGGATGGTACTGATGGCGAGCCTTTCATAGACGAAGGTCCTGCACATGAGATTATCCAGCCTACGAAGGAGGCCGTGGACCGAGTACACGGCTTTGCGTTGAAGTGGATACACGCCCGGAGATCATCAGGGGCGTCCAGGTAGTCTCAAGACCAGCCAGCCCTGATGCACCTGTGGGTGGTGCTGATGACGAGCCTCTCATAGGCAGATCTGCTGAGATTATCCAGCCTACGAAGGAGACGGCCGGGCCGAGTACACAACTTTGCGTTGAAGAGGATGCACACCCGGAGATCATCAGGGGCGTCCCGGTAGTCTCAGGACCACCCAGCCCCGATGCAAAATGTTGAGCTACTTTATGATTCGTACTCTTATGTTCTGGTGCTGTAGTATGTTATGATTTGTACGCCTTCGGCGCTAGATTAAGCATTCGGTGGATGATCGCGTTGCAAAAATCGGACACCCACACAATCGGTTCATCGTATGAGTAGTAGCACAATTACTTCTACAACCCTGCCAGCGCATTAGTTGGTAGCATGAAACACTTTCAGGTACTCCCCTCTGATTCATATTAATTGACTCAATTCTGTCTAGATATGGATATCTAGATGCATTTGTTAACTAGACTAACAAACTTGAGTCAGTTAATATGAATCCGTGTAAACCGCCCTCGAGCAGCTAGTTTATTGACTGGACTCCAAGCCTCTCGCGGCAAGCCATCGACGAAACTTTGACCAGATCTCCGCAATTATTTTTGTGTGGCGAATAGCAAAGCTTTGACCGGTTCCTCTCGGGATACGGCACGCCGGTGAGCTTGCACGGTTACCATGAGCACTAGGTGGAACTTCCTCTTCGGCGCCTCAAACGGCTGCTGCCGAACGGCTGCGCGATGCCTCGAGGTGGACGGAATTCTGGATCTCGGGCGGGGGGGTCATCGTCAAGAGCAGTCTCAGCGGGTTACGAGGACTTGTGCATGGCTGACCGGGGGATTTTTGGTTTGAGCTTGGGATTTGGGGTTTTCGGATAGGGGAGGAGGGGCAGGAAGAGGAAGGAACAGCCGCGTGCTTGGCGCGTGGCGGTGTGCTTGAATTCCGAATTTTTGTGAAATGTTTCATTTCCCCGCTACAATTCGGGGGTTTCTTGACGCGCCAATGCGTCCCGCCGGGAAGCTTCAAGTGAATTTGGGGTGCCACACTATGGGCCCTAGTTTCAGTGAGACATGTAATGACTAGTCACATGAGTAAGTTCACTGTGTAATAAAATATGTTACCCCTCCCCTTTATGCAGCACCCCTTCTCTCGATCGGTACCGATTGAAGCCCCGTTAAGCCGCCTTTCGATCCCTCCCTTTCGCCTCCATAGTCCCAGGGCATCCGAAGCTTGGAGGGTGATGGCGTGTATTTCCCACACGTTCGTTGGGCAACCCCAAGAGGGAAGGTATGATGCGCACAGCGACAAGTTTCCCTCGAGAAAAACCAAGGTTTATCGGAACCGGAGGAGCCAGAAGCATTAAGGTTGATGGCGGCGGGATGTAGTGCGGCGCAACACGAGGAATTCCGGCTGAACTGCACAACACAACCAAAGTGCTTTGCCCCAATGAAACGGTGGGGTTGTCAATCTCAGGGCTTGCTGTAACAAAGGATTAACCGTATTATTGGAAGATGATTGTTTGCGAGAAAATAGTAAAAACAAGTATTACAGAGATTTGTATTTCGGTATTAAAGAATGAATGGGGGTCCACAGTTCACTAGAGTCTCTCCCATAAGATAAAAAGCATGTTGGGTGAACAAATTACGGTCGGGCAATTGACAAATAGAGGGCATAACAATGCACATACATGACATGATAAGTATAGTGAGAGATTTAATTGGGCATTACAATGAGTACATAGACCGCCATCCATTGGCATATGCTTACAAAGTCCACCTTCAGGTTATCCTTCGAACCCCTTCGAGTATTAAGTTGCTAACAACGGACAATTGCATTAGGAAAACATGGTGCATAGTGTAATCAATAACTACATCCTCGGACATAGCATCAATGTTTTATCCCTAGTATGACAAGCCTAGCTTACAACCTTAGGGTTCTGTCGCTCCCCATGGCCAATCTGGAGCATGAACTTGTCAGAGCATAATGCCCTCTTGGGTTAAAAGTAAAAAACGGCGGAAGGCCTCTACTAGTAGCTTGAGCATGCAAGATCATAGAAGCAACACATATGTAATAACTTGATAATTAACATGACATGGTATTCTCTATCCATGGGATCAGACAAACACAACATAGAGTATTACGGATAGATCTTGATCTGTTAGGCAGCTCACAAGATCCAGCAATGAAGCACAATGAGGAAGACAACCATCTACCTACGACTATGGACCCATAGTCCGGGGGTGAACTACTCACTCATCACTCAGGAAGGCGACCATGGCGGTGTAGGGGCCTTCTGGAGATGAATCCCCTCTCCGGCGGGGCGGAGGAGATCTCAGAATCCCCCGAGATGGTATCGAAGCGTGGCGGCGTCTCAGTGGGTTTTCCGTGTCGTAGTTTCCCTCGGGGGTTTCGCAGCGGAGGCTTTAGAAAGTGAGCGGAAGAGCCAGTCGGGAGCCGGGCAGGGGGCCACACCATGGCGGCGGCGGGCCCCCCCAGGCCGCGCGGCCTTTGGTGTCGCCACCTCGTGGCCCCTTCGTATGTTCTTCGGTCTTCTGGAAGCTCCGTGGAAAAATAGGCCCTTGGGTCTTGATTCGTCCAATTCAGAGAATATTTAGTTACTAGGATTTATGAAACCAAAAACAGCGAAGCGAGGAAGCTGGCACTTGGCATCTTGTTAATAGGTTAGTTCAGTGTACGAATATGACATAAAGTGTGCATAAAACTAGTAAGTATCATCAATAATATGGCATAGAACATAGAGAGTGTCGATACGTCGGAGCATGTCTGTGCATCCCAACCCAGTTCTGCTGGGTGATCGAGCAGGTAAAACGATAACAAAGATAATTTACGAAGTGATATGCCACCATAGCAACGATCATACTATTTGTAAGTATATGTAGTGGATGCGGCGATCAAAACAATGTGGTAATGACATGAGTAAACAAATGAATCATATAGCAAAGACTTTTCATAGATAGTACTTCAAGACAAGTATTAATAAGTCTTGCATAAGAGTTAACTCATAACAATAAATCAAAGTAAAGGTATTGAAGCAACTCAAAAGTTAAGTTTCAATGGTTGCTTTCAACTTGTAACATGTATATCTCATGGATAATAGTCAACATAGAGTAATATAACAAGTACAATATGCAAGTATGTAGGAATTAATGCACGATTCACAAGTGTTTGCTTCTTGAGGTGGAAGAGAGATGAACTGACTCAACATAAAGGTAAGAGAATGGTCCTTCCATAGAGGAAAAGCATCATTGCTATATTTGTGCTAGAGCTTTTATTTGAAGCATGAAACAATTTTGTCAATGGTAGTAATAAAGCATATGAGTTATGTACATTATATCTTACAAGTTGCAAGTCTCATGCATAGTATACTAATAGTGCCTGCACCTTGTCCTAATTAACTTGGACTACCGGATCTTTGCAATGCACATGTGATACGGTGGTTCCAAGCCGATCCACCTAGATTGATGCCCGATCTTTCACAGCGAGAACACAGGGTAGAATCCTCAACAGCGATGAACGCAGCACTGGAGAAGAGGAAACAAATCCGGCAAGCAACGGATCGAATGAACGTGCGCCTCAAACCAAGGCTAGACAATCCTTGATAGACTTCAAGGGCCGCGCGGCGGATAAAATAGATAACGGCAGCGCCGTACCCCGGAGGGATATACACGTGATCACACGCTATAGGGAAACCCTAAACTTTTAGACTAAACTTGAACTATCTAAACCCTAGCCGTACCATCTCCTTATATGAGAGGAAGAGGTGGCCGCCGGCCCCCTTACTGGGCCTAACCTAGTTCGACTTGGACGGGCCCAAGTCAAACAGACTCTACTAAAACCCTAGATGGCCCACGGCCTGGCTACATTATTTCCTAACATGAATGAATGACACAACCCAGAACTGAGTATTACATGGCGTGGGTCGTCCCTGGCGTGTCACTCCCGACTCCTCGATGGCGTACCCACCTAGGTTGGTGAGTCTGAAATTGGGCTCCACATAGGCCTCCATGCCTGTATCCCCCCCCTTCAAGAGGCGTTGTCCCCAACGCGTGAGGTTCTTCTGGAAAAGGTGACGTGATATGAACATGACACGTCTGCGCCGTCCTCAAGTCTTTCTTGCCTTCCACACCACATCCTCCCTCGCGGCCTTCTCGACTTGATACGGCACTTGGCGCCTCCTTTCTTCTCCACATGAGCTTGGACTTCGGCGCCAATTCCTTCTTTTCTTGCGAGGTTTTTGATGGACACCTGTGTTGTCGCTGCACATGACCATGCACAAGATGTGTAATTCCCGGCCCCATAGATGTCTCACACGTCCATCCTTGCCTCGATGCATCAAAACGGTGTTGCGAGCGAACTGCCGGTACTCTAACACGTAGTCTTGGCTACCCCTACATCTCCAGCGCGCTCGGCCACTGGCAGTCTCAGCGCAGTTGACGGACGGTTAACCAACCGACGATCTGAACAGTCGGCGGCCCCAACACTTGGGTGAAACACCATCAGCAGTAAGCCGGCTAACACCTTTCGCCTCCCACTCCTCACAGCATCGCGCCATATGCCTTGAAACACCATCGGTACTCATCATCGATACATGTCTGACATCCTTATAATGCATTTATGCTTTATCTTTATGTTATCCATCAACAACAAGTGCTTAGCTTCATCCCAGGCTTGTCACCAGCAAAGAACTTGCTTGTCATCCTCGAGGCTTAATTTGAAACATCCCCATAACATCAATGCTCGGAACATCATGCACCTTATTTTGCACATTAGGCTTGTGCAACTTCTCCTTACGCACTAACTCCCCATCGGACTTGATATGATCATCACCCATGGGCTTCAATCCGCTGGTTGCCACCATGCATAAAAGAATATGTATTTGCTCTTCATGTGTTACATTACGATCATACTGCCAAGGGCCAAGTAGCAATCCACACACCTCCAATGGCAACACGTCGGCAATCGATCTCATCAACATAGTCATCAACTGCAAATGGCACACTACTTGTGGGTCATCACATACCACAGCTATTCAACCACTCAAGGCGTTTAGGTGTTCCGGAAGACGCCATGTAGACAACCCCAATCCTGCCACCATTGCTTGTGTCATTAGTACAGCTACCACCATCAACCATCAACTTGCAAGCCTTGCCCTTGATAAAGCATTGAGTCTGAAACAAACTCCACCGCTGAACCTTGTCAACTGTCTTGCAAGCATCACCCTGTACCTTCTTGAGTTGCATATTCAGCCCGCTCAATGGTACATCCTCCTCAACAGTCACAACAGCGCTCTTGGTATCAGAGCCAGGTTTCCTCTCCTCTGAAGATTTCACCTCGACCTTAGTAACTGTTGGTAGTGGGAACAATCTCCTTAATAGGAACTATGCACTTGTCCACTTTCTCTATTGCATGTACAACTCGGGATGGCTGCACACTCTCCTCCATGTATGGTACCACGAAACCACTACGAAGAAAAGTTTTGTAGTCTTCCCAAGTTTCAGCAAATTCACCTCTGTCCACCGCATCCTGCGAGCAACGTTCCAATGCCTCGTCCACACGCCGTATAGCAAGATAAAATGCATAAGAACTACTGAACTTCTTGTGCACCGAGCAAAACCCAACTCCATGTTCCACTCCCAATCTTTATATTCCTCAAGCAGCCATAGATGGTGTGAATACCAACGAGCGGGCCGCGAAGCGTTGTTCTCCCTTCCAAGCAATCCGGACCGAGTCATTGAAAACCTTACTAGATTTCATGTCTTGTGAACACCCGTATGCCAAGCTTATCGTGGAGGAAGACAATGCAAAAAACGGCGGTAGCATCGACTAACCTTTTGTGAAACGAACAACATCGGCGGCAACCCGGCCGTAGCGAGGCTCGCCTTCGATGCTGGGAAAACCGCAGACTCTTCGCAGGGAACAGACGCCGTCCGACCCCGAGTCTAGGTTGGACCGGCCTCGGGCCAAACTGTCCAGTCCAACGATTGACCGGTCGCCAACGGATCGGCTGCCTCGTGCGGGAGCAAGCAAATCTGCGTTCACGAACTTCTGGTTTGCAGCCCGGTTGGCCACGGATTCATGAGCACGCCCGGTCCTTGGCAGTTGGGCCAGGAGTTTACGCCAGCACCGGTCAACGTTGGACTGGGAGTTATGCCGGAGCTGCCGTCACTTGGCCGGTTGGACCGGAGTTTATGCCCAGGAGCTGCCGTCCAGCGCCCGGTTGGCGGATTACGACGGATTTCTGGTCGCAATTTCGTCTTCTTCCGATTACGAGTCGCGATTTTTAGATTTTGACTATAAAACAGCCATGGATGACCTCCAAACTCCACCAAACAATGCCAAACTTCCTCCAACCAACCTCCTTCGACCGAGCCAAACTTCTCCGATCTTAGAGCTAATCTTCTCCGATGCAAACCGATCAAAGAGATCGATCAACAACACCCCGCCGTCAGCAACCCAGAAAGCCACATGATACGGTGGATCCAAGCAGATCCACCTAGATTGATGCCCGATCTTTCACAGCGAGAAACTGGGGTAGAGAATCCTCCCAACAACGCGATGAACGCGGCATGAAGAAGAGGAACGAATCCAGCAAGCAACGGATGGATGGAGTGAACGTGCGCCTCAGGCAAAGAGCTAGACAGTCTTGATGAACACAAGAACCTTCGCAGCGGATATAATAGATAACGGCAGCGCCGTACCCCCGGAGGGATGATACACGTGATCACACGCAATAGGGAAACCCTAAACTTTTAGACTAAACTTGAACTGCCCTAAACCCTAGCCGTGCCATCTCCTTATATGAGAGGGAGAGCTGGCCGGCCGGCCCCCCTTATTGGGCCTAACCTAGTTCGACTTGGACAGGCCCAAGTCAACAGACTCTACTAAAACCCTAGATGGCCCACAGCATGACCTGGCTACATTATTTCCTAACATAGAATGAATGACACAACCTTAGACTTAATTATTACATGGCGTAGGTCGTCCTAGCGTGTCACTCCTGACTCCTCGATGGCGTACCACCTAGGTTGGTGGAGTCCTGAGGAGTGGGCTCCACATGAGCCTCTGGAGTCTTATGCTCTGACATGTTTTGACCAGGAGCATGCAATGGGGTACCTCCATGCCGCATGTACAAAGGTCGAATGCTCGCATTTTGGGTTCTCGCTTTTGATTATTCTCAACTTAGACATCCATACGGGACAACATGGACAATTAGATAATGGACTACTCTTTAATGCATAAGCATGTGACAACAATTATTATTCTCATAGGAGATGAGGATATATGTCCAAAGCTGAAACTTCACACCATGAATCATGGCTTTAGTTAGCGGCCCAAAAGTTCTTCTCTAACAATATGCATGCTCCAACCATGGAAGGTGGTAGATCTCTCTTACTTAGGACAAGACGGAATGCATAGTACCTCACATGATATTCAGCAAAGAATAGTTGATGGCGTCCCCCCGAAGCATGGTTATCGCACAACAAGCAACTTAATAAGAGATAAAATGCATAAGTACATATTCAATACCACAATAGTTTTTAAGCTATTTGTCCCATGAGCGATGAGCTATATATTGCAAAGGTGAATGATGAAATTTTAAAAGTAGCACTCAAGCAATTTACTTTGGAATGGCGGATAAATACCATGTAGTAGGTAGGTATGGTGGACACAAATGGCATAGTGGTTGGCTCAAGTATTTTGGATGCATGAGAAGTATTCCCTCTCGATAAAAGGTTTAGGATAGCAAGGTTATTTGAAACAAACACAAGGATGAACGGTACAGCAAAACTCACATAAAAGACATATTGTAAACATCATAAGACTCCATACCGTCTTCCTTGTTGTTCAAAACTCAATACTAGATGTTATCTAGACTCTAGAGAAACCAAATATGCAAACCAAATTAGCGAAGGTTGAAATTTCTTCATTAATGGGTGCAAAGTATATGATGCAAGAGCTTAAACATGAGCACAACAATTGCCAAGTATCCAATTTATTCAAGACATTTTAGAATTACTACATGTATCATTTTCCAATTCCAACCATATAACAATTTAACGAAGAAGAAATTTCGCCATGAATACTATGAGTAGAGCCTAAGGACATATTTGTCCATATGCTACAGCGGAGTGTGTATCTCTCCATAAAGTGAATGCTAGGATCCATTTTATTCAAACAAAACAAAAACAAAAACAAGCTGACGCTCAAGCAGTGCATAAGATGTGTGGGAAAATATAGTTTCACTAGAAGTGACACGATAATGTTGTCGATGAAGGGGATGCCTTGGGCATCCCCAAACTAGACGCTTGAGTCTTCTTATAATATGCAGGAGTGAACCAGGGCATCCCTAGCTTCGACTTTCACTTTCTCATGATCATGTGCATCATACTCCTCTCTTGATCCTTGAAAACTTCCTCACACCAAACTCGAAACAACATTAGAGGGTTTGTGCATAATAAAAATTCACCATGTTGAGAGGTGACACAATCATTCTTAACATACTGGACATTGCATAAAGCTACTGGACATTAATGGATCAAAGAAATTCATCCAACATAGCAAAAGAGGCAATGCGAAATAAAAGACAGAATCAGTCAAAGGCAACAGTCGTGAGATGGATTTTATTAGGCCACCAGACTTGCCCGACAATGCTCAAATTGAATGAAAGTTGCGTACATATCGAGGATCATGCTCGTAAATTGACAATATTTTCTGAGCTACCTACAGGGAGATAGACCCAGATTCGTGACAGCAAGAAATCTGGAACTGCGCATTAATCAAATCTAGTACTTACTTTTCTATCAAAGACTTTACTTGGCACAACAAAACATAAAACTAAGATAAGGAGAGGTTGCTACAGTGGTAAACAACTTCCAAGACTCAAATATAAAACAAAAATACTGTAGTAAAATATAGGTTGTCTCCCATAAGCGCTTTTCTTTAACGCCTTTCCAGCTGGCGCAGAAAGTGTATCTCAAGTATCATCACGAGATGGATCATTGATATCATAAGCTCCCCCATTTGTAGTGGTACTAGGGGCTTTGTCAATTTTAGGCCTATAATAATATTTCTTTGGTTTAGGCATTTTAGAGACATACATAAACTTTTGCTCCTTTCCCACATAAGCTTTCTCTCTAAACTGTAAAGATGAAAAGGTTGAACCCAAGGTTCCCATAGCTTTTTTCAAGTTCGCCAATCCTATTAATTTGATTATCATGGTCAACACAAGTTCCTAAGACACTAATTCTTTCATCAATTCCCCATAAGGATTTATCAAGTTCATCAGTTTTATCAAGAACATCTTCAACTTAGTTTCAACACTCGGAAATTTTTTCTCTATGGTTTCCAATTTTTCATAACTCCTCAAGGGAGGTTTCAATTTTAGTTTCATTAACAGGTGGTGTTCCAAATAAACTCTCAATAATGCTACTAGCTTCTAAAGCGGGAGCGCCTAGGAAGTTACCTCCTTTTTAATGTGGAACATATCTATTCCATTAGAGATACCAACATAAAAATTCCTGAGTAGGATAGTGGTGGAGTGTTTCTTAGTGCACCTATTATGGGCATCGCTAATTTTATACCAAGCATCTTTTAAACATTCTCCTCCTTGTTGCTTAAATGAACGAACTTCAACTTCAGGATTCCTCATTTTAACAGTAGTAAATAAAGCAAACTAGATAAAGTAAATGCAAGTAACTAATTTTTTTGTGTTTTTGATATAGCAAACAAGACGGTAAATAAAGTAAAACTAGCAACTAATTTTTTGTGTTTTGATATAATAAACAAATAAAGTAGTAAATAAAATAAAGCAAGACAAAAACAAAGTAAAAGAGATTGAGAAGTGGAACTCCTTGCAGCGTGTCTTGATCTCCCGAGCAACGGCGCCAGAAAACAGCTGGCGCAAAGTTGACGATGGGAGTTAGAGATCCCTGTGGTGTAACTTTTCTTCGGTTCTGAGCAACGGCGCCCGGAAAATATTAGCCGTGGCGTGTATTTCACCGTTCGTTGGGCAACCCCAAGGGGAAGGTAATGCGCACGACAAGTTTTCCCTCGAAAGAAACCAAGGTTTATCGAACCGGGGAGGAGCCAAGAAGCACGTTGAGGGTTGGTTGATAGCGGCGGGATGTAGTGCGGCGCAACACATGAGATTAGGCGCCAACGTGGAACCTGCACAACACAACCAAAGTACTTTGCCCCAGCAAAGCAGTGGGGTTGTCAATCTCACCGACTGGCTGTAACAAGGATTAAAAGTATTGTGTGGAAGATGATTGTTTGCGAAAATAAGTAAAAACAAGTATTGCAGCAGATTTGTATTTGAGTATTAAAGAATGGACCGGGGTCACGGTTCACTAGAGGTGTCTCTCCCGTCCAAAAGATAAAGCATGTTGGGTGAACAAATTCTGATCGGGCAATTGACAAATAGAGAGGGCATAACAATACATACATGACATGATAAGTATAGTGAGATTTAATTGGGTATTCGACAAAGTACATAGACCGCCATCCAGCGCATCTATGCCTAAAAAGTCCACCTTGAGGTTATCATCAGACCCCTTAGATATTAAGTTGCTAACAACGGAGCCAATTGCAGTAAGTATGGTGCGTGTGTAATCAATAACTACATCCTCGGACATAGCATGATGTTTTATCCCCTAGTGGCAACAGCGCACAACACAACCTTAGGGGTTTATGTCACTCCCCAGGTGTCAATGCGGGCATGAACCCACTATCGAGCATAAATACTCCCTCTTGGAGTTAAAAGCAAAAACTTGGCCTCTACTTGTAACGGAGAGCATGCAAGATCATAAACAACACATATGTAATAACTTGATAATTAACATGACATGGTATTCTCTATCCATCGGATCGACAAACACAACATATAGAATTACGAGATAGATGATCTTGATCATGTTAGGCAGCTCACAAGATCAGAACAATGAAGCACAATAGGAGAAGACAACCATCCAGCACTGCGCTGGACCCATAGTCCAGGGGTGAACTACTCACTCATCACTCCCGGAGCGACCATGGCGGTGTAGAGTCCTCCGGGGAGATGAATCCCCTCTCCGGCGGGTGCTGGAGGAGATCTCCAGAATCCCAAGGATGGGATCGGCGGCGCGGCGTCTCGACAAGGTTTTCCGTCTCCATTGGTTTTTCCCTCGGGGGTTTCGCGACGGAGGCTTTAAGTAGACGGAAGGGCAGAGTCGGGGCTTGAGGCAGGGGGCCACACCATGAGGCGGCGCGGGCCCCCTGGGCCGCGCCGCCTTGTGGTGTCGCCACCTCGTGGCCCACTTCGTATGTTCTTCGGTCTTATGGAAGCTCCGTGGAAAAATAGGCCCCTAGGTCTTTGTTTCGTCCAATTGAGTATTTCGTTACTAGGATTTCTGAAACCAAAGTCAGCAAACGGGAACTGGCACTTCGACATCTTGTTAATAGGTTTAGTTCCAGAAAATGCACGAATATGACATAAAGTGTGCATAAAACATGTAGGTATCATCAATAATATGGCATAGAACATAAGAAATTATCGATACGTCGAGACGTATCAAAGAACATGTTCTATAATGAAGAACAAGTAGGACTAGTATGTTCTCTCCTTTCTCGAGATCGGTTCTTTTTTCCTCTCCTCGATATCTTGCGCATCTCTTTTCTATTCTGGGCGAAGGGGCGTCTTTCTGGTCACCCTCGAGCTGGGGGTGATTGATGGGGGTGGGGGGCGGGGGCTACCTTTGCTTGGATTGGGGTGTTTTTTTCCTTTAGTTGTCGACATTTGCAACCTTTGTAGTTTCTGTTGATCCTCACTGTATCTTTGTCAGCTTGTACAGGGAAGGTAAGACCTCGGCGGTGGGGGCAATGGGCGATGGGACGCACTTAGCGACGCATGTGAGGCGAGTTAGCTGAGCTTTGACTGCGTCCCCAATATGGCTTGAGTACTTAGTTTGCTTATCCACTCTTTACCTTTTAAGTGTCTCTCTACATCCTCATCTGTTCCTATTCTGGAATATGCTTAAAGTAGCACATGTCTTGAGCTGTTTGTGCGTAAAGACTCTGTGACACCATGCTCTATATTCTATGTATCGAGTTGGTACCTCAGGTTAAAATCTTGAGGCTATAGGGGAAGAATGAAACGCCCCCCTCTTTGCAGAACGCCAGCCCCGTCACCCAACCTAAAGCCATCTGCTATTTGGTAGGCGAGGACCGCCAGGGGGTAATTTTAAACCAACTTACCATGATGTAGTCTAAATCTGATACTCCCTCGGATCCAAATTAATTGACTCAACTATCGCAGATACGGATGTATCTAGATGTGTTTTAGCTCTAGATACTACGGACTCCATCCCAAAGCTTTGGGCTTATATTATTTTAGAAAGTCAAACTATACCATGTTTGACTAAGCTTTTACCAAAAATCAGAACATGCAAAATACAAAATTAATATCATTAAATAGATAATAAAATATATTTTCTTACGGTATCTACACAGTATTATATTTGTTGATAGAATGTTCTAATTTTGTTCAAACTTTGCTTGTTTTGATTTCTCAAAAATAAATAAGGCTTAAGCTTTTGGATAGTGGTTGTAGTACATTCATATCTAGACAAAGCTGAGTTAACTAGTTTTTGTCTGTCCATAGCTAGTGTTCACGCGGCAAGGCTTAGAGCATCCACTATATGCATCAGTCTATCTCATACGGTAATTCAATATCACTGCTTGAAGTCTGCCTTTTGTTTTGCTATTCATATGCGGACTGAAACTTTAGGGCCTTACTCAAAAGGAAGATCAAAGCTGCGGCTGATCAGGCTTGCCAGTATGTTGATGCCGCCCCATCTTCTAAATGCCTCTACAGGCACAAGGCCACACGCACCAGCTGGGAGGTGATCTTTTAATGAATATGGTATATTTTTCTTAATCCACAAAACATGCCTTGATTTTTCTCTCTGTTTATTGTCGGTTTTTTCTATGCTTGCCAAAAGTTTACAACAACAACAACCACCAAGCCTTTCAGTCCCAAACAAGTTGGGGTAGGCTAGAGTTGAAACCCATAAGATCTCGAAGCCAAAAGTTTAGAAACACCAAATTCGTTTGCTTACAATCATCATGCAGTAATGTTCATCTACTCCAGTTCCCCTAACCCAACAAAAAATGATGTTAATTACGATTTTTTAGATTAAAAGAGCACCATTAGACACTGTTGGTAATTACGACTTTGAGATTAAATGTCATTTGCAATTGTTTAATTACATTTTTGAGACAAATGGTTAGTTTAACCTCGGTCTCTTTCTACTCTCCATTTATCCCAACCGAACAAAAATTTAACCATTCCATTCCTCGAAATGGAACCATTCCATTCCATTCCCCGTTTGTTTCAGAACCAAACACGCCCTTGCATTGTTGTGATGTTGTCCATACGGCCATACCCTTCCCACTTCCCATCCAGCCCTATATGCATCGATCTGTCTCGAGTCATTCAATATCAACTGCGAGATGCTGTTTCCCATTCTTGTATGCGGTGGCCCTAGCTGCGCCTTTACTCAAGTGGATGCAAAATGAGGCTAATAAGGCTGCTGTGAAGGACGATGGTGCCGGCACCATCTTCAGAAAACCTCTACAAGCAGGAGGCCATGGGCCAGGTGGGTGGTGACCTTTTAATGAATCTGGTATATTTTCTTAATCCACATACATGATTTCATTATTATCTTTTTAATTACTGTTGGCTTTGTCTAATGCTTGCCAAAAGTTCAGAAACACTGCGTTTGCTTACAATCATCATACACTAATTTTTCACTTTTCGGTCTGTCTCATCCAGTATATAAACTGTTGATTTCCATTGGCTTCTTTTGTAATCATTTGCATTGTTGTCAACTGTTTTTCTCTATGCACAACCCTATTCTTCCACTTACACCCGCACTATTTGCATCAGTCTATCTCATAGATTTATTAAATATCAATGATAAGTTCTGTTGCTATTCATATGCAGGATGAAGCTTCTGTGTCTCAAATGGATAAAAAATGATCCCGATGAGGCTTTGCTGTGAAGACGATGGTGCGCCACCATTGAAAACATCCTCAAGCACAAGGCCACGGGCAGCTGGGTGGTACCCTTTTCCGAGTAAGCAGGTATATTTTCTAAATCCTCATACATGATTTGATTTTAGTCTGTTTATTGCTTCATGTCAATAATAACACCAATAGTTCGAAACACACACACATTTGTTCTTACACTTACATCGGCCCACTATATGCATCGGTGTCTCATAGATTCATTTTATATATCATTGATGATGTATGTTGCTCTTTTCATATACGATTTGAAGCGCTAACCCTTCATTGGTCAAAAGGATTTCAAGCTGCTGGCGATGGGGGCATACACGAGCGCCACCAAGGTACTGTCAGCCCCACCTTCTGGATGCTTTTATAAGCTCAAGTCCAAGGATCGGCCGGGGCGTAACCATCCAAGGGTTCGGGTATATTTTCTTAAGCCACATATACATGCCATGATTTATATGTCTGATATTATCACCGGCTCTGTCTAATGCTTTTTGGAATTCGGAAACACCAAATTAGCATGCTTATATTCATCATACACTAATTTTTTCACCTTCGGTTTGTAACATAGTGTTATACACTCGCTTGTCAACATTTGCATTGCTCAGAAACCATGCACTTTACACAACCTAATTCTTCCACTTACATTCAGCGCTACGCACCGGTAGTACCTCCCATGTTTCCTTCACCATCCCGATGCCGAGCTTGCGGGAATATGGCGGGCCCATGTACATACCCGCATATAACACCTCCTATGGCTCTATCTACCTTTCTAGTAGCTCCTTCACAGAGTTACAGGTATGTATTCTCGGTGGTTTAGCATGAATTGGCATATAGTAAAGTCTTGTTTTTAGTCTTCTTGCTTCTTACATTTGTATCAATTTTCACATGCAGACTGTACCTTGTGAACTTCGTCCAATGATTAACCAGATGTGTCCGCATGAAGGGTCTTTCACTATGCATGTCAATGGCAAATTGATGAACACCTACATGAGGTGTATGTCTACAAGACGCAAGCCATCACATATTTGTATGGACATGATTGGAGAAAGTTTGCTTTTGACTACGGTCTGAAGAAGGGCGACGAGCTGAGGATCAGAAACTCAAACGGGCAGATATACGTAACTGTACAGAGTTGGAGACACTTCCAAATATATAATATGTAACTTTTTTCTACTCATATCTTTTGATAACTGCATTCTGAGCAGTTGTTCTAAACCATTCCCTCTTTTCTAGCTTGCTGGGTTTAACATGATCAAGGCTGCAGATCCCCTGATGGAACATGAGCGAATGTCACAAAGGGCAACCACACGGCCACCAGCCATGGCTTCCCACTCTCATCGGCACCGGTTCTGTACGACTCCGTTTACGCATCTACCAGTTCCCTACCTCGGCATTGGTTCACCTTGAGGCCCATATACTACACCTGCCAGCGACTCTGCACTCAAACCTTGGTTCCTCTAGGCGCACCGTTTGCGCACCTTGTGATCCTGTCAGCCACCGGTTCCTCTAGAGGCACGTTCCCCTTTTTGCCCAACGGTCTCACCGCATCGGCACCGGCTCGTGTACACCAGCCAGGCTCCTGCCAGCCCCGGCCAGATCACCGAGGTCTCGGCTCATTGCGCCACCAGGTGTGGTGACCGGGGCCCTATCCCAGAAGGCTATGTGCATTGAGTATATGGCGGCCTCGCACTCTTATCTTGATGTCTTCTCTGCTCAAAGTCTCACATGGTTGAGTATTGGTGCCATTGACTAATTTTTGGTGGTATCTCTTGCTTTGAATCAGAAATTGCTTAAAAGTATCGCCAAAGGATCTCAATGCTGGCCGAAGGGCAAGATTTCCCTCGTCATGGAAGTGAAAGGTCTCTACATGGAGGGACGGTACTCGATCGAGTCCACAGAGATGGCCGCTTAGTTTGTTACTTCAGTGGAAAAAGTTCATTGTGGTGCCAAACTTCGCATTGGATCAAAGTTGAAGGTCAGGATCTTTCGATGCCGTTGTGACATGCTGGTCATAAAGTTCGCGGTTGTCTGGTTCTGTTGTCCCATGAGCCCTTAGCAAATGCATTTGTAGTTATACTTATATAAGGTTATCTTATCTGAACTGCTAATTAATTGTATGGGTGGTAAAACTCTGGCAAGCCTTTGCTCTTAGCAAGTATGTATGTATGATCAGCTATTATGATAACTAATGTTTGTGTTCATCTTAATTTGCATTTCCGTTTTAGAAAAAAACTTAATTTCTATTTTGGTTGACCTGTTAGAGAACTATCAGATTGAACCCACAACATGATTCAAATAGATTCATTACACCGAGCCACATGTCTTGACCTTGCTATACACTACTTCCATTAATCGGTGCAAGAAGGCTTACCTGATTTGAACCATGGCAGATTCGAATCCACCTTATGTATCTAGAAATACAACCTTTACGAGAAGAGGATTTGCGGTATAGGGAGAGGTGAGCATTGGGGCCATGAGCCCGGCGACGAATCGTCAACGTTTAAGGTAGCGGAGATCGAAGAAAAATGACCAAAAATCGGTTGGTAAACAAATTCAGAAAGAAACATTTACCTTTCACGAGAGGATGACATGCGGGACCCATGAGGCGGCAGCATCCTCAACTATTTCAGGCGGCGAGGATCAAAAGAAAAAAAGGAAATAGCAGAAATTAATTAGGGTCAAAAATAAATCCATCAAAGGAAACTTTTATTGTTCATGAGGATGATATGGGACCGACTTGCCACTGCGTCGTCATCGTTTCAAAGGGCAGGGATCAAAAGAAAAAGGCAAATAGCCGGAAATTGGGGAAAAAAATAAACCAACAAAGGAAACTTTTATTGTTCATAGAGGCTGACATACGGGACCCACGAGCTTCCTCAACGTTCAAAGTCGGCATGAGATTGAAAGAAAAGGCAAGTGACATAATATCGGGGCCAAAAATAATCCAAGAAAGAAACTTTATTGTACATAGAGGATGACATGCGGGTCCCATTTTATAGCGCGTCTCAACGCTTCCACAGGGCACAGAAAAGAAAATGAAGAGCCGGAAATCAGGGTGTGAAAAAAATCCAAGAAAGAAAGATTTCATGTCATAGGGACATCTGGGCCTTCGAACTATCTGATGGGCCTTTTGACTCGTACAATTTCAGCCCACTCCAAAACAGAAAAGTTGGATTTTTCTCAAAAAAAACGGGAAAGTCCTATGCTTCGAAAACAAAAAACAAGGAGATTCAACATATAAGTTTGTTTATGTAGATATAAATATTTAATTTATCCGTTTGCAATAGCTCATAGCGAAATACAACGTTTATTGTCTGCAAAATAAAATATCACATGTTTCTTGTACGGGAGGCGACATCGGGGACCCATGAGCCAGCAGCGTCGTCAACGTTTCAAAGGCGGGGGATCGAAAATAAAAAAAGCCAAAAAATCAGTTGGTAAAAAATACAAGAAAAGAAAACATTTATTGTTCTCAGAGGATGACATGTGGACCCATGAGGCAGCAGCATCCTCAACGTTTCAAAGTCGGCATGAGATCGAAAGAAAAAGCCAAGTGACATAATATCGGAGCCAAAAATAATCCAAGAAAAGAAACTTTATTGTACATAGAGGATGACATGCGGGTCCCATTTTATAGCAGCGGTCTCAACGTTTCCAAGGCGGCACAGACCAAAAGAAAAATGAGGCAGCGGATTCTCAACAATTCAGGCGGCAGGGGATCAAAAGAAAAAAGGAAATAAACAGAAATTAATTAGGGTCAAAAATAAATCCACGAAGGAAACTTTTATTGTTCATAGAGGATGACATGTGGGACCGACCTGCCAACAGCGTCCTCATCGTTTCAAGGCGGCAGGGATCAAAAGAAAAAGGCAAATAGCCGGAAATTAGGGGTCAAAAATAACTCAAGAAAGAAACTTTATTGTTCAGAGGATGACATGCGGGACCCATGAGCCACAGCTTACTCAACGTTTCAAAGGTGGCATGAGATCGAAAGAAAAGGCAAGTGACCAATATCAGGAGCCAAAAATAATCCAAGATTTATTGTACATAGAGGATGACATGTGGGTCCCATTTTGCAGCAGCGGTCTCAATGTTTGTAATGCGGCTTGAGATCAAAAGAAAAGAAAGTAGCTAGTAATTAGGGGGTGAAAAAATCCAAGAAAAGAAAGTTGATGGACATAGAGGATGACATGCGGGTCCCTTGAGCCAACGCCTACTCAACGTTTCAAAGGGGGCAGGGGATCAAAACAAAAAGGCAAGCCAAAATCAGAGGGTGAAAAAATCCAACAAAGGAAACTTTTATAGCACATAGAGGATGACATGGTCCCATGAGCCAGCAGGTCTCTCAACGTTTCAAACGTGGCATGAGATCGAAAGAAAAAGGCAAGTGAAAAAATATCAGAGCCAAAAATAATTCAAGAAAAGAAAGTTTTATAGTACATAGAGGATGACATGCGGGTCCCATTTAGCGAGCGGTATCACCGTTTGAGAGGCGGGGGATCGAAAGAAAAGTCAAGTGAAAAAATATGAGCAGCCAAAAATAATTCAAGAAAAGATAGTTTTATAGTACATAGAGGATGACATGCGGGTCCGATTTAAAGCAGATGTATCACCGTTTGAGAGGCGGCAGTGGATCAAAAAAATAAAAAAGAAATTGCCAAAAATCGAGGGTGAAAAAAAACCAAGAAAATGAACTTTTATAGTACATAGAGGATGACATGCGGGTCCCATGACGCAGGTTCCTCAACGTTTCAAACGTGGCATGAGATCGAAAAAAAGGTAAGTGACCAAATATGAGGTGCCAAAAATAATTCAAGAAAAGAAAGTTTATAGTACATAGAGGATGACATGCGGGTCCCAGTTAGCAGCAGCGGTATCACCGGCAGGGGAACGAAAGAAAAAAGGCAAGTGACCAAATTTGAGGTGCCAAAAAAAACTCCAAGAAAAGAAAGTTTTATAGTACATAGAGGATGACATGCGGGTCCCATTTAGCAGTAGCGGTATCACCGTTTGAGAGGCGGTAGAGGATCGAAGAAAAAGGTAAGTGACCAAATATGAGGTGCCAAAAATAATTCAAGAAAAGAAAATAGTGCATAGAGGATGACATGCGGGTCCCAGCTAGCGGAGCGGTATCACCGTTTGAGAGGCTGGAGGGATCGAAAAAGGCAAGTGACCAAATTTGAGGTGCCAAAAAAAACTCCAAGAAAAGAAAGTTGATTGCACATAGAGGATGACATGCGGGTCCCATTTAGCAAGCGGTCTCAACGTTTCCAAGGCGACAGGGATCAAAAGAAAAAGGAAGTAGCGAAAAAGGGTCAAAAAAATCCAAGAATAGAAAGAATTTTGGTTCATAGAGGATGACATGCGGGACCCATGATCCCGCATCGTAAACGGCTCGATCGGAGAACGTTGAACGAGATGGCGCGATCGAGAAAAAACAATGCCAGAGGCTGCCATCTGGGCCCTACATCCCTGGGCGGTGCGGATTTGCGTTGACTCGGCCGGCGAACCCGAGAATTGCGATGCACCACGCCCCGGCCACCATACGCACGTTTTGGCCGTTACGGCTAGGTGGCCTCAAAAAAAAAAAAGTTTTGACATGCACCACGGAGGGACCAAAATCGTCGGCCATGGTACACCAGCAACCACGGCGCGACTTCAACTTCGTCGGCCATGGCAACTTTTCTTGTAGTGATGGTGACAGTGTGTGCATCGTGTAGTACTTGGCGTAGGTTATGATTGTGATCGATTGTAGATTATGAAGTTAACTATTACTATGATAGTATTGATGTGATTTATTCCTCCTTCATAGTGTGATGGTGACAGTGTGCATGCTATGTTAGTACTTGGTGTAATTGCAATGATCTATCATGCACTCTAAGGTTATTTAAATATGAACATTGAATGTTGTGGAGCTTGTTAACTCCGGTATTGAGGTGCTCTTGTAGCCCTACGCAATTAGTGGTGTTCATCATCCAACAAGAGAGTGTAGAGTGGTTTTATTATGTGATCAATGTTGAGAGTGTCCACTAGTGAAAGTATGATCCCTAGGCCTTGTTTCTAAGCATCGAAACACCGTTTATTGTTGCATGTTTACTCGCTGCCATATTTTATTCAGATTGCTATTACCACTCATATACATCCATACTACTTGTATTTCACTATCTCTTCGCCGAACTAGTGCACCTATACATCTGACAAGTGTATTAGGTGTGTTGGGGACACAAGAGACTTCTTGTATCGTGATTGAGGGTTGCTTGAGAGGGATATCTTTGACCTCTTCCTCCCTGAGTTCGATAAACCTTGGGTGATCCACTTAAGGGAAACTTGCTGCTGTTCTACAAACCTCTGCTCTTGGAGGCCCAACACTGTCTACAGGAATAGAAGCGTGCGTAGACATCAAGGAGATCAAGTGAAAATTGGTGGCTCAACTGATTTTGAAGAACTTGAACAAATCGAGCAACCTCTTCTTGGGGAAGATGGGGGTATTTATACCCCCGTCAAAATCGAGTCGTTGGAGAAGAAACAGGGGCGAAAATTCCGGCCTAAGTAGGGGCCAGAATAACCGGTTGCCACTGAAATTTCCGGCCAAATTTCGGGGGCGGGGGGGGGGAGGTCCAGTGGTTCCGGACCCTTAAGTCCTTAGCCGTATTTGGGGGGCCAGAAATTTCCGGCCTATGCAAATGTTGTTTCTTCCCTTCTTCTTCATTCTTCCTTTTTTTGTTTCTTCTCAACATGTAAACAATATCGATCAAGTTTGCACCACTTGATACAAATTAGAGTATTTCATATGTTGTCATCAAACACACAAAACCATAATGATGAAGAGATATTCTTTCAGCATCGACTCCATGCATTGAAGATGAAAGAACTGTCCATTTGCTTGGCAAGAAATGTACAAAAGGCACAAAGAAAGTTGCAGTGTGATACCACAGACAGTGGCAGATGAAGAACTATGCACTTGGCATGCTTTCTTCGGTATGGCTGGATCTCACAATCACAATGATATCAACGTCAGGAAATTCGAGACACAACGATTCATTACCAACTTCAAGAGAATCTAGTGGAACAGAGAACCAACCTATGGTTGAGTGGTTAGGAGGGCAGTGGCACCTCCAGCCCACCAGAGTTCAAACCACATGTTCTTCAATGGGAGGCGATGTTTCCATTGACAGCGAGGCGTTTGTGGTGACTTCGTCAATCTCAAGACCCGTCGGATGAAGTTTTTTTTGACGCAGTCTCTCGGAGGTGCTCATTCAGGTATGGTGTCCGTGTGTGTCTATAGAGATGAGTGTATGTGCGTATGTATGAGCGTCCACGTATGTACCGTGTTTCGCAAAAAAAATAGAATTTGATGGATCATTTGTACATGATCAAAGGAGGAGCCCAGTTTTTATGTACTTTAAATTTATGCCCCCCCCTCCTCCCCCAATTCGGCCAGCGGAACGGCATCGCCGGATGGGGGGGGGGGGGCACTGGAGATGCTATTAATAAACCACACATGACAAGTACCAAGACTAAAAGTCGTTACCGTCCAGGATGCAGATTTTCGTTACCGTTCATTGTAAACAAGCCAAGTTAAATAATTGGTGTTTCTCGGTTTCTGTCAAAAAATGGGCGTAGATCAGATCCCTTAAACACGCATGATCCGTAAAAAAATTATAAGGCACGGAGAAAATCTCCACACGACACGAACATACGTAGGTTGCGAGGCCAAATCGAGTGTGGTGTGTACTTTGTCCTCGTGTTTTGGTGGGGCTGAAATTTCTTCTTCTCTGGGAGCTCTCGAAACCCACCGACACCATGTCCGTTGTCACCCATCCATTCCAGAACGTTCAGCGCTTAGCCGAAGCACACCAGAGCTCCGCCTCGTGTCCCTCTTTATCCTTGTTCGGCAGCGCGTCCGGCGTGTTCATGGGCGAGAACGAGGTGTGTTTCCTTACTTTTCATGTGTTGTCTGCATCGTAGACACCAGCGGCGACAGAAAGTTTGTTACTTTATGCCTAGATTGCCGGCGAGGAGGAGATCCTGAACGGTATCATACGCGGTCATGCCTACGAACCCCCCGTCGACGACTATGAAGAAGAGGCCGACGGGGACGAAGGTGAGGAGGACGTCCAGGAGGAGCGAATCGACGCCGACACCGGCGTGACCACAACCACGACCACGACCACGACGCGCAGGACACCGGCACTCGTGGCCCAAGGTGGAGGTCCTTGGAGGATGAATGCCTTATTGAGGTGTGGAAGCAAGTGAGCTTTTGCCCCATCACCAGCGCAAACCAAACCGGGGGCAAGTACTACAAGAGCATTCTCGATTGCTTCAACGAGAAGAAGAACTATGGTGATTATGCCACCATGGAGATGAACCGGAACGAGGGCGCCCTCTCTCACCATTAGAACTTGATCAAGGGGTCGTGTAGCAAGTTCCATGCCTACTATGAGAATATCAAGAACCGGAAGGAGAGTGGCAAGACGATGGTGGATTGGGTATGATCTACGCCTATCTTATTTGATGATCCATGTTGTTACATATGAATTGATGAACCATCTTCTTACATATGAATTGATGATCCTTATTTTTACATATGAATTGATGATCCATGTTGTTACATATGAATTGATGAACCATCTTGTTATGCATCATATATTGTTAGGTTCTCCATGCTCTCGAAATGTACAAGCAACAACACGAGGACAAAGACTTCCCCTTCATGCATTGCTACAACAAGCTCCAAGGTTGTAAGAAATGGGACGACCTCCTCCACACTCTATTGAAGGATGGGGAAGATGGGGCGGTCGATCCAGTCGGCACCTTCACCGGGCGCCCCATTGGCAACAAGAGGGCCAATGCCGAGAGGAATACGGCGCTGTTATTGGCAGTCGTGGACGCCTCCCTCGAGAAGATGATCAACTCATTCTCAGTTGAGAACAAGGAAGCGTCAGATAGGGCCACCGTCGTGTGGAAGGCAATCCTCGAAAAGCAAGACATGAAGATCGCCTTGGAGAGGGAGAAGGTGGACACGGTGAAGCTGGAATCTCACGCCGCTGCCATGAAGGCCACCAACGAAGCGACGCAGCTATCGTTGGCCAAAATTTCTCAAGAATCGAAGATCTTGATGGCCAACATGGAGAAGATGGACCCGTTGGCGCGGGCGTGGCAAGAGATGTACCACGAGCGCATCGGCCAAGAGGTGATGGCAGCGCGAGCTGCGTCGGCGTCTCCCCCGGCACCGTCCACGTTCATGTCTACCCCGGCACCGTCCACATTCATGTCTTCCCCGGCACCGTCGACGTTCATGCGTCCCCCGGCGACCGTGGATCTTGTTGCAGCGATGGAGCTACCGCCGGCCGCCGATGAGGAAGTCGTCGAGGTTGAGCCGTTCGTGACCTCCTTCATGTGATCATCTGGCGTGGAAGCCCTTTTTTTGCGCCGAAGACGGCGATCTGGTGGCCGTGTGTTGGCCCAAACTTCTTATTCCAAAACCTATTCGAATTTGATGGATGTGTGTTGGCCCAAACTTCATATTCGTAAATTTATTCAAATTTCTATGCTTGTGTTTGAGTTTTCAAATTCAAATTATCTAGTTGGACTGTGATATGAGGAGCGACGGTGTGGGAGCAGCTCCCCCAAATGAAGGATGTTGTGCCGGCGTCCCTCAAACGGAGGTGCCGATGCTCTGCCGGCGCTTATTTGGAGCTGCCAGTGGAGATGCTCTTAGCGACTGGCGGCTCCTTCAATCCTTCTGCCGGTAACGTTTCCTGATGGAGGTGACCTACAAATGTTACAGCACGGGCGTCTAACATGTGAACGAAAATGGCTTGTTTCATGTCAGAGAAGAAATAGCATCCGTCAATTCCCTACTAATTCCCATCACCTACGACCTACCAAACGTGAGATTGGGACTAATCATCAACTTCCCTAGCCCAATCCCTTGACTAACTCTCGCATCCAAATTCCCAGTCCCTTTCCCACAAGTTGCCAAACACGCTTCTTGTACAAGCAATGGACCTAGGAACCCTCAATTTGGCGCCAAGCTCGCCGATGCTCTCCACCGTCTGTCGCACTTCAACGTCGATTATGGCAATTATGGTCCTCCTCTAACCTCGGCCGAGCGTTCCAATCTGCTTCGTGCGCAGGAGGGTGGCGGGTGGCGCAAGGCGAGTTGGGGGTGGACGACCGACGCAGGGTGGGAGGCAAGGCGAGCGCGGGGAGGGGGAGGGGGGCAACATGGAGTGGGAGGCGAGGCGATCATGGAAGGCAGCCGATGAGGCCAGCGGGCGAGCGCGCGAGGCTATCAGTCAGGTAGAGGCTGGGAATAAGAAAGGAATAAAAGGAAAGAAAAAAAGGGAAAAAAGGTAACAGGTGGATATTGCTCGTCGTTCGTGCTGAAAAATCTCCTCCTGAAATTCCACCTTCCTCGCTGCTATCTCCTTCATAATCATTCATGCTGAAAACTCTTCTCCTGAAATTCCCCCCTTCCTCGCTGCTATCTCCTTCATAATCATTCACTGAGCTCTTTGCTGCGACTCCCCTTGGACCTCCTTGGCAATGTTGGAATAATCCGACGATATTAATTTGGCCTCATGCAAATCACTTGCCAGACAAAGTGCCTCGGTGCAGGCTAAAGCCTCCAGCACCTCCGGATTGGTCATGCCATTGACAGTCATGTTTTGTCCTATTTGACTCAGAGTATGACAAATCCAAGGCCATAGCAGAAAATGTTTCAGATCACTTGATTTTAGAAAGTTCCCACACAACTGGCCACCTTTTGTTTCTTCTCGTGTTTAACAAGTTCCCGAGCTGCCATGTTATACAACCCAACTTCAAAATTACAAAAATGCGTAATGTCCCAAAAAGATTTTTCATTACAGGAACAGAAATACTGCCGCACGGAGAGGAATCAGCGCAGTAATAATATGCGATATGGCACTAGGTTCTTGACACATTATCACAATAACAGAAGTGAACATGCATCTTCAGCAAGATAAATCAACACAACACGGAGTAACCCTGGTCCAGCTAGATGCTCTAAACATCTCAGTACTAAGTCTAAGATACTTCACTGAGTCCAACCAACATGACAACCACAGACAAAAGATAGCAGCCTTGTCACTGCTGCAAACAGTGTTCTTTTCTTAGTAATTAAGATGAAATAGGCCATCTGTCTTCGACCAAGGTGTTCTCTTCCTCAAAACCTGTAAGAATATGAAAATTATGATAAGTTTCCAGAGCTGTTATCTGGGAAACAAGAAAGTTCAGCTCTAACAAGGAAACTGGGAAAATAAGACTTCACCCCATACAATTGCACATTTTCCTTGAATAAGCGGAAGAATAGTCTAATTATACTCAAAATTTGCACAGATGTTGGATCAACATGGAGTTAGTTGAAATCCTGATGGCTTTCTAGCAATGCCATCGCATCACTTAAGTATAAATACTCATGGCAAGAATTTCAGACAATCTGTCTAATTATGAAGAATCAGATGCCCAAGTATACACCATACATGGAAATGTAAGTCAACAAGTAAACAAATAGAAATACAATTGGAATAAAAAATGACAATATTGGCTGTTTTCACCCTTGAAGAAACTTTGGATATTTATATTAGTATGCAGAAAGAAGAAAAATTCATGCAAATGATTGAACATACAGTACTACTGGTTTCTAAGTAAACATCAACAAAGATCGGGTACCAAAATGTCATAGGTGGAAACTAAATTGAGGGGGAAAACCATGGCAGATACTTATACTTATACAATGGATACATAGTACATAGTATATACACTAAGGACCCCTGAATAATGAACAGTAGATTGAGAACAAAAAGGAGAAAATGCTCTGCAACAAAAGAAAAAAAAGGAAAAAGGGTACCATGCAACATTTTGCATCTTCATATATATAATGAGCATTTAACTTCCCACACCTATTGAACCCTAAATAAATACAAGCCAACATATTGTGGTTACTGCTTAATTATAACTAGAAGTATTAAACACATATATTAGTGTTAAAGTTGAAAACAACTCAGCAAGATAATCCATTGTACTCTCCTCGGAGCTACTCATTCAGAAGTTTGCCTTACTGTTAACAATCAATCAACAAGTCACAAAATGTATGAACTATTCAACAAACTCAACAGGTCGTTTACCATTTATGCAGTGCATTATCTAAACACCGTTGTCATTAATATTTCCAAAAAAAATGGATTCCATTGAGGCTTTTCTTTTTCACCCACCAAATGCAGTGCAGTGTTAAAAAAAAACAAATGCAGTGCAGAGTTTTCATTACTCAACAGATCTGATATAACTTTTTCTACTTAACTATGAGTTTCTTCATTGCTTTCTTTCATCCCCACATATGAAGGAAAACTGCAGATATACTGAAAGCATGGAGAGTGTTGGCAGTTAGCTTACTAATGTTAAGTGTACCAAGGAACTTCAAAATTTTCAGAACCTCCACATCAACCAAGTTACATTTGACTTCGACTGTCTTAAGGTGTTCTGATATTGCAGCTGAGCTCTCCACTGCATTGCAACATCCTCTTATTTCTACTTTATGTTTTGGTCCCTGCAGGAAAAATCATTGCATCGAAATCAATCAGCTAATGGATAATATATCTTTACAATGCAAGATTTCCCATTTTGACATACTTTACCTTGGAAAATAAATGAAGAGTGAGAATCTCGAGAACTGGCGAGTGTTCAAGAATACAAGCTAGTGCCCGGAAGTCAGTAGACACACACCAGTATTCATTGAGTATCAAAATCTTTAACTTACTAAATGTAGGGCACCATTTCAAATCCCTTCTGAAAATAAACTGCCGGAATTGAAAAACAAAAGAAAAAAAATTAGTCGTCACTGGGAACATGGTGATTTTTTAAGCATGGGGAACATGAATGTGATGAACTGATATTTAAAACATGCAGAAAAGCCTGCCTCAGCATCGTTTATAACTGTTAAATGATGATTACAGTCTCATAGATATTGCAGCAGATATGAAAGGAAAAACAAATGGAGTTAAGACATACCGTGTCATGTTCATCTATCAATGTCAAATTCTCAGCTTCTGATAAACCTTTAAGAAGAACACATTCATCAGAATTAACACCTTGTAGATCGTAACAACCTTGGCAGTGCTCATTGTGACAATCCCAGGAGTCAGAGTAAAAACATCTGTCCACAGATTCTTTGATAAACCTGACGAACGCATCCATCAGCAACGGCATGCTCTCGAGCACAGGGGTCCTGTCCCAGTTGTCCTCTAGCCGTAGCCAGACGAGGCTCGGAACATAGATACGAGTACGGATATGTTGGTTGAAACTGCTATCAATGATGGCCAGGCGTTTTAGAGACTTGGAAGAGATCTTCCTGACGTGGACGAAGCTGCCATTGTAAATTTTCAGAACTTCCAGTGCCGGGCAGGCAGCAAAATCAAGAAAGCTGTCATTTAACCCTGTATCAACAAGCTCTAGGATCCTCAAATTCCGAGAGACAAGGGGCAGGTTGTCTACGTAGAAGTAAAAACCAAAGTCATGGCTCTCCCGAGAGATGACGAGCCGGAGCAGCCTGACTTGGCACAGTATAACGTGCCGGATCCAGAGGCTCACGCGGGGCACGTCGTCGTCGGAGACCACGTCGAACCTGAGCTCGCACGTGTCGATAGGCGCCCCCGCACGGAGGAGCAGGAGGTGGTTGACGAACTCGCGGAGGTCGTGGACGGCCGTCGGCTCCTGGTCGTGGCCGCCGCCGGTGATGCGCAGGCCCGTGGCGGTCTTCCAGAGATGGCGCCAGCGCCGGGCGAGCACGCAGGTCCGCACCGCCTGCTGCGCCGGGAGGAAGGAGAGGATGTGCTGCAGGAGATCGTCCTGAAGGGTGCCGATGATGTCCCCGCCGCTGGCCACGGCGGCTCTCTTGCCCTCTTGCGGCGGAGGCATTCCGTCGAGCAGATGGCGCGCGTCGATGGTGCGGCACAACTGCACGAGCCAGGAGCCCAGGATCACGCAGTGCAAGCGTGGGGGCAAAGAGGGGAGACAGAAGGAGGAATCGCTGGGTCACCGCCGCAACTCGCCGCCGGCGCCTTCCCCGCCGGCACCAACAGAGTAATTTTCTGTCGCGACCAGGACTCCACGACGCCTGACGGGCGAGTCTTGCCGTGTGCTTGTGCGGAGATTTTGACAAAAATAACGTTTTGGCAGCGCCACACCTGTCTCGTATCTATGTTCCACACTGATAGCAGTTTCAACCAACATATCCGTACTCGTATCTGTGCCACACCTGACAGCGCCACATATTCTGGCGTATGTGGCACGGTTGCGCGTCGTTGACCAGCCGACGCGGCAGGGTGCGTCCAGTTATGTGTGGCGCCCGAGCCGCCCCAGCCCGAGCCGGGCCTTCTTCTCTTCCTCTCTGTTTCTTCAAGGACGGAGAGCAGCCGGCGGTTTTGCTCTGTCCTCACCCTCTCTAAATCCATCACTAATTCCTCAGATCTAGCCGTCCATTCGTTCCCAATCTCTTTCTCAAGGTATTCCCCCTCTATTTTTGTTTCATCCATGATTTGCTCGGATTTAATGTATGTATGTATGTATGTATGTATGTATGTATGTATGTATGTATGTATGTATGTATGTATGTATGTATGTATGTATGTATGTATGTATGTATGTATGTATGTATGTATGTATGGTAGTTTTTATTGTGTATATTTCTGAAGAAAAAAATTGTAGGATGGTGTGGCTCCTCGATGATTACTATGACAGGGAACAACGGGCCCATCATTAGACGGACCTAGGGAAGGTACTAATTTTTTTGTTAGCACCACTTGTTTTATTCCCTCACTACCTAGCTCCACATTTCACCCCAGCTTTGGCATGGACGCACGCCGCCGCAGTACCGCCTCGCCGGCGAGTGGATCGAAGCGACCCCGCTCGCCGGACAACGTGGGGGATGTGTGGTGTCTCCAAGGCAAGAGATCCGCCGCCGGGAGCCGCCGTGCTGCCTGCAGGTACGCCGGCGCCGCGTACGTCCCGCCGAAGCTCGTTGAGTTCACGGCGGGCGGCGTGGTACAACCAGGATCTGCCGATGAAGCCGATGAGCGGCCCCAAGTTCGACGAGTGGCGCGCGAGTGGGAGACGATGCCGGGCGAAGGCGGCTTGAAACGCGAGCATCGGGAGCACCGGTGGCGGAGAGCTCCGCTCACGGGAGAGGAGGACCCCGACTTCTTGAAGGCGATACAAGAGTCCCTCAAGGACGACGCCGAGAGGAAGAGCGGAGGAGGAAGAGGAGGCGCGCCATCGCCGTGCGGGCCGCAATGGAGGCGGAGGCGGACTTGTACATCGTCGACCTCTCCTACTAGAAGTCGCAATCCATTTAGGATCGCGCATTTTGTATGTATATACGTTGATCCGTATGTATGATCGACGAACTATGTTTTAAATTTACGAATTTACGGGGTGAAATACGGGGTCTGCTAGACGGAACGGTGTATCGACGAGCACTTTTTTATACAGGCGAAATAATCGCGATATACGAGGTAGAAAAGTAAGGGGCCTGTTAGACATGCTCTTAGAGGAGTGAAATAGTTTGGCTAGAGGGTGATTCCATCCTTTTCTTCACAAAAAATTATTTTTTTCAAAATCCCTGCCGCCCGCGCCGTTCTGTACCTCTTTTCCCAAAATCCTCAACCACAGCTCCAATGCGAAACCCTAGCTTGCAGCCGCCGCCCTCCGCTGCCAATTCTATGCCCGGAAGGAAGCTGCCAAGGCCGTAAACAAGGACCGTGGCTTCTCGTCGGGGAAGTTTACACCTTCATTTCCCGCCCTACGCCGGCTATCGTCTTGACCTCCCCAAGTCGGAACCGACGCCTACCACTCGATCGACAGAATGCCGAAGAGACGCAATGAGAGCAAGAAGGACGCCGCCGCGAGCGGCAAGGGCCGCATCAGCGCCCAGCCCGACGACGTCCTCCTTCAGGTGCTCTCCTTGCTGCCCTCCGAGGAGGTGGTGCGCACCTGCGTGCTTTCCCGTCGCTGGCGCCAACTCTGGGAGTCCACGCCCACGGTGCGCATCGCCCGCGACGGCGTCCGGCCCTGGAGCGTCAAATGGCTGGACACATTTCTGAGGCGCCTGATGCTGCTCCGTGACAACACCTCGCCTCTGGATGATTGTGAGATCAGCTGTCGTCCGTTCCTACCAGACGACACTATCATATTGGTTTGCTGGCAGCAGTGGATCCGCGACGCCATAGGGTTGTGCCAAACTAGGGTGCTCAAATTCTGCATGAGCACCCACCCGGAGAATTACTTGGCTTATGTCAGCGAGCGGTTGTTCTCACAGCACCTCACAAGATTGCACCTCACGAATGTTGGGTTAAGCTTCTCCGCTGTGCATCTATCAAGCTGCCCTGCGCTGGAGGATCTGGAGCTGAACTGGTGCAACATTTCCGCCAAGATGATCTTGTCACCATCACTTAAACGTCTGAGCATGACTTGTTGCAGTTTCTCACACATCCCCCACACTACTATTTCTGCCCCAAGTCTCACTTCCTTGAAGCTAGATTGCCTTGAGGAATTCTTTCCTCTATTTGAGAGCATGCCGTCACTGGTAACAACATTTGTGAGGCTTGGTGACCGACTAGATGATACTAGAGACTATGGGAGTTGCGGTGATGATTACTGTCTCAGATGCCATGGGAATGACGATGATGATGGTTATGAATGTGCGCTTCTCCAAAGTTTGTCCAGCTCTGTGAATTTAGAGTTAATAATCCAACCTGAAGTGGTATGCTTGCACTTTCAATAACTCCAACTGTTGTTTGATATCCTCTTGATTTTTTGTATATTTCTATCCATCTACGATAGCATGCTAAATGTTTTTCTAATGTATGTGAATTTCCTGTTTGAGTGTTTTTCACTATTTAACACTTTTCAATCATCATGTTTCCATGAAAAGTTCAACTCGTTTACGATAGTTTGTGTGCATTATAATTACATTATTATGCATGGATCTGTTTTATGTTCTAGGAACATCTCATAATCATATCATGCATTCAAAATTCTATGATTTGTAGTAGCATTAGTTTCCACGGAACTTTTGCAGGTAAGGAAACGCTAAATAATTTTGAAGTACACAGAAAACTCACAAGATCATATACACATGATCAAAGCCTCCTTTATTGAATTATGACGCATCACCTGCATATAGTTTCTTATCGTTTTTAGAGAAATACTGAATGATGTTTACTCTTTTGTGCATTACAGATTGTCTTCACAAACGAATTTAAATGCCCAACAACGTTTACCAAGTTAAAAACACTGTTACTCAGTGACTGGCGTGTGGAAGCGGACTTCAGTCCACTAATTTACTTTCTCCGGCACTCACCGATTATAGAGAAGCTTACTCTTCAGCTGTTGAAGGTAGGAGAATATGTTCACAGTTATCTAATAATGATAGCTTTTCCAAGTAAAGTTAGCTTGTACAACTGATTTATTCGTGTAAACCATTTTACTTTTCCTAGACAAAAGACTTTGTGGTTGAAGCAGATAGCTACTCTAAACCAATGGGGAAATTCTTAGTATCTAAGCACCTCAAGATGGTTGATGTCAGATATCATGATGATCAGGTGCTTCACAAAGTTCTTAAGATCCTAAGTACCCATGGTGTACCCCCTGAGACAATTTGCATCCAGAAAATAAATTCATGATGTTCTGGAAGTAAGTTAACTATTCGCAACTGTTCTTATGTAGTCTGCATATGACATGTGGAAATTTAAAGATTCTAAGATTGATCAGACAACAAAAGGTTTGGAAATTTCATGTTAGTTTAGAGAAAATGAAAAATAGAGAATAGAAAACATTGCATCACCTCCATCTAATACCCTAAAAGGCTATGTATAATACTATAATAAATGATCGCAACTTTTGATCAATTACAGATCCCTACATGTTAATATCCATTTATATTATTTCAAGCTCCAATGACCAGACATTTGGAATTTTATCTCGGTCTGGCTTTCCAATACTCACTGTATTTTCTTAAATTTCTGCAGAATTCAGTTTCGAGCAGACGAATTAGTATTCCTGCTGGCCATAAGTTCGCTAGCTTTTATCAGTTTGGAAAGTAACTTATTGTTGGTACTCTCACTTAGATGGATGTAATCGAAGCTATAATTTTATTTGGTAGACATCATGTTATCTCTCTGTTGATCCCCCAGAAATTTTGTTGGACAACTGTTGGTGTGTCTGTTGGGCTGTTTTCTTGTTCTCTGTTCTGGCCCATTTGGCCCAGCCCAGTCCTGACCTATATAAGGTGCTTCTATCTCTGTAACCCTAAGTAGAGAGAGTTCCTCCCTGCAGCCTCCTTCTACCTCAGGTTAGGCCCTCACCTCTGTCCACATGGTATCAGAGCAAGGGGCAGTGAGGGCAGCGACGGGAAGGACTGCCGATCTGGAAGCCTAGTCTGCTGTGGCAACTAGGAGAAAGAGGAAGAGGAAGGGAGTAGGCTGCTGTGGTGGCTGGGAGGAAGAGGAAGGGAGCAGGCTGCTGCGGCGGCAAGGAGGAGAAGGCAGTGACAAGTAAGGAGACGAAGAGGCATCCTGCGGGTAAGTCCTTTGGTGGTTCTGAGAGGTTAGTTTGGTGTCAAGCATGGGGGACAACAGGGATTTGGCCAAGGCTCTGGAGAAGCTGGCAGAACTTATCACTACCAAAGGAGATGGAGTAGGATCTGCTGGAGGGGGAGCAATCGTTCCCCATACCAACATCGGTCAGAAACTTGAGCTGCCGGCGAACGAAATCAAGTTGGAAGGAGTGACCAACTATCTCCGGTGGTCAAGGAGGGCGCTGCTGATTTTGAACTCGAAAGGGCTGAATGAACGTGTGAGTGGTGAAGCTGCAGAACCAGCAGACAAGACCAGTCCGGAATGGAAACAGTGGAATGCCATAAATTCTCTGATTGTGGCATGGTTGCTTAACTCTTTGGTTCCTAACATTGCTGCTTCTGTAGAGGCACTCACAAAAGCTTCAGAGGTATGGGACACCCTATCAAATCTTTATTCTGGAAAGGGGAACATTATGTTGATTGCTGAGATTGAGGATAAAGTGCATGACTTGCAACAAGGAAACAAAACTGTGATGGCATATGTGGCTGAGTTGCAGCATCTTTGGGGAGATTTAGATCATGTTGATCCTCTGGAACTTGCCCATGGGGAATGTGTGAGTGCTGCTGCAAGCTGGATTGAACGTCGGGGAGTCATGAAGTTCTTGAAGGGTCTTAATCAAGATTTTTAGGGGAGAAGGGCTGCTTTACTGCATCAAACCACTACCCCTTCTCTCAAAGAAGCCATTGCAGCTATGTCCAGAGAGGAAGTGCGTCTGAATATGACAAAGGGAAGCGATTATGTCCCTCATCCGACCTTCTACACTACCGAGAGACAAGAGATGAGAGACTGCTATACTTGTGGGCAGAAGGGACACTTGAAGCATCAGTGTACCTCCTTTGCTACACCCAGTAGGGGGAGAGGAGGATACACACATGGCAGAGGAAGCTACAGAGGAAGAGGTGATGGCATAGGTAATGGACAGCCATATGGACAGCACTATGGAAGAGGTGGTGGACAACACTATGGCAGAGGTAGTGGACAGCCATATGGATATCAGTATGGCAGGGGTGGAGGACAGCAGCACGCTATATCACCCAAGGCACATATGGCAGCAGCTTCAGAGTCAACTACCAGTACCTCTCAGGGACAATCAAAGGAAGAAGGACAAAATGAAGCAACCTTTGGGAACTTTGCTCACTATGTCTACAAAGATGAAGGTAATATTGATAGAGTTTCTATAGCCACTCATAATGCTAATTCAGATTGGATTCTTGATTCTGGAGCATCCAAACATGTTACTGGAAATATTAGTGAGTTTGACTCTTATACTCAGTATCCTCCCACACATAGAGGCACTATCCAAACAGCAGATGGCACAGCACAATCTATAAAAGGGGAGGGGTCGGTGCAATGTACACCCAACATAAAATTGTCATCAGTTCTACATGTTCCTGCTTTTCCAGTAAATCTGCTATCTCTAAGTGCCCTGATTGATCAGCAGGACTACCGTATAATAGTTGATAGATATATGTGTTTAATTCAGGAAAGGGAGAGCAGCAAGAAGATTGGGACTGCAACCAGGCATAGAGGTCTTTGGCACATAGATCGTGACAAGATGGGGCATGATGCTAGTTCGGTGCTTGCTGCGATTGTTGGAGGAAAGGAGAGTATGGCACTAGTTCATCATTGTCGAATGGGCCACATGGCGTTTGATAAAATGTTTCGAGTTTTTCCTGATGTAATGAATGGAGTGGACAAAACCAAATTATGTTGTGATGCCTGCGAATATGCTAAGCATACGAGAACCTCTTATGTTAGTAGAGGGATCAGAAGTGTATCCCCATTTGTGTTAGTGCACTCTGATGTATGGACGTGTCCTGTTGTGTCAGTAAGTGGCATGAAGTACTTTGTGACTTTTATTGACTGCTATTCCAGAATGACTTGGATTTATCTTATGCGTCACAAAGATGAAGTGTTCACTTGTTTCCAGAGTTTTTGTGCCTATGTGAAAAACCAATTCAATGTTCAGGTGCAAGTGATCAGAACTGATAATGGTACTGAATATATCAACAAACCTTTTGCTGCTTTCTTATCTTCGCAAGGTATACTGCACCAGACTTCATGTCCTGACACTCCTCCCCAGAATGGAGTTGCTGAGCGGAAGAATAGGCATATCCTTGAAGTGGCTCGATCTCTTATGTTTACCATGAATGTTCCAAAATTCTTATGGAGTGAGGCAGTTATGACTGCTACATATTTGATCAACAGAATGCCTTCAAAGATTCTAGGTATGCAGTCTCCTTGCCAACTCCTTCTCAATAACAATGACTTTGTTGTACCACCCAAACTCTTTGGTTGTACATGTTTTGTAAGGGATCACAGGCCATCTGTTGGCAAGCTAGATCATCGGGTATCAAATGTATCTTTATTGGCTATTCCTCCAGACAGAAGGGTTACAAGTGTTGGAGTCCCACTGATAGGAGGACATTTGTAAGCATGGATGTTACGTTTCGTGAGTCTGAACCATTTTATGACGGTGAGAGTGATCTTAGTGGCTTGTTCCAGGGGCTTGATCATCTTGGTGATGCTCAAGAGGGGGAGCAACAGCAAGGTGGTGATCAAGAGCAGCAAGATGGTGACCAACAACAACATCAACAAATTCCTATTGTTGCGGAGATTCCTGCAATTCCTGGTACACCTACACCACCTAGACCTGTACCACCACAAAGATGGCTGCAAAATCCACTTGTGTACTCTTAGTGGCTTGTTCCAGGGGCTTGATCATCTTGGTGATGCTCAAGAGGGGGAGCAACAGCAAGGTGGTGATCAAGAGCAGCAAGATGGTGACCAACAACAACATCAACAAATTCCTATTGTTGCGGAGATTCCTGCAATTCCTGGTACACCTACACCACCTAGACCCGTACCACCACAAAGATGGCTGCAGAATCCACTTGTGTACTCTAGAAGACAAGTACAAAGGGAACAAGTAGATGCACTGGAGGAGCAACAAGACCAGGGGCAGGGGGAGCAACCCATTGGACCTGAAAATCAAGGAAGCACAAGTGTAGATTCTGCTGAGGAGAATCAATCTCAGACTGAGTCCAATAATAGCCTAGACTTGCCAATTGCAATAAGGAAAGGGATAAGGAAAGTTGGGCCCCCAAAGCGACTGAGTTATGATGACTATGACATAGGAAATTATATTTCTTACGAGGCATTATCACCCACTTTTTGGGCTTTTATTGCTTCACTGCAAACTGTATCTGTTCCTAAGGATTGGAAGGCAGCCAGGTTGGACCCGAGATGGTGCAATGCTATGATGGAAGAGTTAGAGGCCTTGAAGAAAAATAAAACATGGGAGTTGACAGATCTCCCTAAAGGAAAGAATACAGTAGGCTGTAAGTGGATCTATTCTGTAAAACAAAATGCAGAAGGAAAAGTGGAGAGATATAAGGCAAGACTTGTGGCAAGAGGATATAGTCAGACTTATGGCATTGACTATGATGAGACATTTGCACCAGTGGCAAAAATGAGCACTGTCAGAATTTTGATCTCTTGTGCAGCAAATTTCGGATGGCCCTTGCATCAACTTGATGTCAAAAATGCATTTTTGCATGGTGATCTTCAAGAGGAGGTGTATATGGAGATGCCACCAGGGTTTGTCAGACCTGAAACTAAAGGGAGGTATGTAGACTGAAGAAATCTCTATATGATCTCAAACAATCTCCACGGGCCTGGTTTGACAGGTTCAGACAAGTGGTGTGTGGCATGGGCTATGGTCAATGCAATGGAGACCATACCTTATTTTACAGACATTCGGAGCAGAAAATCACTATCCTTGCTGTGTATGTTGATGATATTATCATCACGGGAGATGATGTTGTGAAAATCGCAAAACTGAAAGGATGCTTGAGTCAGGCCTTTGAGGTGAAAGATTTGGGAAAACTTAGATACTTCCTTGGAATAGAAGTTGCAAGATCGTCAAAAGGGATATCACTATCTCAAAGAAAGTATACATTGGATCTCTTAGATGATATGGGCATGCTGGGGTGCCGAGTGGCTTCAACACCTATTGACCAGAACACTAAAATCACAGCAGAGTCTGGAGAACCCATAAACAAGGAGAAATATCAAAGACTTGTTGGAAGACTAATATACTTATGCCACACGAGACCAGATATATCATTTGCAGTGAGTGTAGTGAGTCGCTATATGCATGATCCGAGGGATGGACACTTGGAAGCAGCTCAAATAATCTTGAGATACTTGAAGGGCACTCCGGGAAAAGGAGTGTTGTTTAAAAGTAATGGACACCTAAATGTAGATGGATATTGTGATGCAGATTGGGCTAGCTGCTTAGATGATCGAAGATCCACCTCAGGGTATTGTGTTTTTGTTGGAGGAAATTTGGTGTCATGGAGAAGTAAGAAACAATCTGTTGTCTCGAAATCAACAGCCGAAGCAGAGTACAGAGCTATGTCACAGGGCCTGGGTGAAATGTTGTGGGTACGAAACCTTCTAAGAGAGCTGAAAATTTTAAGGCAAGGAAGCTTGAAAGTGTGGTGTGATAATATGTCTGCCATAAACATAGCAAATAACCCTGTCCAGCATGAGCGAACTAAACATGTGGAGATAGACAGATTCTTTATTAAGGAAAAGATTGATGCAGGGATTATCTCATTGGCTTATGTGAGATCAGGACAACAGGTGGCAGACTGTTTAACAAAGGGACTGGGCTCAAAGGAATGTAATCTAGCCTGTGCCAAGATGGGGATGATTGACATTTATCGCCCATCTTGAGGGGGAGTGTTGGACAACTGTTGGTGTGTCTGTTGGGCTGTTTTCTTGTTCTCTGTTCTGGCCCATTTGGCCCAGCCCAGTCCTGCCCTATATAAGGTGCTTCTATCTCTGTAACCCTAAGTAGAGAGAGTTCCTCCCTGCAGCCTCCTTCTACCTCAGGTTAGGCCCTCACCTCTGTCCACAAATTTTCTCTGGTAAACTAAGATCTTCGTACATTGGTTATTGGTTACTAAATATAGCTGCTCAGTTATCGAAAATGAATATGGCACACACATTATTCAGTCTCTGCATTCAGTTTGATCCCAAACCAGCACCCCAGTCGTAAATTGTGTGTTTGTGCACTATGCAAGTTTGTAAATCAAGTTTGCTACAAAAAAAAAGTGGCACATAAATTGGACTAGCAATTAGGACAGGACTGACCTCTCAATATCAGCAGCATCCTCGGTACAACGACAGTCGGATTATAGCTAAACAGCAAGTTTATAGATTGACTTTTCCCAGAATGAGAATGGGCCAGTTATTAAATCTTGGATGGAAATTCTTTAATGCAAACAAGCAGAAAAACAGACTTGTTCAAGTATACATAAGAGATCGCATCATTTCATCTCTGGTAGGAAAAATGTAACAGTTTACAAACTGCATGCACCCATGAGGCTACACAACTTACAACCAATATGATTTCAAATTTTGAACAAACAACCAATGGCTAAACGTCACCCAGAGAAATCCAACAGCATCCTCCAAAACCTCTCATTCTTCTTTCATCGTCACCAGTAGCATCCGAAGCTGTCACAGGTTGCTTCCAGAGGAACCACATTGTCAGCAGTACAAAGATTGTGGTTCCTTTCCTTCTGGACGCTGCTGAATCATGTTATATCAGTATCACACACTCGGCTTGTACCGAAGAAAAAGGTAGTTCAGGACCATGCACTTCATTGATGGGTGCAGCGCACCATAAATTCACAAGCATCAATTACTCTTCATCAGGTATACCTGCTTCGGCAGCAGAATCTTGCTCTTCTATACATGTTTTGTCCATGTCCAGGCCTTCCCCTAGACCAACATCGTTCTCCTTTCTCTTGGCCATAAAGTTACTGGATCAACAAGAAACATACTTTACACGAGTGCCAGCATCTAGCTTGTTTAGAACATGACTAAATAGTTTCTAAAAAAACATGACTAAATACTAATATGCACTAGGGTTGCAGTCAGTTTGCCTAAAACGCGAAAATGGGCACATCAATCCCAAGTTTTTGTTTCTCAACTGGCCAAAGGGAGAACCCAACATACATACTGTGCATAATGTCTTGGAATGCCAAGTTTTGGGATGATTTAAGTCGTGTGGAATTTCATTCAAACCTATATAAAATGTGCCCAAGTCATCCTAGGTGATCGTCAATGGGAATATTGTGAGCTTCTAACATCTGAAAATCGTTATTGTAGTTTATAAGCACGAACCCCTGAATATTTGATTGCTACTTACAACAATATTTTTTCACGGATATTTGATGGAAAGGTTTGGCTCTCATATCTAGCCTACCGCAGCTTTCTGGGGACATAAGGCTTAGTTGTTGTTTGATGGAAAGGTAAATGCTCGTGTGGTTTTGACTACTATCTGGAAGTCAAAACCTCATTAAAGTCACTTATGAGTAACTGAAACATACGGCTGCGTACGTCTATCTTATGGCGAAGTACCTCGTCTGATAAATTTAAGATATGTGGCTTCTTGCAGCAATGCTGAGCTTTTGCATAGAACAACGAAGGGTGCTTTTCAAGAACTCCAGCCTAGCAGGGGCCTTGACTTCGCTAATGTTAACAACAGTACCCAAAGATGTTAGAGCTGAATGCAAGATCGGTGGAGGCTGATCGGTTTACTCCCACCTTTTCTAGGGGAAGAGGCTGCAGCCAGCTGATAAGGGGGAGTTTTCCTCCTTCCTTTCAGTCCGGACTTTTGGGATGTAGTAGGCTTTCCTCTTGTAGTTGGGTCGTATGCGCAACATGTCCGAACCTAGGATGAGTGTTGCGCTCGGCCTGGGTGGACACTAACATCAGAGCTAGCATCGCCATGCCTTCACGAGGGCCCCTCGGGGGATGAGATGTTAAAGCTGTTGCAGGAGCGATAGAGGCTGATCGGTTTAGTCCCACCTTGCCAGGGGAAGATGTAGCGACCAACTTATAAGGGTGGAGTTTCCCTCCTCCCTTCAGTCCGGGCTTTTGGGATGGGGTGGATTTTCCTCTTGTAGCTGGGCCATATGTGCATAAACGTTCGAACGTAGGCCGAGTGTTGGGCTAAACCTGAGTGGACGCTAACAAAAGCGTACCTGCAGCTCCTTAACTCGATCTGGATTGTACACCAGCAGTCTTGCGGATATAATCACAATATCATAGACACTTAGCCCGCACTGCTCGAGCAGCGCAATGTATGGTTTGGCAACCGCTTTGAGATCGGTGAGCAGGATGGACTCGTTCCCCTTCACGGTATGGAGGAGCTCAAACTTATCTTCATTTATCAACCATTTAACGAAAAATATAGTCTCTTTGACGTTCAGGACTTATATGGTTAGTATCTTCATTTATCAACAAAAAAGGTAGTACTTATCTTCAAAGCCATATGTCACAAATAGTGGTTTGATCCATCAACAAAAGGGTATTAGATCCTTTTGAATTGTATGCGAGTTTTGCAGTGTTTGTCACCAATTAACATTTTTCAACCATTATGTTTTTGGTCAAAGGCATTTAACTTATGTGCATTATCATTATGCAGAATCCGTTTTCCGGAAGTTTGGATGAAATCCGAATTGGTTAAGATTCAAAATTTCAAATTTTTGTAAATCAAAAGTCGAAGCTTCGAATGTCCTGAAATTGTGAAAAATCTTGAACCAAAAAAAAAATTAAAAGTAGTAGGAGTAGGATTTCTAGAAGTTGTTGCTGGCATTTTCTAAACATAACCTAAAAAAGGGGGGAAATTTGTTGGAAAGAGAAGTAGGGAGTTCCCCCGGGAAGTGAAGACGGGTGACCGCAAATTAGCAAGCACCAGTGTTCTGATTGGCTCTATCCTTTTTTTCTTTTTTGAAACGATTGGCTCTATCCTTGTTTTGCTCAAGTCGTTGTCGACACCTCCTCGCTCCGAGCAACAAAACCTTTTCAGTCCGCCAACCAACGGCGGCTTGCCGTCCGCCGCCGCCGCCGCCGCCATGCTCCACCTCCAGATGCGCCCTCTGCCTCGCGTTGCCCCCCACACCACCGCTGCTGCGCTGTCCTCCTCTCTCCACCGCCGACTCTCCCTCTCCGCCTCCGCCTCCTCCTCCTCCTCCTCCTCCGCCTGCGCCGCTCCATTCTCCACCGAAGAGTACCTCGTGGCCACCTGCGGCCTCAGCCAAGCCCAGGCCCTCAAGGCGTCCAAGAAGCTCCTCAACCTCAAGTCCGCCTCCAACCCCGACGCCGTGCTCGCCCTGCTCTCCGGCGTCGGCCTCTCCGGCCCCGACATCGCCGCCGTCGTCGCCGCCGACCCGCTGCTCCTCCGCTCCAGGGTGGACAACATCGCGCCCCGCCTCGCCGCGCTGCGCGACCGCCTCGGCCTCACCGCGCCCGAGATCGCCAGCTTCCTCCTGGTCGGCGCGGTGGCGCTCCGCTCCTGCGACATCACCCCCAAGCTCGAGTTCTGGATCCCCTTCTTCGGCTCCTTCACCAAGCTCCTCCAGACCGCCAAGCGGAACAGGTCCATCCTCACCAGCGACCTCGACAAGGTCGCCAAGCCCAACATCGCGCTGCTCGAGGAGTGCGGCCTAACTGTTTGCGACATTGTCAAGCTCTCCACGCCCTGCTCCAGGCTGCTCGTCTTCAACCCGGAGCGGGTCAAGGCGTTCGTGCTGCGCGCCGAGAAGCTCGGTGTGCCCCGCTCCTCCTACATTTTCAAGTACGCGGTCGGCGTCGCCTGCTCCATCAGCGAAGACAAGGTGGCCGCGAGGATGGAGTTCCTCAGGGTCGCCCTCGGTTGCTCCATGGACCAGGTGCGCGCCGCGGTCCGCAACAAGCCGCACATTCTGGGAGTGTCCGAGGAGAAGCTTCGGCGCAAGATAGAGTTCATGGTCGCCGAGGTCGGTCTGGACCCGGAGTACATCGTCAAGAGGCCCATGCTGTTCACCTACAGCCTCGAGAAGCGGATGAAGCCGCGTCACTATGTTGCCAAGGTCCTGCAGGCCAAGGGGCTCATGAAGAAGAGCGTCGGCTTCCGTCGATTAGTTGGCTATGGTGAGGATTGTTTCGTCGCGACGTACATCGACAGTAACAAGGACGCTGTTCCTGGTCTTGCTGATGCTTATGCAGCAAATCGTGCTGGGAAAATGCTTTCTGATGTCCAGCTTTGAATGGAGACACTAAAGGTTCATCCTATATCTTAGGCTCATACCTAACATTGCACATTGTGCTCTCGTATGCATTAGTTCATGGTACTAGGTGCAGAAATAGTCAAAACTATGGCAATCTCATCTCTTGTGATGTAATCCATATGTTTCAATTGTGGATGTCTGTGAAGCAACTTGATTGCCTCACTTTTCTGCTACAACCAATTTCACATTGAGAAAGTAGTGTTTCTACAGCTAAATTGTATCTCCCTTGTGCCTTAGACGTTCTCTTACAACTTTCAGGTTTCCACTGCTATTTTAGTTTGCATTTTTTTTCGTGCGTAGTCAAATTGTTTTTGCCTAACTATGCACATTCGTTACTTCACTGATTTTTTTACAGCTTTACCTGGGACAGGACACCAGAATGGTTCATGATTTTTTTTTTCATGTAAATTGGAACATACTGTTTTGCAACTCCAACGAACTGCACAGTTTTACGTGTAATTTCAACACATAATGTCATGCCAAATCTACATATACAAATCATTTGAATTCAACCACTAAACCATGGACAGCTCAAATATTGTTACTTCAATCACATGTGTCCCCACTGAAACAAACAAATGTTTTCTCCGTTCATTTCTTTATATTTTGGTCCCTTCACAACATCAAAATATGTTCCTGGAACAACAACAAAATTATGCACATAATCCCATGACACACTTAGAAAGTGGCCAAATAGCACCATAGCAGTTACTCGAGGGTACATAAGTGTGTATTCATTGATCACTTCTGTAGAGAACAGAGTAGTATCAGTGTTGATCTATTCAGTATCGCAACTTCGAGTAGATTACTTTTTCGATACCGATATTGTCTTGAAGAAGTAAATTTTCCCAGTAATTTCTATTGTCATATACGTATGTACTAAGATTGAGAAAAAATATAAGATTGCAGAAGTACTAAGAAAAAATTATACGTTAGATTTTCAAGTTTCCAATCTTAATAACTAAGCTGATATTGCCTGTCAAAGTTTCAAATTTTGCCTAAAGGCATGTCCACAACATCATATATTTATGGTATGAGGGAGGATATAAGTTAAACATCTTCAGTAAACAAGTGATGAGAGCCAAACATAAGAACATAACCATCAAATCGATCACCACAGAAACTAAAATGTTATCTTTGGTAGCACCATGAAAGTTACTTGACAGAACAGGCTAGATACCATATGCATAAGTTAAACTTAATTTGCATAAACTCGATTAGTAGGCTAACACTATGGCCTGGTTTATGTCGACTATCCAAAAGAGTCTCACCATTTGATTCTCGTACCAAGGAGTTTCACTCACAACATTACATTCAAATTCAAAGTAGGCAGGTTCCCTGAAACTTCTAAGTAAAACATCAGGAACATGGAAGTCTGTAACCAGGAATAGCAGGCATTTGATCTAGTCCTTCTGCTCAGAACTGAAGCCTGCAACATGAAAAGTCTCAATCTATTAAGACAGTCATTGAAGTACACCATTAGACCAACATACAACTCAACAACGCTATGCAGATACTGGAAGGATTAGCTTAAATGAACCATACTATTATACTGGTTTGAATAAAACCTTATATTATGAGACGGAGGAAGAACTTAGTACATAGTGTGTTTTTGAAAGGATAAAGGAGTATATTGGCTGAAATAAAACCTTATATTATGGGACGGAGGAAGAACTTAGTACATACTGTGTTTTTGAAAGGATAAAGAAGTATATTGGCTGTAATAAAATCTTATATTATGCGACGGATCAAGAAGTAGTACTGCGTTTTTTTAAGGTTTGCATCGTCATGAAAGGTTACTTGACAGAACAGGCCAGATACCACATGCATAAGTTAAACTTACATTGCATACACTTGATTAGTAGGCCCACACCATTGCCTGGTTTATGTACACTAAAGACAAAGGTGTTTCACCATTTTATTATTGTACCAAGCAATTTCACTCAGAATATTACATTCAATTTGACAGTGTACAAGTTCCCTGAAAATTCCAAATAAATCACTTCTTCAACAGGAAAATCAGTTGGGACCTGACAACGAGTTCTGGAAATGAGTAAATGTACAACATGGCTGAACTCGATTTTGAGCATGGTAGATGAATTACTTCTGGACGGGAGTCATATGAATGGAACAGGGACAGACAAACAATCCAGGAACACAAAACACATCATCCTCGTGGTGCCAATACTAACATCTGTTGTACTTCGTCTGCTGGAAACTGAAGGCTGAAACATGAAAAGGTACAATCAATTAGAGAGTAGCACAAGTGTTCCATTAGATCAACGAACAACACTCAGACCTCGCCATGCAGATACTGTAAAGATGAGCTATTAAATGAAGAATTTCCTGGACACTCGAAGTAACTGAATAATAAAAAGTATCTCATATTGTTTATTTACTTATTTTATTTTATTTCACTTATCAGCCGAATTATCTTCATGAACTTATATAGTGCTGCTATGGCGTAAGCACATTTCCAGTAATATATGTAAAGCAGATAACATTCTGAGAGGGCTATTTTCATCATTGAATAGTTGAAATATCCAGTGTTTAAAATTGAAAGTATTCCAAGGTTTACTTATAAGAATATTTCAATTTTTTGAAAATTTCTGATTTTATCGACACATGGCTACAGAAACATTAGTGAATGTTTTTTTTTCTAGAACTCTGAGTTCTGCATGTCTATATATCAGTAATAGTTACTTACCTGATGAACTATTTTTATCATGCTTAATGTTATATTGCAGAGGAGTTACTCCATGGATACACTTCTTCCTCACGACAATAGATTTCAACAACCTTGAGATGCTTTGACACCAGGAAATGTTCTTTTGGGTTGTAGCTTTCATCTGTTTCAATGACAGAGTGCTGTCACAAACATAAGATTTTACTCAAATGAATCAGAAGTTCCATGGCACATTCAACAAAAAAAGCTATAATATAGTAGGACACATATACCTTGTAATATCGAATTTGAAGGGTAAGCCTCTCTAAAATTGGTAAGTGCTGAAGAAAGTACACTAGTGCAGTGAAGTTAGCACCCACACACCATTCATTGAGCAGCACGGTTTTTAGCTTGCCAAACATAGGACACCATTTCAAGTCCTTAAACATAGGACACCGTTTCAAGTCCTTTCTAAAAATCTAAACAAAGTGCAGTGAATCAAAGAACAATTCAAGTTCTAACATCAGAAGATATGATAAAATTATACTGCATCGAATATAGGATTTATCAATTTTTGTCCATTAATCCATTGAGGGAAGATAATGATATACACATAACCGATTTATTTTTGTTTACTCACATGGAAAAACTATTTTAAGACATACCTCTAAATTGTCGCAGAAACTGAAATGGTTCAAAAACAAATGAGAATCTTGCTTCTGAATAGTACCATGGCAGAAGCATCAACTAGCAATATGTATGTATAATGTACTGCTATTTTCACGGACCAATTACAGGGCATGTCTTTATGTAAACAAGATGAACAAAAAGAGTGGATTCATGAAAAATCATGCAATTGGACATTAGTAACCAGTTGAGCATGATTTGATTCAGTGATAGTTTGATATAAGGATCCGATATTGGAAGACAGTCAACACAAGAAGTTAGGAAAAGAGCAAACATACCATAGACCACGTTTCACAAATCAGCTCTGAATTTATGGCGCCTGACAAACCTTCAAGAAGGACAGAGCTATCATCTTGAACAGAAGATCCATCACATGTCTCATTAACCCTGATATATGCTGTTACCAATGATTGCAGGCTCTCAAGCAAGGGAATAGGCTCAGAACAGTCAGCTAGTTCAAAGGTAACCAGACCTGGAGCAGAGATACGAGGCCGGGGTGCATCCATGGAAGAAAGGGATGCATAAATGATTTTCAGATGCCGTAAAGATTTGGGAAAGATATCCCCAAGGTTGACAATAGAGTCATTTATCTCCAACTTCTCTAGTGCATGACAGCTCAAAAGATCTAGAGGGCGTTCCTCCAACACCAAATGATAAAGCTCTAAAACTCTCAAGTGCTTGGAGATAACAGTTCCTCGATAGCTCCATAGGGTCATGGCCACCAAAAGGGCTCAGAATTCGAAGCACTGAGACTTTGTAGGAGAGGGCATACTGAACCCACGATTCAACATATCGGTGTGCCTCAGATTGGCAGTCACCCGGATAGGGATAGATCTCACATACATCAAGAGGTACCGTCCTGTCACGGAACTCAAGTAGCTTGTTAACAAAATTGTTGAAGTCCTCGGCACTCTCGTACTCACAGTAGAACTCATCATCGTTGAGGCACAGGGATGGCAGGGACTTCCAGAGGTTGCGCCAGCGGCGAGCGACCATGGACGTCCACACGGCATCTCGCGAGGGCAGGAACGACAGCAAGAGCTGGATCACGTCTTCCAGGAGGTCCTCGAAGGGGTCCTTGTCGATAGCCACTGCCACTTTCTTGATACTATCGTCGCCTCTCAGCCATTCCGTCGAACAGGATTCTGCGGTGATGGAGATGGGATGACTAGGAGCAAGGACATCATCTTAACCAGTCAGTGAACAAGAACCCAAGATCCGCAACGCGTAAACTCACATACCTCACGTCGCCACGCAGGAGGCCTGAATGCTAACTCCCCCTCCAGGCTCCAGGAAGGCGCTCTGACTTCTGATGTAGTAGACGATCAGTTCTCGGAGCACAAAGACGAAGGGAGCCCTACCCTAAGCCATCTTGGTTCTCAGTTGGTGGTGGGAAGTACGGCAACGGAGGACGAGTTTATGTAACCACAGCCACCGGATTGTCTCCCCTCCCACCGATTGCTCTGCATGCATATCCTCCGTTAAGAGGTAATTATGTCAAGCAACACAGCAGCAGCACAAGTGGAGACCCCAAACATATTTTGCCAGAGAAGAAAATGCAACAGTCGATCAATTGAATTGTACTACAAATATATTTTGCCAGAGAAGAAACTGCAACATACTTTGCCAGAGACACCAAACATACTTTTCCATGCCAAATATTGACTTGGAAGTGTACTACAAATTTAGCTAAGCACACATTTCGTGTAATATTAACGTTTTCCTTTTTAAAAAAAACTTTAACATTAATTGGCATGGTGAATAGAAGGCTAAAACCAGGCACAGGTTGATCGCTAGTCAAACTGATTAGTTATTATTACTATTTTGATTAAATCGGAAGCACAACTTAGGATGCAAATTTTAACTGCATTATAACAAAGAGACGAAATGCCCTCAGACTGCTGAAATACCATGTGTGTTTGTCAGTCCCGATGAATATGTATTGCTGCAGAACAGTTACCTCATGAAGCACACAGATTGGGACGGAGAGAGAGACTAGCGGGAGCGGAGGGGAGAGGGGAGCGGAGCCCGCGGAGATCTCGAGGTGAGGAACCCCGCCGCCGCCGCCGCGCCGGCGTCGGCCGCCAGCCAACGGAGTGAGAGGGAGCGCAGCGAGAGGGAGAGGGCCCTGCCCTGTCCAAAGGCGGCGCCTTGGCCATGACGTCGCCTACGCCATCACCGTCTCCGTCCCCGCCGCGGGCCCGCGCGGACGCGAGGATAGGTGGCGCGGCGGCCGCGGGTCGGACTCGGAGGAGACGCCAGGATCGCGGAGCGGCGGGCCTGGTGGCGGGCGGTTGGTGCGCAGCGACCGGCCGGAGTCCTCCTCTGCTCGCAGGGAGGTGCGATCCATGGTCGTGCGGGAGGAGGAGAGCGCCGCCTTCGACGCGCTCGACGACTCCGACAACCCGTTCGAGGAAGAGGATGGCGTCCCGTGGGAGGAGCCCACACACGTCACCCGCAAGCGCGGCCGGAGGGCTGGGAAGAAGGTGGCGGCGCGGCCGTCGCGCCCGGAGCGCGTTCCCGGCGCCTACGACGACTACCGCGGGCTGTGCCTTCTCTGCACACAGCCTGGCCACCGCGCGGCGGAGTGTACCGTCGGGCCGGTCTGCCTGCGCTGCGGAGAGGCTGGGCACATGGCGAGGGAGTGCTCGCTCCCCCGCCCGCCGAGGCCTGCGTCGCCGCCGCCGGAAGCCATGGAGACAGCCAGGCAACGTGGCGACGAAGTGGGCCGCGGCCGTAGGGTGGTTGACGGCGCCGGTGACCACCGCGCGCGTGCGCCGGAGGTACACCAGGCTGCCAGGGATGTGCGCCGTGATGCTGGTCGCAGGGTGGTGAGGAGACGGGTTGACGCGCCGGCCAGGGCTGCAGCTGCGCCGCGCCGGGCCATGGATGCGCCGCGGAGAGCTGACCCGCCGCAAAGGGCTGCCTTTGGGCGCCAGGTCGCGCAGGTGAGCATGGTGGTCGCGGCTGCGGGCGACGCGCGGGCGGTGGCTCCTGTTCCTGTGGGGGAGAGGGCCGTCGCGCCGGTGTTGCCTCAAGCGCGCCGTGATGAAGAGCCGCCGCGGCCAAGACGTGGCGAAGATGGGCAAGTGGCCCCCTTGGCGCTGCGAGTGCCGGCGGTGGGTGGCGAGCTGGCGCGCCGCCCTGCGCGCGCGGCCTGCGTCCTGCCAAGGACTGTGGAGATCGACGAGGCGGAAGCGGCGCTCTCCAATGCGCTGCTTGCTGTGATCGTGGGGGTGCGCCGCGCGGTCACCAAGGAGGAGGTGTCTATGGCACTCGAGGACATCCACCGGCTGCCGCCGGGGAGCTTCTCCGTCCACTGCCACCGGCCGGAGGATTTCCTAATCTTCTTCGCCACCAAGGAAGTCCGTGACAGGGTGTTGCGCGAGGAGGTGATCGCGTCGCCGTTTTTTCGCTTGCTGCTCAGGCCATGGGCGCGTCGCACGCACGCTGCCTCCGGTGGCCTCTGTGTGCATGCGGAGATCAAGGTGGAGGGAGTGTTGACCGCCAAAACCCACCGCCGGGCAGCGACAGTCAGCACTAGTAGAGCCGGGAAGAGCCTAGAGCTGCGGTGGCCGAGACCCTCCGAGCGACCCGCAATGCTCTCGGTCACACGCGGCGATGCGAAGTGGCGTGCCACCCGACCTATACCGGTCGAAGGTGATGGGGAATGCCTCGCTTAGTTCCCGCATGGCATACACGTAAACGTTAAATACGAGCCTCGATCGGCTCTCAGGTTATCCTGTGAATCGGCTCAAAGAGCCGATCCACCCATGATCCGTGCGGGGTGCACGAATACTTGGTGATCCTGCTTGATCAAGATAAAGCTAATGAGATCTACGACGATTTAGGGTTTTCACCGCATAATCGGATCACTCCAGGTTGGGCCTCGCGGCCACGCACGGTGCTCATAAGCCGATCCTAAACAAGGCCAAAGAACCAACAATGTAGTTGATCCACGGAACATCTTGTTTAGGACCTGCGAACGCCACCCTACATGCCACTGGATCCTCCCCCTTTGTAAGGCCTAACTATTGCAGATATTAAACTAATCCTTGCAGCAAGGAGCAATCGTAACGGATCTACTAAACGATGAACAAGCAGGGTGCCGCCCCCATGCCTGAGATAGGCATGAGGACGGCTAGATATGCAAGGGTTGCACTACGTAAGCATGTTTATACGAAGGACAATGCTAACCCTAACACATCTATGATAACTACGTTGCCCGCCATCAAAGACGCTTCAGTACGGGCAACGCATGAACAACGTGGAGCTTGTGCTGCTAGATCGCAGCATGTCGCTTGATTGAAACCCTCGAGACGAAGGAGTTGGCGATGCGCCGAGATTGGTTTGTTTTGGGGTGAACGTTGTGTTGTTGTTTATTCCATAAACCCTAGGTACATATTTATAGTCCAGGGGACTTTCTAAAGAGGGCGTGCACTAAACCGCGCACGAGTAAGATTCTATCTCTAAACTAAAACATGATCTAATATGTTACAGATATATGGGCCATCAAGCCCAACTTGGTATAAAAGACCGATTCATGTAATTCTCCACATATATTTCCTTAAGCCCATCTTGACTGCGGCCCACCTCCGACGCGGTCAAATCTTGGTGATAACACATGCCCCCCTGGTTTTGGAATTGGTAATTCCAAAATCACTCTTTTCCTTCGTCGGGTCATGTCGTGGCAGAACCGTCGCAGTATCCCTTATGATGATGCCTTGCCTTCTCAACTTCTCCGCGTGACCTGGCAGTTTTTTTTTTCTTTTAGGCACCACTTCCTCGAAAACCGTGGCATTGAATTTCCACTATATCCTCCTTCGATTTAACCGCTCTGAACAGTTCTTTGTATCTCCCCCGCATTAGCACTCCAAAAACCCCTCCAGCCACCATGTCTTCCTCCTCCTCCTCGACCCATCGGATCTTGCCAGCCAATCCTCCACGTCCCGTGAGCCGACGCCGAGTACGACGCGGCGGCGGTCCACGCGGCCAACACCCGCCGCGCCATTGCCGGGGGAGGAATCAGACCACGATTTCTCCATCTGGTCCGAGGACGACCAGTCCTTGACGGACGGGGAGAGCGACCTCCGCTTCCTCGCCGTTGGGGAAACGAAGAGGAGAGTGGACGACGACAGCTTCCTCGCGACTTCACCTCTTCCGGGAGGAGGAGGAACAGAAGGGGAGAAGGAGGACGACGAGAGCTCCTCCGACGAGCCGCCGGCCAGCGGTTCTGCCCTTGGCCGGGCAATCTTAGCGACTTCGACAAACGACGAGGACGACACGATGAAGAAGATGAAGACAACGAGGGCCCGGTCGGCGGCCATTGGAGCGACGACGAGCCCGCCGGAGCGCCGCCGATAGTGGCGACGGCGACGACGAGGGCAGTGATGGCCCATAGATAGGACCTCTAGAACAGGGCCAGTAGTAGTAGATGGGGCCGTGGATCCCCTAGTATTTCCCTTTTGAGAGCAATTAGCTCTTTATGTAAGAAATCTCATCTTAATCAATGAAGAACTTTTCCTCAATCTTGATTTTGCCGATTCCTTTTAATTGAGCCGATTCTCTCTTCTACTGACCTTGCCGATTCGTTCCCTTCGCCAATGCGTGATGAACCGATCGCACCGCATCGGTCCTTTGAAACTCACCCTTCTCTTCTTCAGCTGATGATTTTCTAAATCTGGTGGAAAACGCCGGATTCTCAGGAAAATCTTCGAACTTTTCCAACCAAACCCAATAATCCTTTTCAGTACCCATCATCGTGAAAAAGGTTGCAATGAAGGATCAGCCGATGGTATCCTCATCGGCTCTTTAAACAGAGTATCCACTAGGCCTGCTGCCCCCCGAGCCTTATTCGAGGCGAGAATGTCAGAGAGAATGCGCCACAGCCGATCCTCTTTCTTCCTCCGACAGCCGATAATCCCCCGTTTCAGCCGAACTAGCCCCCAAAGATTGGAAATCCTTGACGGAAAAAGGTTCAGGAACCCGGCTCGGCTCGAAGCAACTGGGGAAGTTTCCATTGTTTTTACTCCCTTGAGGCAATAGAAGGCACCGCCGTCGGACTGGATTTGGTGGAGACTCGATAAACATTGCGTAATTCCACTGAAGTCGATGGTTGCGCATCGGCTGTTATATCCTTAAGTCGATGCCTGCTGCATCGGCTATGCTTGAAAATTTTCGAATTTTCACTTTTTGTTTTTACGGCCGACCTGTGCATCGGCCCCCATATTCCAATACCCATCAACAGAAAATGAGAGGCTTCCGTTGCATATCCTCATATTTTATCTACCTGGGTGCCCCCCAGCCGATTCTGTCAAGAGAATTGATGGTATCGGCTCGTGTCGGATAACATGTTGAACCCGGGCAGAATGGTGGGTGAGGATAATTTTGGCCGATTGCTGGAATCGGCCTCCACGCTGCTTGCTCGTTGAAGGTTTTGTAAGTTCCCTTCATAAGTTTTTTGGGGCCGATCACAAGGATCAGCCTCTCCTGGTTTGCTCATTGGTTTGATCTTGCTACTTGGTCAGGCTGGATAAAACCAACCCGACTTCTGACTTGATGCGCCTGCTGTCGTCCACCTTGAGTGCTCCGTAGAGTCGTGGAGCGCTACGCTCTGTCGGCAAGACGAGTACCATGTTTGTGCTAGCCGATGTCTCATCATCGGCTTTCCTCTGTTTAGGGCGCCACTCCATTTTCTGTGGACGACCCTCTTCATCCAGGGTTCGCTGGACCTTTGCAGCCAGATCAGGCCGTGCCTTCCTTAGCGTATGCAGGTACAACCTCTCGGCTTCCTCTAGGCCGCGCAATCGCTGAACCCTGCGCTTTTGGGAACGGCTGAGTCCGTCAGGGCACCACCTTGGCCGGTGGTACCTATCTTCTTCCACTTCTCCCTCGTCTTCTAAATCCTCAAGATCTGCCCAACGAGGTGACTCAGCGCGTTTGCTTTGTGGCGGGAGAGGCCCTAGGCGCTCGAACACGGACACGTTGGCTGCCCCCTTTTCTCGATTGCATTCTGGCAATTGCCGATTGTGGGCAATCGGCTCATTCCTGAATCCCAGTGTCTGAAGAAGGGGCAGTCCCAATGCCTGGCGTTGTCATCTTGCTCCCTTGATGCTTCCGTGGCACAGCGCTCGTGCTCCTCCTCATCGCGATCCCGCCGACGATGTCTTCTGGCTTCTCTAGCCAAACGATCTCCTTCATCATCATAGTTGGACCGTCGGCGTTGGTCATACCGACTCACATATTTGTTGAGGAGGTGGTCGAGAGAGGTCGTTGATATCTTATATTCTTCACTTCTCCCTCCGTGACGTAGCGCTTGCCATCATGATGGAGCCGATCGCGTGGAGCGGCCTCTCTGTATCTTTGCTATGAGAGGCTGCCCTCATCTCCACCTTTGCCGAGTGGTTCCCAGGTCCTACCATGTTGATGCTGAACGTGGGACCTGGCTGGCAGCCCTCGGGGTAGATGACTTCTACCATGTTAACGGCGGGAAGGGCTGGGTGTCTACCTTCATGGCGTATGGTTGAAAATTAAACGCCCCTTCTCTATCGCCGCTTGGATGTGTTGACGCCACACCCTAGTCGTTGGTGGCATGGGAAAGCGATTGTGGAATTTACAGTACGGCTTTCCGTTTAGCTCTTGCGCCGTGGGGAACTTGAGACCTTCAGGAATCGTCAACTGTTTCTCCTTGAGCAGGAGGTCGAAGATTTGTTCAGTCTTGGTCACGTCAAAATCAAATCCCCTGGGCGGCCCTGGTGGCTTTACCCATTTGCAGGACACGGGGTTCCTCCCCGAGTCCACTCAGCCCTGCTACTTCTTGGTCTCCCGCAGCACTTCACTTTCCTCTCCGACCATGACTATCGCACGCTTGAACTTGCACAGGTCTGGGTGGCGCTGTTCATATGCCGATAGTTTCGAACCATGTGCGCCACGAGGGATAATCTGCTTGGGAGGCCATGTCCTTGAGCTGTGTTGCAAGGCCAGCTACTGCCAACTCGACTGCTTCCTTTTAGTTATACGAACCGAATAACATCGGTTCCTAAGGTTCCTGAAGCGCTGGATGTACTCTGTCACCGTTTCTCCGCGCTTCGACGTAGTTGTGCTAGATCGGCAATGCTAGAATCGGAAGCTTGAATGATATTGCATATGGAACTGTTCTTCCAATTGCTTCCAAGACTGGATGGAGTTTGCCGGCAAAGAGGTATACCATCCAAAAGCCGATCCCGTGAGGGACTGTGAAAAGAGCCTCACGCGTAGTTGATCCGACACCGAAGCCGGTCCTAGTTGCGCCAAATATCGGCCGATGTGCTCAATGGAGCTGGAGCCATCTGATCCACTGAATTTGGAGAAGTCAGGGAGCCGATATTTAGGTGGCAGCGGGATCATCTCGTACTCATCGGGTACGGCTTGGAATAGCCGATTGCCCTCCTTTTCGGCATAATGCCGAACTGGTCTCTCAGTATGGTACGATCTGATCCGCCGTGCTGGCTGCAGGAGATGCGCGAAGATTCGCCGGGGTGGCGTACTTAGCCAGCCATGTTTGCTTTTCCAGCTCTGAGCCAACTGCAGGAGCTGGGCTCGGGAGTTTCGTCGGGGTGGCGTACTTAGCTAGCCACGTCGCTTCTCAAGCTCTGTCGCGACGTTCCTCCTGTTTGCGCCGGAGTCCCTGACGTTGTGGCCTGGTTTGAGAGTGTCCAGTTGCCACAATCTGGCACATACGTGCACGCGTATCCTTGAGGGATCTCCTTAGGCGCCTCAACCAAGAACTGGTAGTCATTAGGGTCACCACCGATCTTGTAGACGACGAATGCCGGTGTAGCCGGCACTTCAGCTGGTGCTGCCAACGCATATGGCAGCGGTGGACGGGACTGGAGTGGCAACTCTCCTTGGTGCGTCCCGAGAGCTGGTCCGGACGGCGAGTACTGGTGGCTCATGATCTCCTGGATCACGCGCAGAGCGAGACGCTCCAAAACGTTGACCAAGTTTTCAGAGTGGCGGTGTAGCGAGTGAGCCACCAAGTAGTTAATCTCCTGCCGCAGGGCCATGGTGCGTTCCTCCGACGGGGCAGAGAGATCTATCCCATCGAGTGCACCTTGTGGTGAGAATCCCTTCCATCTGATGCCATGGGTACGGGTTCTCCGAAAGAGCCGATGAGGTCGGCTTCGAGGGTGGCCTTGATCTCGTCATGTTTCTTCTGAGCTCGGCAGCTCCTCGTAGGTGACCGGCGCCGTCCGTCGCCATCTCGATGTAGATGGCGATGTGGTTGATGTAGACGATCAATGTCCCACCGGGCGTGCCAGAATGTGTTGACCGCCAAAACCCACCGCCGGGCAGCGACAGTCAAGACTAGTAGAGCCGGGAAGAGCCTAGAGCTGCGGCTGGCTGAGACCCTCCGAGCGACGGCCCGCAATGCTCTTCTGGTCACACGCGGCGAGTGCAAGGGCGTGCCACCTGACCTATACCTGGTCAGGAAGGTGATGGGGAATGCCTCGCTTAGTTCCTGCATGGCATACACGTAAACGTTAAATACGAGCCTCGATCGGCTCTCAGGTTATCCTGTGAATCGGCTCAAAGAGCCGATCCACCCATGATCCGTGCGGGGTGCACGAATACTTGGTGATCCTGCTTGATCAAGATAAAGCTAATGAGATCTACGACGATTTAGGGTTTTCACCGCATAATCGGATCATCCTACTCCAGGTTGGGCCTCGCGGCCACGCACGGTGCTCATAAGCCGATCCTAAACAAGGCCAAAGAACCAACAATGTAGTTGATCCACGGAACATCTTGTTTAGGACCTGCGAACGCCACCCTACATGCCACTGGATCCTCCCCCCCTTGTAAGGCCTAACTATTGCAGATATTAAACTAATCCTTGCAGAGCAAGGAGCAATCGTAACGGATCAGATCTACTAAACGATGAACAAGCAGGGTGCCGCCCCATGCCCGAGATAGGCATGAGGACGGCTAGATATGCAAGGGTTGCACTACGTAAGCATGTTTATACGAAGGACAATGCTAACCCTAACACATCTATGATAACTACGTTGCCCGCCATCAAAGACGCTTCAGTACGGGCAACGCATGAACAACGTGGAGCTTGTGCTGCCTAGATCGCAAGATGCGATCTAGGCAGCATGTCGCTTACTGATTGAAACCCTCGAGACGAAGGAGTTGGCGATGCACCGAGATTGGTTTGTTTTGGGGTGAACGTTGTGTTGTTGTTTATTCCATAAACCCTAGGTACATATTTATAGTCCAGGGGACTTTCTAAAGAGGGCGTGCACTAAACCGCGCACGAGTAAGATTCTATCTCTAAACTAAAACACGATCTAATATGTTACAGATATATGGGCCATCAAGCCCAACTTGGTATAAAAGGCCGATTCATGTAATTCTCCACATATATTTCCTTAAGCCCATCTTGACTGCGGCCCACCTCCGACGCGGTCAAATCTTGGTGATAACAGGGAGTCCCTGCTAACGCCTGGAACCTGGCCATGGCGGAGACGATCTTGGCGCCGGCGGCGTGGGTTGAGCGGCTCCACCCGCTCACCAGGAGCCGCGCGGACATGGGGACGTTTCGCTTATCGGCTTGGTGCTTGGACCCTGCACTGATCCCACGGGAGGTGGACCTGCACATCGTCGAACCCGATGAGCCGCCGTCACTTGAGGACTTGGCGGCGCCGGCACAGGCGGTGATACCACCGCACATCAACACACTCGCATACCCGCTGCTCATTCACGTCACGTCGACGGCGGACTTCCGCCGCAGCACGCCGCGCCAAGGCTCGGGTGATCGCGTGGTCGATGGCGATGGGAGCACGCCGGCATGGCCGACCCGCATACAGTACACGTATACCAGGGGGATACCTGATGTCCTTCCAGGTAACAGAGGCGGTGGCAATGGTGCCGTTCACCCTGCTCCTTCGGGGCATGGAGGGGGAGGCCATGGCGGGAACACACGAGTGCTGGCGTCCGGGGCAATCGTTGGCGAGCTAGCCGTCGACCAGTCACGGCGCGTCAAGAGGAGGAAGCGTGGTGGACGCAAGGTCCGCGAGCTTAGGGCTCGCGCCGCCGCTGCCAATGCCGCCGGCGAGGAGACCGTCGTTGAGTTGGCCGCCATAGGCGCCGATGATGATCAGGTGGTGGCTGCTGAGAGCGCCGCCGCCGCCATGGACGATGAGCGTTCAAGGACAGGAGACGGAGGGGCAGCCGTGGGCGCCGCGGATGATCGGGTGACACATGGTGAGAGCGCCGCCGCTGCCGGTGCTGTTCGGGTGGTGGCTGCTACGAGCGCCGCCGCCGCGGATGACGTGGGTATCGGCGCCCCGGTGACTGCGTGCCATGCACCGCTGCATGCATCGGTGGACCTCCTGGTCCATGGCCCGGCGCAGCGGCCCGTGGACCAAGTCATGGTCGCACAACGGGCGGTCGTGGCGGACGCGCGAGTCGTGGTGGGGCCTCTAACGGATAGCCCAGCTTTTCCGGTCTTGGAGGCATCTGCGGCTGTTTCAAACCTGGCGGAGACGGACGGTGGGGCCAGTGGGGGAAGCTTCCGCGTTGGTGCATTCACGGTGTCGTTTCCCGCCTCGCCGCGCGATTTTTCGGCCAGGGAGCCCCCTTCCCTCCAAACGCTGGATAGCGTGGCAGGCCCGTTCGTGCCGCGCATGCAGTTGGGCCTGGAGGCCTTTGCCAACCTCGACTCCCCAGTTGAAGCCCACCAAGACGGGCCGTTCGGGCAGGAGGTTGCTGGGCCGTTCGGCCAAGATGATGCTGGGCCCGATGATGTAGACAGGGCGCGCTGTCAAGCCCTGATACTGTCTGCTCCCCCCTCGCCAACTTTGGAGGTTGCTAGGGTGGTGGAGACGGGTGCTACTGAGGAGGGTGTGAGGGATGACGAGGCGGTTGATGAAGAGATCGTGGTAGACCCACCCCCTTCTCAGGAGGAGACCGGGGTACCCCTTGCCACCTCTCCGTCGACGTGCCGCTTTGCCTCACCTCCGTTGGTGTTCCAGAGAGCGCGACAAGCATCGGCACCTAGGGCGTCGGTACCTTTGGCGCGACCACGAACTTTGGGAGAGTTCCTTGAAGCCGCGAAATCGCGCTCGGACGCTATTCTACGCACCCCAGCTGTCAGGCGGAGGTTGGTTGAGCTGAACTTCCAACCGCGTCGTAGCTCAAGGATCGCGAAGCAGCCTGGAGGGATGGATGCTGAGATGAGGGCGGTGCGGAACCTGATGCGCAAGCTTGGCCTTCTCTCTGGGGATGAGGCGCCTACAGCGGCCGCTCTGGAAGCTTACCACAAGATGTATGAGGTCCCACTCACGGATGATATGATTGAGGCGATCGCGGAGTTCTACGGATGGACGCTCTCCTCGATCAGAGGGTGTTCCCCCCCGCTGTTGGGGATGTCGGGTGGTCGCCTTGTGGCGGCTTGACCCTGTCACGGGTCGCTCGGGTGCTGGATGAACGTTCTAATGTTGTACGAACCAAAGATTATGGTGGCCAATGTGCGAGGCCTTAATGATCGCGCAAGACGGGCGGGTGTTAGGAGTGTAGTAGGTACTACGGGTGCGTCTATTGTGTGTCTCCAGGAGACAAAGCTAGCGGTTGTAACCCCTGACATTGTTGTGGAAACGCTGGGCGCGGACTTTGACGCTTATTTCTGCTTGCCTGCGTCTGATACTCGGGGTGGGGTGATTGTGGCCTGGATGAGCAGGGTGGTGCAGCTTGACAGCGCCCACATAGGGGATAACAGTATCACTGCCAAGGTGGCACCTTTTGGGGGGGCACCATGGTGGTGGCTGACCTGCGTATACGGACCACAAGCTGAGGCTGACAAGATCGCCTTCCTGGATGAGTTGCGCGATATCCGCGGGTCCCACCAAGGCCCCTGGGCCCTCTGTGGGGACTTTAATATGATCTATCGGGCTGAGGACAAGAACAACGGTAATCTCAACCGTAGGATGATGGGTAGATTCCGCCGCTTCCTGAATGACTGCGAGCTCAAGGAGATCTACCTGCACGGCCGCCGATATACTTGGTCCAATGAGCGCGAGACTCCTACGCTAGTCCGGCTCGACCGAGTCTTTGTCACGGTGACGTGGGAGGAACTCCACAGCAGCTGCAATCTACGCTGCTTGGCGACAGTGGTTGCGGACCATTGCCCCCTCCTCCTCGACTGTACTACACAGTCGACGGGGCGGAAGAGGTTCCAGTTCGAGCGGTTCTGGCTGAAGCTTGATGGGTTCAGCGAGGTGGTTCAGGACGCCTGGGGGGTGGTTCAGGGGGACACGGACCCCTTCAGAAGGCTCACCGCTAAGCTGAAACTCACAGCGCGCAAGCTTATGAGCTGGAGTGATAAGAAGGTCGGTTGTGTTAAACTGCAGCTGATGATAGCGCGGGAGGTTGTGTTGAGGCTTGACATCGCCATGGAATCCCGACAGCTCTCCCCTGATGAGCGTCGTCTCCGGGCGCTTCTCAAACAAGCCTACCTAGGGCTGGCTTCCCTAGAGAGAACGATGGCCCGCCAACGGGCAAAGATTGCTTGGCTGCGGGAGGGGGACGCCAACACGGCCTTCTTCCACCAGCATCACTACAAGAAAAGTTTCCATGGCCGACGAAGTTGAAGTCGCGCCGTGGTTGCTGGTGTACCATGGCCGACGATTTTGGGTCCCTCCGTGGTGCATGTCAAAACTTTTTTTTTCTCGTTTTGAGGCCACCTAGCCCGACGAAAGCGGCCAAAACGTCGCGTATGGTGGCCCGGGACGTGGTGCATCTCGAAATCTCGGGTTCGCCGGCCGAGTCAACGCAAATCCGCACCGCCGAGGGATGTAGGGCCCAGATGGCAGCCTCTCTGGCATTGTTTTTTTCTCGATCGCGCCATCTCGTTCAACGTTCTCCGATCGAGCCGTTTACGATGCAGGATCATGGGTCCCGCATGTCATCCTCTATGAACCAAAATTCTTTCTATTCTTGGATTTTTTGACCCCCGATTTCTCGGCTACTTCCTTTTTTTTGATCCCTTGCCGCCTTGGAAACGTTGAGACCGCTGCTGCTAAATGGGACCCGCATGTCATCCTCTATGTGCAATCAACTTTCTTTTCTTGGAGTTTTTTTTGGCACCTCAAATTTGGTCACTTGCCTTTTTCTTTCGATCCCCTGCCGCCTCTCAAACGGTGATACCGCTGCTGGGGACCCGCATGTCATCCTCTATGTACTATAAAACTTTCTTTTCTTGAATTATTTTTGGCACCTCAAATTTGGTCACTTACCTTTTTCTTTCGATCCCTCGCCGCCTCTCAAACGGTGATACCGCTGTCGCTAAATGGGACCCGCATGTCATCCTCTATGTACTATAAAACTTTCTTTTCTTGGAGTTTTTTTTGGCACCTCAAATTTGGTCACTTACCTTTTTCTTTTGATCCCCTGCCGCCTCTCAAACGGTGATACCGCTGCTGCTGGGACCCGCATGTCATCCTCTATGTACTATAAAACTTTCTTTTCTTGGAGTTTTTTTGACACCTCATATTTGGTCACTTGCCTTTTTCTTTCGATCCCCTGCCGCCTCTCAAACGGTGATAACGCTGCTGCTAAATGGGACCCGCATGTCATCCTCTATGTACTATAAAACTTTTTTTTTTTTTTTGACACCTCATATTTGGTCACTTGCCTTTTTCTTTCGATCCTCCGCCTCTCAAACGGTGATACCGCCTGCTAAATGGGACCCGCATGTCATCCTCTATGTAAATCATGTTTCTTTTCTTGAATTATTTTTGGCTCCGATATTTGGTCACTTGCCTTTTTCTTTCGATCTCATGCCACGTTTGAAACGTTGAGGAACCTGCCGGCTCATGGGACCCGCATGTCATCCTCTATGTCCATCAACTTTCTTTTCTTGGATTTTTTGACCCCCTAATTACTAGCTACTTTCTTTTTCTTTTGATCTCAAGCCGCATTTCAAACATTGAGACCGCTGCTGCAAAATGGGACCCACATGTCATCCTCTATGTACAATAAATCTTGGATTATTTTTGGCTCCCGATATTTGGTCACTTGCCTTTTTCTTTCGATCTCATGCCGCCTTTGAAACGTTGAGTAAGCTGCTGACTCATGGGTCCCGCATGTCATCCTCTACGAACAATAAAAGTTTCCTTTCTTGGAGTTATTTTTGACCCCTAATTTCTGGCTATTTGCCTTTTTATTTCGATCCCCTGCCCCCTTTGAAACGATGAGGACGCTGGGCAGGTCGGTCCCACATGTCATCCTCTATGAACAATAAAGTTTCCGTTGGTGGATTTATTTTTGACCCCTAATTAATTTCTGGCTATTTCCTTTTTTTCTTTTGATCCCCCGCCGCCTTGGAAACGTTGAGGATGCTGCTGCCTCATCGGTCCCGCATGTCATCCTCTCAGAACGAGAAATGCTTTCTTTTCTTGGATTTTTTTACCAACTGATTTTTTGTTTTTTTTTATTTTCGACCCTCGCCTTTGAAACGTTGACGACGCTGCTGGCTCATGGGTCCCCGATGTCAGCCTCCCGTACAAGAAACATGTGATATCTTGATTATTTTGCAGACAATAAACAGTGTATTTCGCTCTGAGCTATTGCAAACGGATAAATTAAATCTTTATTTTTACAACTTATATCTTGAATCTCCTTGTTTTTTGTTTTTGCGAAGCATAGGACATTCCTGTTTTTTTGAGAAAAATCCGAACTTCCATGTTCGGAGTGGGCTGAAATTGTACGAATCAAAAGGCCCAGAAGGATAGTTCGAAGGCCCAGATGTCCAGATGCAGCCCAATTGAAATCTATCTTTTCTTGGATTTTTTCACCCCTGATTTCTGGCTACTTCATTTTTCTTTTTGTCATGTGCCACCTTGGAAACGTTGAGACGCTGCTGCAAATGGGACCCGCATGTCATCCTCTATGTACAATAAAGTTTCCTTTCTTGGATTATTTTTGGCTCCTGATATTTGGTCACTTGCCTTTTTCTTTCGATCTCATGCCACGTTTGAAACGTTGAGGAATCTGCTGGCTCATGGGACCCCCATGTCATCCTCTATGTACAATAAAAGTTTGATTTCTTGGATTTTTTTTCACCCTCTGATTTTTGGCTATTTCCTTTTTCTTTTGATCCCCTGCCGCCTTTGAAACGTTTAGTAAGTGCTGGCTCATAGGTCCCACATGTCCTGTATGAACGATAAAGCTTTCCTTTCTTGGAGTTTTTTTGACCCCTAATTTCTGGCTACTTTCTTTTTCTTTTGATCTCAAGCCGCATTTGAAACGTTGGGACCGCTGCAAAATGGGACCCGCATGTCATCCTCTATGTACAATCAAGTTTCTTTTCTTGGATTATTTTTGGCCCCTGATATTTGGTCACTTGCCTTTTCTTTCGATCCCATACCACGTTTTTAACGTTGAGGAACTCGTGGCTCATGGGACCCGCATGTCATCGTCTATGTACTACAAAAGTTTATTTTCTAGGGTTTTTTTTTCACTCTGATTTTTGGCTATTTCCTTTTTCTTTTGATCCCCCGCCTTGGAAACGTTGAGTAAGCTGCTAACTCGTGGGTCCCGCATGTCATCCTCTATGTACAATAAAAGTTCGTCTTGAAATCTTTATTTTTACAACTTATATCTTGAATCTCCTTGTTTTTTGTTTTTGCGAAGCATAGGACATTCCTGTTTTTTTTGAGAAAATCCGAACTTCCATGTTCGAGTGTATGAAATTGTACGAATCAAAAGGCCCAGAAGGATAGTTCGAAGGCCCGATGTCCAGATGCAGCCCAATTGAAATCTTTCTTTTCTTGGATTTTTTTCACCCCCTGATTTCTACTTCATTTTTCTTTTGGTCCCGTGCCACCTTGGAAACGTTGAGACCGCTGCTGCAAATGGGACCCGCATGTCATCCTCTATGTACAATAAAGTTTCCTTTCTTGGATTATTTTTGGCTCCTGATATTTGGTCACTTGCCTTTTTCTTTTGATCTCATGCCACGTTTGAAACGTTGAGGAATCTGCTGGCTCATGGGACCGCCATGTCATCCTCTATGTACAATAAAAGTTTGATTTCTTGGATTTTTTTCACCCTCTGATTTTTGGCTATTTCCTTTTTCTTTTGATCCTGCCGCCTTTGAAACGTTTAGTAAGCTGCTGGCTACTTTCTTTTTCTTTTGATCTCAAGCCGCATTTGAAACGTTGGGACCTCTGCTGCAAAATGGGATAGCATGTCATCCTCTATGTACAATAAAAGTTTCTTTTCTTCGATTATTTTTCACCCTCTGATTTTTGGTCACTTGCCTTTTTCTTTCGATCTCATGCCGCCTTTGAAAATGTTGCGGAACCTGCTGGCTCATGGGACCCGCATGTCATCCTCTATGTACTATAAAAGTTTCTTTTCTTGGATTTTTTTCACCCTATGATCTTTAGCTATTTCCATTTTCTTTTGATCCCCCCGCCTTGGAAACGTTGAGTAAGTCTGACGATGGGACCCGCATGTCATCCTCTATGTACAATCAAATCTCTTTTCTTTTTTTTTACCCTCTTATTTTTTGTCACTTTCCTTTTTCTTTCGATCTCATGCAGCCTCTGAAACGTTGAGGAAGCTGCTGGATCATGGGACCCACATGTCATCCTCTATACTATAAAAGTTTCTTTTCTTGGATTTTTTTCACCCTCTTATTTTTGGCTATTTCCTTTTTCTTTTGATCCCCTGCCGCCTTGGAAACATTGATTAAGCTGCTGACACAAGGGCCCCGCATGTCATCCTCTATGTACAATCAACTTGCAAGATCTTGGAGCGAAAGAGCTTGTATAAGTGGGACCCATATGTCATCCTCTATGTACAATAAAAGTTTCTTTTCTTGGATTATTTTTGCTCCTGATATTTGGTCGTTTCCTTTTCTTTTGATCTCATGCCGCCTCTGAAACGTTGAGTAAGGTGCTGGCTCATGGGACCCGCATGTCATCCTCTATGTACAATAAAGTTTCTTTTCTTAGATTTTTTTTACCCCCTGATTTTTGCTAACTTGCCTTTTTCTTTTCGATCATATGCTGCCTTTGAAATTGAGGTCGCCGCGGGCTCATGGGTCCCACATGTCAGCCTCTATGAACAACAAACCTTTCCTTTGTTGGATTTATTTTTTACCCCTAATTTCTGGCTATTTGCCTTTTTTTTCTTTTGATCCCCGCGGCCTTTGAAACGATGAGGACGCTGGCAGGTCGGTCCCACATGTCATCCTCTATGAAGAATAAAAGTTTCCTTTTGGATTTATTTTTGACCCCTAATTTCTGGCTATTTGCCTTTTTCTTCTGATCCCTGCCGACTTCGAAATGATGAGGATGCAGCTGGCAGATCGGTCCCACATGTCACCTCTATGAACTATAAATGTTTCCTTTGTAGGATTTATTTTTTACCTCTATTTTCGGGCTACTTGCCTTTTTCTTTGAAACGTTGAGGACGCTACTGTCTCATGGGTCCCACATGGCATCCTCTCTGAACGATAAACCTTCATTTCTTGTTAACGACATGTTTATCAGTATTATTTTCGCAGACTAATACAAGCTCTTTCGGTCCAAGATCTTGCAAGTTAATAGAATAAATCATGGAATTATTAGGATATGTTTTAAATTTCAAATCCACTTTATGAATTTTTGAAAATACCGTGATCTATGTGGGTATGGAGCGATCAAGGATTTTCATATTGGCCATGAGCAGTTTCAAAAATTGCAACCCAATAATTCAAAATAAATACAAACAACTTTTATGTAGAATCTCCGTGTTTTTGTTTTTTGCCAATCATAGGATCTGTGGTTCTTTAGAAAAGGGCCAACATTGCATGAGCAGAAAGGCCCATTTGTAGTTATTGGGCTTCGACAGCCGGAGCAAGTAGGCCTATAGCAAATACCTTGTAGATGGCCGTTGGAACCCAAAAGTATTTGTTGCCTAGACTTAGATGCCAAACTCAGCCTTATTGACATGAACCTTGCTATGCACACGACAATTTCACTCCGATCCGTGTACGAAACACAAGATCCAACCCTTCGTGTGAGGAAGCAGGTGGCAGCACACCTCCAGATGCTCAATCGTACATACGCATATCATATAGGAGTTGTCGTATGTACATCAGTTCCGTATTGACATGTTTTTTTCTTTGGTTCACATGTGGGGTCCGCACAGTCACCTAGGTCGCACATCTACTTCCTTGCTCGTAGTTGATGCATGTTCGGTTTGGGGATGGGGTGGAACCGAACACACCCCCGTGCCAGTGGATGTACTTTACCCTTTAGCGGCGAAAAAAATAGGAATGGTCCTCTCATGGGGAAACTCTCATTTGCAACTAGTTGCGCCCGCACCCCATTTTTTGTTGTGACACTTCTAAGTTTCCAAAAAATGCAAACTAAAATTCTAGACATACATTTTGACATATTTTTGGATGAAACTTCACAGATGCATAAGACACAACACAATGTATGTCTAGAATTTTAGTTTGCATTTTTTGGAAACTTGAAAGTGTCACAACAAAAATGGGGTGCGGGCGCAACTAGTTGCGGAATATCCCCTCTCCCTCTCATGAGTATGATCAACAAGAGGTGGCTATATTATAAAGGACGTACACACATTGTAATTATAGTGCTGAAATAAAGTCAATCCTAAAACAGCCATGCATGGGTTATAATATGAAGGCAACACGAAATACAAAAGCAGGGCAGTGTTCAAATAAACTGATTCAAACTAGTACATACTAAAAACAGTGTACTACTTCTCAACACTTCAATCATAATAAAAAAGTGTCACTGTTTTTTTAAAGGTAACACCGAACGGGCAATGTTTAAAGCAGGCTTAAACCACATAGCCGCTTGTCGGACACTATCCCAACCATCCTTGGGAAGGCTGATAACTCCCACAGTCTCACCTTCATCTGGCTGGAGGTTGCAGCGCAAAATTTTAGGGTATTGATTATAACGAATATTCCGGTATGCTGTGTAGACGCAGTTTTTCCTCATGAATGGAACCAATGTGCCATCAGGAGCTTTGGATTCACGCTTCTTCAGGTTGGCAATGATTGGGTAATTGAGTCCGAGGAACAGAGAGTGGTCGCCGAGGCTGTTAACCTGCCTCCAAAGAAAGTCCCCTACACGTGCAGTAGATAAGGGATCCAGCTCAAAGACGTAGGTGGCAACAGGAGGATACTGCCGTAGCTGAAGCCCATTAGCAGCATAGGGAATGTCAGGAGGTACTTCAGCATTGGCAATCCCAATCTTGTTTACTGTAAGGATGATCATCAATCGCTTGCCATCAGCAGATGGAGCGAGGAACCACGCGTACTGCTGATCATCCACCACCGGTGGCGGGATTACAAACGGGAGCATCAGGTTTTCTGAAATATTAGAAATGGAGACGAATAGGGTGTTACTGGCAACCATATTCAAACAGCAGCATTGTTCATCGTTCATGCTCACAGTATAAATACGACTATGTAAGCTAAGGACATTGGTCATTCATGTGTTCAAATCGAGTGTCCAATATATCAGTTATACTGCATCCATCCCACGAAACTAGTCTAAACTTCGCCAAAACTAGACACTAGTTAGTGTATACACAGTTATATACTACCTCTGTCCCACCGAAAGTGTCTGAGATTTGTCCAAATTCAGATGTATCTAGACAGTGAAAGCATATATATCATCTTAAGTTTAAGTCCTGTGCTGTAGTTAATTCCCTTTGTCTTAAGTGATCTATTAGAGAGCTTCCCTGTGACCACCCGAAGGGTAAGAAATGTTTAAATGTATAAGTGGATTGCCTAGACCTTTCATCAGTTCGGACTTTTGGTTGCGTTGGCTAGTCCATGAAGCTTGACATGGTGTCAGAGCCAGGGTCTCGAGTTCGAGTCCTGGCTTTCACAATTTATCCTAAAATTGTTGTTGCCCCCTCGGAGTCCACGTATATGCCTCTTGAGCTATACCTCTGAGTCTTTCCACATGTTGACTTGTCTCCCATCACACGTGAGGGGGGTGTTGAATTGTATAAGTGGATTGCCGCCCTTGCGATCAGTTCGGACTTTTGGTTGTGTTGGTAGTGCATGAAGCTTGACAAGAAAGAAATGCTCTTTGTAGCTAACCCCAAGTCTGGTAACATTTGCAAAATAGGTATCAGATGCAGCTATCCATTCAGTAGAAGAATTTGCATTTTAGAGTTGAAGGTTTCATAATCTCTTCTCTACTATTGATAGTAAAGGGTACACATGGTATTTGTTTACCTCATTTTCGCGTTCTAAAAAAGGTACGCTATATGGTTGTGCTAAGTTAAACTGATTTAAGTCTGTTCAAGATTATCGAAAATTATACTACCAACATCTAAAACATCAATATAGGTTCATATATTACAAAAGATATTTAGATTTTCTTTTCTCGAACACATGCCTAGTCGTGCATCATTATATATTAGAGCATACAGGGTTGTAGCAAGGCTACGAAAAACTGAGAAAGCAAAAGAAAGAATTATACAGGGGACTAGAGGCAGCTAACTTTGTTAGGCCTGCAGGTGCTAAATCTTATATATATATAAGGTTGTAGATATTAATCGTAAACTTACTCAAACTTAAATATCATTGAATTAGGAAAAAGATAACCTGAGTTATTTTGAATGAGGGGACGTCACAATCACTAATGAAAGATAATTGTGGGAAACTGAAATCTATTCAAGAAAATGGGAGAAAAAATGTATCAAAAACAAAATTAATTATACCATTCTGCAGATTGTTCACCGATATAAACAAAGAACTGTTTGATCTGCATGTAGGTACATCCAATCAAGGCCAATTGTTCATTTGGAAAACTATCATTAATAGGAACAGGATCATAAGCAATATTTTCCAATCTAGACAAATTATCAGCAACAGGATTATCAGCACCTTTCCTATCTACAATATGTAAATCAAATTCTTGCAAAAGAAGTACCCATCTAATAAGCCTCGGCTTAGCATCTTTCTTTGTCATTAGGTATCTAATTGCAGCATGATCAGTATGAATAGTAACTTTTGAATCAACAATATAAGATCTAAATTTATCACAAGCAAAGACTACAGCTAATAATTCCTTTTCAGTTGTAGCATAATTTCTTTGAGCAGCATCAAGAGTTTTACTAGCATAATGAATAACATTCAGTTTTTTATCTACTCGCTGTCCAAGAACAGCGCCTACAGCAAAATCACTAGCATCACACATAATTTCAAATGGTAAATTCCAATCAGGAGGTTCAACTATAGGAGCAGTTGTTAAGGCTTTCTTAAGAGTTTCAAAAGCTTCCTTACAATCATCATCAAAAACAAATGGTACATCTTTTTGAAGAAGATTAGTAAGAGGCTTTGAAATCTTGGAGAAATCTTTAATAAACCTCCTATAAAACCCAGCATGACCAAGAACACTACGAATACCTTTAACATCCCTTGGATAGGGCATCTTCTCAATTGCTTCAACTTTAGCTCTATCAACTTCAATACCTCTCTCAGAAATTTTATGTCCCAATACAATTCCTTCATTAACCATAAAGTGGCATTTCTCCCAATTAAGAACAAGGTTAGTTTCTTCACATCTCTGCAAAACTTTATCAAGGTTTCGCAAGCAACTATCAAAAGAATTCCCATAGACAGAAAAATCATCCATGAATACCTCTACAATACTTTCACAAAAACCATGAAAAATAGCAGACATGCATCTTTGAAAAGTAGCAGGAGCATTACATAAACCAAAAGGCATACGTCTATAAGCATAAGTTCCATAGGGACAAGTAAAGGTGGTTTTCTCTTGATCTTTAGCTTTAACAACAATTTGTGAAAACCCAGAATAACCATCAAGAAAACAAAAATGAGTATTTTTAGACAATCTTTCTAGCATTTGATCAATAAATGGTAAAGGGTAATGATGTTTCTTAGTAACTTTATTAACTTTTCGAAAATCAATGCACATTCTATACCCTACAACCACTCTTTGAGGAATGAGCTCATCATTATCATTAGGCACAACAGTCATACCTCCTTTCTTGGGAACGCAATGAACAGGACTAACCCATCTACTATCAGCAATAGGATATATAATACCAGCTTCAAGAAGTCGTAATACCTCATTTCTTACCACATCCTTCATCTTAGGAATTAGACGACGCTGAGGTTCAACAACAGGCTTCGCATCATCTTCCATATTAATGGCGTGTTGGCAAATAGAGGGAGAAATCCCCTTCAAGTCATCAAGAGTATAGCCAATAGCACCTCGGTGTTTCTTCAGTATTTGCAATAATCTCTCTTCTTCAAACTCTGTAAGCTTAGAACTAATAATAACAGGATATATTTTCTTATCATCAATATGAGCATATTTAAGATTATCAGGCAAAGGCTTTAAATCAAAAACAGGATCTTCCTTTGGTGGCGGTGTTGTACCCAAATCTTCCACCGGTAAATCATGCTTGAGAATAGGTTGGCGAAGAAAAATCTCCTCAAGCTCATCTCTTTCTTTCCTAAAAACTTCACTCTCGCTATTCTCCAAATGTTGCTGCAAAGTATTATTAGGAACAAGAATAATAGATGCACACTGCTCTATTTTAAAATCATCACTAGGCAAATCAGCTTTATAAGGAGTTTTAGTAAATTTAGAGAAGTTAAACTCATAAGATTCACCAGCAAATTTAGTCAAAATTTTCTCTTTCTTGCAATCTATAATAGCTCCACAAGTATTTAGAAAAGGTCTACCAAAAATGATAGGACAATAATTACTAGCAGCAGAACCAAGTACCAAAAAGTCAGCAGGATATTTAATCTTACCGCATAAAACTTCCACATCTCGGACAATACCAGTTGGTGAAATAGTTTCTCCATTAGCCAGCTGAATAACCACATCAATATCTTCAAGTTCACAAGAATCAATTTCGTGCATAATCTCCGTGTAAAGCTCATACGGAATAGCACTAACACTTGCACCAATATCACATAATCCATAATAGCAATGATCACCAATTTTAACAGATAGCATAGGAACACTAGCTTGCTTGGGTTTATTAGGATGTGAAACAATATTAGAAGCATCTTCACAGAAAATAATATGACCATCCTCAACATTTTCAGTCACAAGATCTTTAACTATTGCAACAGCAGGTTCAATTTTTATTTGTTCTTCAGGTTCTCTAGGTTTCTTTTCACTTTTATGAACCGCACTATTTATAACAGAGTACTCTTTCATTTTAGCAGGGAAAGGAGTTTTTTCAATATAAGCTTCAGGAATAACACGATCAGCAGTTTCAATTACAACACACTTATTAATAGATGATTCAATTTTATCTTTGTATGGTTCATGATACTTATCAAAATTCTTCTTAGGCAATTCATAATGAGAGGCAAAAGCTTTATAAAGATTTACAGCAACTTGGGAATCAAGACCATATGTAGCACTCATATTACGAAATAAATCAGTATCCATAAAAGCTTCAATGCATTTATAATCATAAATTATACCTGATTCTCTATCCTTGTCGTTCTCCCAACCTTCAGTATTTTCTTGGATTCGATCAAGAAGGTCCCTTTTAAACTCTTCTTTGTTGCGTGTAAATGATCCAGAACAAGAAGTATCCAGCAAGGTCTTGTCTTGAAAAGAAAGTCTTGCATAGAAATTATCAATAATAACATTACCAGGAAGCTCATGAATGGGGCATTTGAGCATTAAAGACTTCAATCTCCCCCACGCTTGGGCAATACTTTCTCCATCATGAGGCCAAAAATTATATATGCGATTCCGATCCTTATGAATTTCACTTGGAGGATAGAACTTAGAATAAAACCGGGGCACAATATCATTCCATTCAAGAGAATCCCCATTATCCAGTAATTTATACCAATGCGCCGCCTTACCGGACAGCGATAAAGAGAATAATTTCTTCCTCACTTCATCCATAGCAATACCTGCACATTTGAATAACCCGCATAACTCATGCAAAAACAGTAAATGATCACCAGGATGGACAGTTCCATCCCCTTCATAGCGGTTATCCATAACACGTTCAATAATTTTCATAGGTATTTTATATGGTATCACTTCCTCACCTGGCGCCTCATCTACTACCGTTGCAGTAGTAGTAGATTTCCCAAATAGAAATTGAAGAGAAGATCTCTCCATAATGACTTATGGCAGCAGGCAGAAATAAAATCAGCACAACAGTAAAGGTTTTCCTTACCAATTCCACTTACCAATAGCGCTTCACTCCCCGGCAACGGCGCCAGAAAATATTCTTGATGACCCACAAGTATAGGGGTGTATCGTAGTATCTTCGATAAGTAAGAATGTCGATCCCAACGAGGAGCAGAAGGTATTGACAAGCAGTTTCGATGAAGGTTTCACTGTAAATGCTCACGACAAGTATTCAGGGGTTTTGATGTAACAGATGAAATAAGTACGAGTAAGTAAAATGCGAGAGAAATAATTGCAGCGAGTGGCCCAATCCTTTTAGCACAAAGGACAAGCCGGTTTGTTTACTTATAATGACCAAACGTTCTCGAGGACACATGGGATTTTAGTCTAGTGCTTTCGCTACATACGGCTAAATAATCTTCATCGTTATGATAAGTGTTGTGTGGGTGAACCTATGCTAATGTACCGCCCTTCCTAGGACTAAATACATACTTGTGATTATACCCCTTGCAAGCATCCGCAACTACAAGAAAGTAATTAAGAATAAATCTAACCACAGCCTTAAACTCTGAGATCCTGCGATCCCTCCTGCATCGATATACCAACGGGGGTTTAGGTTTCTGTCACTCCGGCAACCCCGCAATTAGCAAACGAATACAAGATGCATTCCCCTAGGCCCATAAATGGTGAAGTGTCATGTAGTCGACGTTCACATGACACCACTAGAAGAATAACACCACAACTTAAATATCACACCATTGAATATTACTCAACCATAGTTCACTACTAACATTTAGACTTCACCCATGTCCTCAAGAACTAAACGAACTACTCACGAGACATCTTATGGAACATGATCAGAGGTGATATGATGATGAATAACAATCTGAACATAAACTTGGTTCAATGGTTTCACTCAATAGCATCAACAACAAGTATAGATCGATACCGGGAGAGTTTCCCCTATCAAACAATCAAGATCAAACCCAAATTGCTACGGCGGTGACGGTGTCCAGCGGTGATGACGGCGGTGATGATGGTGGAGATGATGATGATGATGATGATGGTGATGGTGTCCAGCTCGATGTCGGTGACGATGGCGTCGATTTCCCCCTCCCGGAGGGAATTTCCGGCGGATTCCTGCCCGCCGGAGAGTGTTTCTCCGCCCGCAGAGGCGGCTGTAACTCTTCGTGAGGTACCCCCTCTGGCTTCCTTCGTCATCTTGAAAAATAGGATTTTTGGTATAATTTCCTTCCACAGTTGATCTTCCGAAATATTGCGTTCTGACGGTGCTTTTTCCTGGCTCCGGTGTTCGATCCTCCAATAATGATGAAACATGCAAAATAGATGAAATAACATAAGTATTGTGTCCCAATATGAAATATATCAATGAATAACAGCAAATTATGATACAAAATAGTGATGCAAATTGGACGTATCAACTCCCCCAAGCTTAGACTTCGCTTGTCCCCAAGCGAAACTGAACTCAATAAACATGACCACATGTTTATGGAGTGAAGAGTCGATAACCAAAATACGGACAAGAAACATCATATTCATTCACACAGGACATTATAGTAAACAACCTCTTATAACTCATATTGAAACAAGTATAAGGTAATCACAAGTAAAGGTGCATGAGAAATCATAATTGGTGATGGCAAACTTCGTTCTTGGTCAGAGAACAATTAATAGATTATATTTATCTTCTTGAGCAGCGCTCTCATGTTTAAAGTTTATAATGCACAACTTTCATACTCAATCATAATGGTCTCTTCATAATCATTGATAACTTGCAAAGCTATATTCATTCGGATAAAACTTGTACTAAACAAGGAAGAATAAAAGACATGATGTAGCAAATCACAATATAATGGTTTGATCACAACTACTCAAATGCTTGCTTGAGATGGAGAGAAATAGGTTTACTGACTCAACATAAAGTAAAAGACAGGCCCTTCGCAGAGGGAAGCAGGGATTAAATCATGTGCTAGAGCTCTTTCAGTTTTGAAATCATAAAGAGATAATAAAAGTAACATTTTGAGAGGTGTTTGTTGTTGTCAACGACTGGTAGCGGGTACTCTAACCCCCTTGCCAGACAACCTCCTAAGAGCGGCTCCCATAATATTTTCCTTTTGTGTGGCACTCCTTCCAACCTTTCTTTCACAAACCATGGCTAACCGAATCCTCGGGTGCCTGCCAACAATCTCATACCATGAAGGAGTGTCTATTTAGTTTAATTAATTTGGGACTGGGAATCCCATTGCCAGCTCTTTTTGCAAAATTATTGGATAAGCGGATGAAGCCACTAGTCCATTGGTGGAAATTGCCCAACAAGATTGAAATATAAAACACCACATACTTCCTCATGAGCTATGAAACATTGACACAAATAAGAGATACTAAGTTTTGAATTGTTTAAAGGTAGCACATGAAGTATTTACTTGGAATGGCAGAAAATACCATGTAATAGGTAGGTATGGTGGACACAAATGACATAGGTTTGGTTGAAGGTTTGGATGCACGAGAAGTATTCCCTCTCAGTACAGGTCTTTGGCTAGCAAGGTTAATTAGCAAGCATAAGAGTCGAGGGAAACAAACAAATATACATATGATAGAAACAATCATGCATCTTCTTTATAAGCACAAACAATTTTAACTTCAGAATAATGAACTATGAGCTAACAAGAAAGACAATGAAACATCTACATGTATTTCTCTTTTCTATTTAAACCTCAAAGTGTTGTTGCTATTGACCAATGCTAAGTTTGCCAAAACCAAATAGATTTATTCAATGCTCCCAAAGTGATACCAATACTAACAACAAGATGAATCATAGAGATTGCAAACTAAAATAAGATGTGCAATATGTAAATGATAAGACTTCTCATTAATATTCCATATCGATAACTCACACCAAGGGATACATAGACAACTAAAGGAGAGATACTTCCAAACGCAACCCATCTTATACGATAACTTCCCTATTCATGATATGACACTACTTGACAATAAAAGTAAAAGGTAGTGATAATGTGATACCGCGGCATTCCCCCAAGCTTGGAACAAACCAAGGGGATGCCAATACCGATGATGAATTACTCCTTCGGCGATGGTGGTGATGAATTCCTGACAAGCTTCTCAATAAGCTCCTGAAGCTCGTCAATCCTGTATATGAGATTGCGAATCATCTCTGAATTGTGCTCGACGCGGTTAGAGAGTCTGTCTAATGGCGAGTCCCAGCTCTTGGAGTTATTTCCCCACTCTTCAGCCTCAGGCTCCTTTTCCTGCAGTGTTAGAGCGATCTATATCCCACTGGCTAGGCAATGCTGCCTTGGGAGTCCCTTCAATTTGATTATTGAAAATTAGATTGTGGAAGGGGCGATGAATGCCTGATGGAGATGTTTTCGGAGCTAGATAATGACGTGGTACCGCCCCTCCAGTGCAAATTCTTGCGCTCTTGTTTGCACTAAAAGTGTTGTCCACCACCTTGATGCTTGCAATGGTAGCACGCGGGTGTGCACGCGAATCTTCCTCCACCTCTTCTTCATCCTCTTCCTTGACGTCCTTGTCTTCCTCTTTCCACCCAAGATCTCGATCTTCTTCATCTGGAAACTCCTTGCCCTTGTTCTTGGAGACCATGGTGCTTCTAGACTAAAAACAGATCCTGGCAAACAGCTCGAAACAAAACACGTCGAGAAAACGATATACGGACCTCAGGGGTCCGGGGGATTATATAGCAAAAATTTCTCGACAAAAGGAAAGTACCAGATCGAACCAGAGTCGGAAAGGGGCGACGGGGCGGCCAGACCCTAGGTCGGCGCGGGCCCATAGGCCGCGCGGCCTATGGTGCCACGCCCTCGTGCGTCCTTTCCACTCCGTTTCGAACTCGTAATTTCTCATATTTTCCAAAAACAGCGAAAATATTGTTCGGAAAGTAAATTGCGTACTTTTCATTACCAGTACTGTTACCTATTCAAAGTCGAGTTCTGGCGGACTGTCAATTTGTCCTTTGATAAAAGCCTCCGGTGTTTCCACTCGAATAATATCAACATCAACATTATAAGAATCACCTGAAATATAATGCTTGAGTCTTTGTCCATTCACCACTTGCGTAGCATCGCCTTGGAGAGAGCTAATTTTAATCGCTCCTGAATGATACACCTCCTCGACAACATATGGTCCTTCCCATTTCGAGAGTAATTTCCCTGCAAAGAATCTGAGACGAGACCGATACAATAGGACTTTATCCCCAATATTAAACTCTCTTTTGATGATCCTCTTATCATGCCATTTTTTAACTTTTTCTTTAAAGAGTTTATCATTTTCATAAGCTTCACTTCTCCATTCATCTAGAGAACTTAATTGTAGCAACCTCTTATCACCGGCAAGTTTAGGATCTTTATTTAATTCTCTAACAGCCCTATAAGCTTTGTGTTCTAGCTCTAAAGGTAAATGACAAGCTTTTCCGTAAACCATTTTATAAGGTGACATTCCCATGGGGTTTTTATAAGCAGTTCTATAAGCCCATAGTGCGTCTTTCAATTTTGTAATATCCCAAAATTTTCCAAATTTTGGAATGTTAAAAAAAGAAATTAGATTGCTTGATTGATTGTTCTTGTTTAAATTTCACAAGGAAATAAAAGTTTTTGAAGTATTTTCCCAATTATAGTTTTCACAAACTTTTGATTTAAAAGTTTTCCAAACCAAAATTATTTCTATTTTAAGGTTTTGAAATTATATATGTTTAAACCTTATTTTGGATATTAATGCCCAAGTAGCCATTTGGGCCAAAATGCATAAAATTATTATTTATTTTAACTATGAAAAATAATTAGGCTCCTTTATGTCCTAAAATACTATTTTGAGTTTTAAAATATTTTAGAAATTTATTTGGATCCATTTGAAGGCCTAAAACAAAAGTTATGAAAAAAAATCAGAAAACAAGAAAAAAAAAGTGAAGCGGACTAACTGGGCCAACCGGCCTAGACAGCCCATCAACCAGCCCCTGGCCTCTCTTCCTCTTTTTTTTTTCTTCTCTAGTTTTCTCCTGGGTCGAATTAGATGGCCCATCTTAAGCGACCGGATCAGCCTACACGATCATCGTCTTCCTCGTCACGTACATTACAGCCATGGAAGCTCCACCTCTTCCCTTCCTCATTTAGGGCATTCAAGACAATAAAACGGCTCGACTTAAACATCAAAGTTACTCCAAATTTAGTGGAGAATTCATTCCGGTAATTAGTTCCTCATTTTGTAGTCATAATCTCCGAAACAAAACTGGCGCACCGAATGCCGCCCGATGGCATACACCCTCCGATCTCCCTACCCAGTCCATAATAAGGAAAACCGAGATGTCCATTGTGTGTTCCATTCCTTTCTCCTCCACTTTAGTTCTCAAACATTCCTGAGAAGAGCTCTGTACAAACCATACACACCATGCCAAAAACACGCCCAGTTTTGAGTTCATCGATAGATGCCGTCGCCCTCAGCGATCATATCGACATATCCTCATACCAGAAGACTCCCCTTGTCAAGGGCTACCTCCAGGACATGGTGGTACTTCGTATTGTTGTTGTTGGCCGCGATATCATCGAAGTTTATCGGACCGGTATGTCGTATAGGTGAACCTTCAGATCAATTCCTTTTATTTGTGGACTTTCTCTTACCGTAGTCTACAACCCTGACATAAATCCAAATTATTTTAGCAGTGTTAGTTGCGCTGCCAGGCCCCGATGATTTTCCTTGCCGGAGCTCACCATTGCCGAGGCCGTCTTCCATCGATTCTGGTGAGTCCGAGTCGTCTCCGACCTCGTCGCTCACATTTTTCTTTTCTCCAATCACCCTGCACATCCACTGATCGTCTGCGTTGTTTCTTTTGTGTGCGCCAGTACGACGTGCATGTCCACAACAGGAGCATGCCATCGTTCGGCCCGCCTACGGCCGATCCTCCTCATCACACCAGGACGCGATAGAGCTCATCTACCACTCCATCGATTTCATGTGACCTGCTCCTCTGCGTAGACTACTCCAACGTCTCCAAAAACCCCTGCATCACCGGCGTTGCGTTGGAGACCACGGGAGCGCTGCCGTCCTCGTCCTAGAACATTGCCACCGCCGGTAATGCCATTGTCACTTTGCGTTACGTCTGAATCTGAGCGTAAAATTCACAATAGATCAATGAAAATCTCTCTTAGACCGTTGAATCTAAATGTGAGTGTCCACGTTAGCTGCATATCCTATTTAACTACGTGTATTTTGTCTCCCCGTGGCGAGTCTGATCCATTCGTGTCTCTTGCTAGCTCATAGCTCATGTCAAACTTTAAAATTTCACAACAATAGATCTAGAGCTCTATTTTAGATGATTTCTCTGACGTTGAGCTCGTAATTAAATTTTCTATAACTTTCGTGTAGAAAGTTTTTCCATCCGAGCAACTTGTTCGGACAACTTTTCGAACACCAGTAGAATTCTAACCGCGTATTGTAAAATTCATATCTTGAATTCTACACGTCGGTTTTCGACAATTTTGGTATCGTTGAAATTGTTATCAAATATAGAATCTAATGGAACCATTAGTCTCATGTTTGTAGACATAAAATATTTGAATCTCAAATGAGGGATATTGAGTATTTTGTCACAGTTTAAATTCTACAATTCCTTTCGTCATGATTCATTTTGCATAAAATGAATCCTTCGATCATACATATCCACCAATCTCACTTAGACACTTCCACCTTATGTCAATATAAAGCCTATCTATCCTATTTTCCTAGTTTAAATTATTCAAATGGCAAATGAGTTATTTGAGTAATTCAACATATCTTTTGCTCATACCAAAACCTATGTGGAACTTGTACTATTTGTGCAAGTGTTGTCACACTATATTTAATAGTATTATAGTTGCACCGTTTGAGACTAGAGTGAATCCTATTCACATGGGCCATTCAAATTCCATTCAAAATCCATCTATGCGTATCCTACCAATTGTTTCCACTAGATCTTAGACGATTCGATTCCAAGTATTTGACTTTAGATCTTCAATCTATTAAATTCATATCTTGCAAGCCAAACCTCATGCCACACCTTAGTACCATAGAGCGATTTCCGATTATTTTTTTCTTGTTTGATTATGTTTCTATGAATGGTGTGTTTATTTTGTGCTATTTTAATCTTATAGTTCGTATGGAGAGCGACGTGTTTTTTTTTGAAAGAAAAGAGAATGCTCTTCAACTACCAAAAAGGCAAGTGACACACCCTCACAAATGTCCCAGATTTTATCTATGCACAGTAGAGATTTTTGTAGTATACATGTGTAGGGTATATGCTTTGCTATGCAATCCCAGTAGTCTAGCTACCCCTACTTGACTACTTTGTCGCCATTAAATTTAGTTGTTGCTCAGCTATGCTATGAAATGATTTTGTTAGTGAGTTATGGAAAAACAACTAAGTTTAATGAACTACCTGGGTGGAATTGGTATTGCTCGGGTTATGTTGAGTGGTTCCCTGGGGTCATGTCGTCGAACCTCTGAACCGCCAGGTGTATCGCACTTGTGGACGGCCACCCAGGAACAAAGAGATATTAGACAACCTTGCTCATTAGCTTACCGTACAACCACATGCTATATGGGCTCTGGCTTGACGGAGTATGTTGTGTGAACCTGGACCCTACGCGACATGATGATGTAGGGGAATGTAGGTTGGAGCGGGTCCGTAGAGGATGGTCTGGGTGATCACTTCGGAAAAGTCTCGTCCTAGTCGACATCTGTCCATTTGAGCAAAATGTGCATCATGGAAGAAGAACAGACTAGGTCATGTGGGTAAATTTGTACAACCTCTGCAGAGTGTTAAATCTAAGTACTTAGCCGTGTCCCCGGTTACGGACAATTTGAGCGAACTGACAAGGATCCTGTTCGAAAGTCTCCTCATCCCAATTTCTTAAATTAAAACTTGATGGGTGAACAAGGGTAGGAGGAATTCACTGGTTTCCATCAGTGGTATTCCAGGTTCATTGGTTTCTATCAATGGTACCGCCTAATTAGAAAGGAAGAAAATGATTTGACAAATGATAGGAGAAAATTGGCTTTATGCAAATCATACCTGAGCTCTACCAGCCAAATGTACACTTAAGTGGTAGGTTGCCATTTGAGTCCACCATAGTGTCATCTTGCCAATACATTCAAAGTATTGACCATTCGTGGCTGTAACTTTTCATGTTGCAGATGTTTTGAAAGACGAGTGAGTTATGATGATTAGGGTTACGAGTCTATCCTCGACATGCTCGCCTGTGGCACATGAAGACGAAGGACTCCATGCTGTCTATGTTTATTCGTTGTGAAACTCTGATGATATGCTAGCCTTGTGCTATGCAATTTGTAATCCTTTATGTAAATTCTGGATCATACGATGTAATAAAGACCCTTGTTTCTTGGTATTACATCTTGTACTGTGTGTGCTAGCGATTGATCCAGGGACTAGCACAGATACACACAGAGATCGGCACCTTAAAAGGTGAGGTCGCTACAGATGGTATCAGAGCATTGTGTTGACCGTAGGTTCGTGACCCTAGGTTTGGAATAGAAATAGGAAGACCTTAGGATGAAATTTTTTATCTAATCCAGTTTTAGTAAAAGATGTTTGTGTTTTAAAATTCTTGTATTCTCATCTATATCATCTTCAAAATTGTTTTCCTCTTACCTTAGATGACCTACCTTATGAAACCATCAAGGAAGTAGAGATGATGACCTTGTGCCTGAACTGAGGGAATGATGCTTCATATGCCATTTTTCCATTCCACAAGAAGTGTTTCATGGAAGACCAATGAAGATACTTGAAGAAAGACTTCGATGCAGACTACATAACACACGAAGATACACCAAAGGAGTAGAATAGAAAATTGATGCATCCAATATAGAAATAGACTAGACCACCATTAGTTCTCTTTTAGCGAACCAACGATAAAGTAACAAAGTATTGATCTTACCAAAATGTGGTATGACCATACCAGTGTAGTTGTGTTTGAGCTTTGTTGATTGATGCTTTTTAGATGGTTGTTGTTTGATGAATTGTCTTGATCTATGTTTGGGTAGGAAAACTCCTTTAGATCATTTCTATCTATTCTCCTCTATACCTAACCCAGTAAGTGTTTTCTCGACTAATCGTCATGAAGAACACCTTAGAAAAACAACCTTGATGTTTCCTACAAGGTGAAGAAGCATGGAGTGTGAGATATGCAAAACCCTAGTTAAGGATATATAGAAAGTTTTTGAAAATAATTCGATAATGGGAATTGAAACATTGATTCAATTTTCCATGGAAGTTTTATCAAACTTGTGAGGTTGACAGAGAGTTAGGATACGAGATATACCAAACTAAATACAAGGAAATGATTGGGTGCGACATGGACACTACAAGAGATGGGAGATTTGTTGACGAAAACCCTGGTGACAAAAATGCATACCGTCATGGATGTGTCCTTATAGGTGACGAATTCATCTTTCGTCAAGCATTTAAGGTAATGCTTGACGGTATGATTTCTCGTCAAGAAAAAATCGTCACCCATTACCCAAGCGGGAAGGGCTTCCATCGTGTCTGTTAATAGGTGACGAAATCAAAGATCGAGGTGACGAAATATTACTAAGTTACTTTATTAAATGTTATTAGTTTTATATATCATGCGTGACCCACTTGTCAGGAACATATTTAATTAAGTAAAAATTGTGGTTTGGAAGAATCGAACAAGGGCTTCGGCGTGACCGACGCGGAGTCTTACCGCTAAGGTAGATATGGAATTTTGATCTGGATCCGTAAGTAGTCTATTCTACATATTTATTTCAATGGTGTGATCTAGATGTTACGACATAATAATTCCCTTATTAATATTTATGTCGGCCGAGGGTGCCTCGTTTAAGTCGCGCCGCTAGCAGACACGGCCTATATAGGTGCTCTTGCTAACAGTCGAATCGACTAGGGTTCTCGTCGAGGTGAGAAGAATTCCGTGAAGGCTCCATTGTGGTGGCGGCGAGACGCATCATCGGTGAGTTGTCCTGATTGTTCGTTAGGTCTAGATTTTTTAATCAGTTGTCAAGATCTGTTCTGAAGAACGTTGGCATGTTCTTAACTGAATTGTAGGCAATGGATCGAAGTTGGATAACTGATGGCACCAAGAAGTTCACAACAAAGTACATGGCAGGTGTTAGGGATTTCATCAATTTTGCGCGAGAACACTTGGACAATACAGATGAACCAATCTTGTGCCCTTGCAAGGACTGCCTAAATCTGATACGTCAGGATATAAAAACAGTCGAGGATCACTGCAATTGTTCAGGTATGTCCATGACGTATACAAGATGGACTAGACATGGGGAAGATTTTAGTGATGACGAAGGGCGGGATAGAAACGATGATGGTGCGTATGATAGTGACAACGATGAAGAGGAAGACATTGGTGTTTCTTATGTTGATGATTCGTCTAGTATGATCGATGAACTGCAGAAGTCTGGAAATAAAGGTCCTGACCTGCCAAATCTGTATGCTAATCTAATTGAGTCAGCGAAAAAAGAACTTTATGAGGGATGCACCTCTTTCACTAGGTTGTCGTTCATCATTAAGCTCCTTCATGTCAAATCATACAGCCGGATAACAAACAGAGGATTTGATCTCTTACTTCAGCTTTTACGTACAGCTTTGCCAGATGTGGACTTTCCCAAATCATATGCTGATGCTAAGAGTGTTCTTTCTGATGTTGGGCTTGGTTATGAGACAATTCATGCATGCAAGTTTGATTGTTCTTTATTTTGGGGAGATCACAAGGACGATACGAACTGCCATGTTTGTGGATTATCAAGATATAGAGACCCTACTGGAAAAAAGAAAATCCCTCACAAGGTGTTAAGGTACTTTCCTATAATTAAAAGGTTGCAGAGACTATTTGTTAAAAAGGAAATGTCGACACATACAAGATGGCACAAAGAGAAGAGGGTTGTTGAGCCCAATGTACTGAGGCACCCTGCTGATGGTGAGGCATGGAAGCACTTTGATGGCAAGTTTGATTGGTTTGCTAAAGATCCTCGTAACATAAGACTAGGTTTTGCCACAGACGGCTTCAGTCCTTTTGGAAGTATGAGTAATCCTTACAGTATGTGGCCTGTTTTTGTGATTCCTTACAACTTCCCACCATGGATGTGCATGGATCAATCGAATTACATGATGGCATTGCTAATCCCCGGAAAGTATTCCCCAGGGAAAGATTTTCATGTATTTATGCAGCCACTGATAAAAGATATGATGCAGCTATGGAGTGGTGTGGAGACATTTGATGCATGCACAGAGGAATATTTCCCATTGCATGCTGCGTTTCTTTGGTCTATTCATGATTATCCTGGATATGCCACTATGTCAGGCCGAAGCACAAGAGGATTTCATGCGTGTGTGCATTGCGATGAGAATCCTTGCGCTGAACCTTTGAAAAACAAAATTGGATATATTGGGCATCGGCGATTTCTTGATAAAAATCACCCATACAGGAGAAGCAGACTTTTCAATGGTACAACTGAGATTAGAGATCCACCAAGGAAGTACACACCCAAAGAGGTAGCTGCGAAGGTAGAAATGGTTAAGGATTTTGAACATGGGAAAAATCCAATAAATAGAAAGCGGAAGCGTGCAACTGTACCCGGTGAACCAACATGGCACCTGAAAGTCAGCTTACATCATCTACCGTACTGGCCAGAACTTAAGATAGCTCACAACTTAGATGTGATGCATATTGAGAAGAACATATGTGACAATATTGTTGGTACACTACTTGAACTTGAGGGCAAGAATAAGGACACTGTTAGTGCTAGAATTGATTTGAGGAAATTCAAAATGTGGAAGAAGTATTGGTTGAAGAAAATTGAGAAGGATGATGATGATGCAGCAGTAAGTTATGCGAAGCCCCCTGCACCATGGACGCTTTCGAAGGAACAGAAGAGACATTTGTGTAGGTATTTGGCAAACACTAGGTTCCCAGATGGTTATTGCGCAAACTGGGGAAGATGTGTGAATATTGATGGTTGTAAGGTTACCGGTATGAAGACGCATGATTGCCACATACTTCTGCAGCGAGTGTTGCCGGCTGGGCTCAAGGGAATTGCATCTAAGGAAATGTATGTGGCTATTGCAGAGCTAGGAAGATTTTTTAGGGAGCTGTGTGCCAAAACCCTGAAAGTTGATGTGCTGAATCGATTGAAGGTTGAAATTGTTGTGATCCTATGCAAACTTGAGAAGCTCTTCCCCCCAGCTTTTTTTGATGTAATGGTGCACTTAGCTATTCATCTTCCTGAGGAGGCTCTTTTGAGGGGTCCTGTTCATTATGGTTGGATGTATCCAGTTGAGAGAAGATTAGGTTATCTAAAGTCTACGGTCCGTAACAAAGCAAGGCCAGAAGGTTCTATCGCAGAGAGCTACATTGTTGATGAGTGTTTGATTTTTTGCTCTAGATTTTTCAAGGATGGCACAGAAACAAGATTTAACAAAGATGATAGGAACCAAGACATTCGGAGAAAACCTGATCCTGACGAGATGGAAGTATTTTCAGTTGGAGCTAAAGGTCTTGGGAAATCCATTTTGAAACATTTTGACAAGGAATTTGACAAAATGGTTTGGTATGTGCTGAACAACTGTGACGATGTAGAACGTTATATCAAGTAAGTAGTTAGCTTCACTTTAATAACTACTTCTCAATGTTGCAGACATAATTGTCCTGTATTTCATATGTGTTTTTTCTATGTTTCAGTGAATTCCGACAAGAATTGGGAGGTAGGGGTGTGCGTGACATCGAGGAGACGGTTCAGAGAGAGTTTGCAGGTTGGTTTGCAAACCATGTGAGACAGTTGGACAATGCATCAGAAGATTTGAAGTCTCTGGCTGCTGGGCCAGACCGGCGTGTAGTAGTATACGCTGGTTGCAACGTAAAGGGTGCGAGGTTTCGCACGCTTACTCGGGATAAAGACCTGAAGACTCAAAATTCGGGCGTAGCGACTAAGGGATCTTTTGGTGATGCAGATGAGACCGACTACTATGGTGTTCTGCAAGAAGTTCTTGAACTGCAGTACGGGAGTAACAAGCACGGTGACAGGTCCGTGTACTTGTTTCGTTGCGACTGGTTCGACCTTGCGAGCAAGGGTTCCAAGATAAAAGATGATGGTTTTTTTAAAAGCGTTAACACTTCTATCCTATGGTTCAAGAATTCACCATTCATATTGGCCAGTCAAGCTGAAACATGCTTCTATTTGGAGGATACAAAGTTTGGTGATCCGTGGAAAGTGGTGCAGAAGTTCAGCCATAGACATGTGTACGACGTTCCAGAATTAGAAGATGGTAACGATGATGCATTTGTACGGAATGAAGACGCATACCAGGAGGATGAAGGTTCAGTCGACCATACATTTCATGATGTTGTCGACCTAGACGAGGAAGCAGATGTGGAAGCAGAGGAGGATGATCATCGTGCTGCTGAAGTTGTACGTATTCATGATGCTCGTACAATCCGTGAACTAGAGAATGCGGAAGATAGTCCCAATGTTGACATGGATATGAGCGAAGATGAACTAGAGAATCAGGATGATAGTCTCATTTTGGAAGAGAACATACATGATGACGAGGGAAAAAATTCAGAAGAAGATAGTGATTTAGATTGATAGAAACATGTAATGCATACAACTATATGTTTTGTTCCAAACATTTGAAATGTTCTTATTTAGATGTTTACGATCTCGAACTTGTCATTGAATTATCCAGAAGGTTTTAAGAGCAAATTAATATAAGCAAAAATATGGACAAATATAAGAAAGCCAACATGTCGGTAACATAACTTTGACAATGGTTTTAATTAATCGACACTTGACACGATTACAACCAGCAGCACGATATGACTAACTATTGTTTTAACACAAGCAAAATCGACAATCGCATAAAGAGTCTTACAACTTAATTTAAACCTAAAGGGGCTGCATAGTTGGACACACGGGCACCATGAATCACGGACTAGCTACTCCAGATCGATTTCAGGCACATGGGTAGCAAACAAGTAAACCCCTGCATTTCCCAGGTAAAGCAAGAACAACATCTTGTCACCCATCTGAAGGTGCTTTTCCTTGTCCATGAACTCCTTCCACCCACTGACGCAGAGACGACCATCGTCTGAAGAAATTGCGTAGGACGCATGCACCAAAGTACTGGGATGGCACACAATACTGATTGCACCATATTGTTCCATACCTTTAGGAACCAAACGGCTAGGGATTTTCTGTTCCAACAGTAGGGACATAGTTTAGTTAACACTTGTACGTAATGTAGGTCGCAAACTTAATGAAATGATATGATCTACTGCTTACCACGTGTTTGTTGTAATTTTCGCTGTTTGTCCAATTCAGAGTATGCAGCATTGGGACAAGTAGTGCTCCTTGATCATAATCTCCAGCATTGTGGTAGTCAACAAGGTAGTCCAAGTTGTCCACCTGAAGAATGACGGTATGCATCATCCTCCAATTTATCATTGTTCCATCAGTACTACTGAGCGAGTCAACAATGTCACGCTTCGTACGGGACAACTGGTAGTAAGCTGCATAATTAAAATAACTGACATAAGATGGAATAATTAATATGATCAATCATTGTGTCCAAAGGTGGAAAATTACCTGGATGGATTAGTGGTTCAGTTCCAGTTATTACAAGAGTATCCTGACCAGATGAGTTAACTCTGAAAATTAACTCCATGCCAACCTTAAAATTGTACACTCTAGCAAATTCGTTCCAAAATCTTCCGTTGATATAGGTTCTGCCAGCTCTGTTGGTAACATTAACAACAAATGCATGGCCATCTTTGGTTTTGAGTGCAGCTTCAAAAGTTGTCCTGTGGGAGGTCTGGACACCATACTTCTTAAGGAAATACGGTCTATAGTAGCAAGGGATGACCTAAATTCAGTAGAGTTAATACAAAAGTAAGTTAAATATGCGTCTACTCGGATAATCACCGAGTCTCAGATCTGAACTTCTATCAGCACATATCTGAACTTCTATCAGCACATATCTGAACTTCTATCGGTATAGGACTGAACTACCGATACCTCTATCTCTAACAGCTACAACTATCGTAAAACTGGTATGAACGTAAAAGTTATCACAACTATCGTAAAACTCAACCATAAATAAGCGGTTAATACATATGGTGACCAACAATTATTACACACATCTGAATAATAGTACTAAACTATCAATCACTACTAGGATCACGTGTTAAACTTTGATGTGGCGGCGAATTAATGAAACATCTGAATGAATTTTAAACTTATAAGTGCATGTACCGTCTTCTCCTCAAAACCCTCTTGTAGTGTTTGCACGAAAAAACCTAACGCGACTCCCCCTCCGCCGCACATCCCCTTCTTGTCAAAGCAAACTGGACACTGCAAAAAATATGAAGAAAGATTACCAATCGGAAACAACGATCGATCGCGAGACGTACATGTTATTTACGTACTCCACTAGTAGGCGCCATCCTTGGTCTCGACGCGGAGCGAGAGTCTTACAAGTCTCGCCGGCGAGAGACGTGGCGAGCTGTGGCGGCGAGAGACGTGGCGAGATCTGGCGGCGAGAGACGTGGCGAGATCTGGCGGCGGCTGAAGGAGGTCGTGATATGATGGCAAGTTATATCGTGGAGTAAATTTCGGTAGGTCAATAGGAGTGCAAATGGGCGGTGCTGGGTTTAGACGTGACAACACGGTCCAATGCGCGTCAGTAGGACTAGACCCGCGTCAGTTTTCTCTTCGTCTGCCGTATTTATCCCCTTCCCCCTCCCCTACCGTCTCAATATTCGCACCGCATCCTGGTTTCCACTTTCCACACTTCTCGTCGTCTCCTCTCCCTCATTATCTTCGTCTTCCGCCGCTGCGTCGCCATGGACATGGATGAGCAGCAAATCTACAACTGGACTAGCAAGCGCACAGTCCACATCCACGACGACGAGGACCTGGATGTGGTCTACACCAACGACCCCTGGGAAGTGCGCCGCGTCCTCGACATGTACACGGAGTGGCTCATGGAGGAGGAGCACAAGTTCGTCGGCCTCGACTTCGAGTACACCAACCATCGAGTATGCAGCCATTGATGCTTGGGTCTCGTACGAGCTCTACCGCAAGATCGTGGTCGACAGAGTCCTGCTGATGGTGGATTGATCATCTCTTCTGCTGCATGACCCCCTGATCTTTTGGTTTGGTCTCCCTCCTGCGTGAGGTGCTTTTGGCTAGTAGTCCATTCTTTTGAAACTGTAAATATTTTGCCATGCTATGTTAACAATTGTCTTGGGAGGTTTCAATTTTATGTTAACAATTGTTCTTTTGAAACTAAATGTTCAGAGCAGTAGAGTTCTTCAAAATCAAAACATAGCAGACGTAAAAATCACCAAAAATTGTGATTAAAATTTTCTTTATGACTTTTACTCATTTATCTGAAATTTTTCATCGAAAAAATCTCAAAGTGGTGAACAATAACATAATATGGTGTCCCCATGGTGCACATGTGTCGAACGAGGGGTTTTCGGACGAAAAGAGGGGGAATTTGGCACCCTGTGCACAATGTGATATCACACCTTGCTTGCTATGGGTTTTGATTTTTTGGAGTTGGTGGCTTGGTGTCCCCATGGTGGACATGTGTCGAACGAGGGGTTTTCGGCCGAAAAGAGGGGAAATCGCCAAAAACTGACCAAACCACCATGAATTTGGGGCATGATTTGACACCCTTGTGCACATTGTGATATCACACCTTGCTTGCTATGGGTTTTGATTATTTGGAGTTGGTGACATGGTGTCCCCATGGTGGACATGTGTCGAACGAGGGGTTTTCGGACGAAAAGAGGGGGAAATCGCCAAAAACTGACCAAACCACCATGGATTTGGGGCATGATTTGGCACACTTGTGCACATTATGATATCACACCTTAGTTGCTATGGGTTTTGATTTTTTGGAGTTGGTTGCTTGCTGTCCCCATGGTGGACATGTGTCGAACGAGGGGTTTTCGGACGAAAAGAGGGGGAAATCGCCAAAAACTGACCAAACCACCATGGATTTGGGGCATGATTTGGCACCCTTGTGCACAATGTGATATCACACCTTGCTTGCTATGGGTTTTGATTTTTTGGAGTTGGTGGCATGGTGTCCCCATGGTGGAAATGTGTCGAACGAGGGGTTTTCGGACGAAAAGAGGGCGAAATCGCCAAAAACTGACCAAACCACCATGGATTTGGGGCATGATTTGGCACACTTGTGCACATTATGATATCACACCTTGCTTGCTATGGGTTTTGATTTTTTGGAGTTGGTTGCTTGCTGTCCCCATGGTGGACATGTGTCGAACGAGGGGTTTTCGGACGAAAAGAGGGGGAAATCGCCAAAAACTGACCAAACCACCATGGATTTGGGGCATGATTTGGCACACTTGTGCACATTATGATATCACACCTTGCTTGCTATGGGTTTTGATTTTTTGGAGTTGGTTGCTTGCTGTCCCCATGGTGGACATGTGTCGAACGAGGGGTTTTCGGACGAAAAGAGGGGGAAATCGCCAAAAACTGACCAAACCACCATGGATTTGGGGCATGATTTGGCACACTTGTGCACAATGTGATATCACACCTTGCTTGCTATGGGTTTTGATTTTTTGGAGTTGGTTGCTTGCTGTCCCCATGGTGGACATGTGTCGAACGAGGGGTTTTCGGACGAAAAGAGAAATCGCCAAAAACTGACCAAACCACCATGGATTTGGGGCATGATTTGGCACCCTTGTGCACAATGTGATATCACACCTTGCTTGCTATGGGTTTTGATTTTTTGGAGTTGGTGGCATGGTGTCCCCATGGTGGAAATGTGTCGAACGAGGGGTTTTCGGACGAAAAGAGGGCGAAATCGCCAAAAACTGACCAAACCACCATGGATTTGGGGCATGATTTGGCACACTTGTGCACAATGTGATATCACACCTTGCTTGCTATGGGTTTTGATTTTTTGGAGTTGGTGGCATGGTGTCCCCATGGTGGAAATGTGTCGAACGAGGGGTTTTCGGACGAAAAGAGGGCGAAATCACCAAAAACTGACCAAACCACCATGGATTTGGGGCATGATTTGGCACACTTGTGCACATTATGATATCACACCTTGGTTGCAAACCATTTTATAAGGTGACATTCCCATGGGGTTTTTATAAGCAGTTCTATAAGCCCATAGTGCGTCTTTCAATTTTGTAATATCCCAAAATTTTCCAAATTTTGGAATGTTAAAAAAAGAAATTAGATTGCTTGATTGATTGTTCTTGTTTAAATTTCACAAGGAAATAAAAGTTTTTGAAGTATTTTCCCAATTATAGTTTTCACAAACTTTTGATTTAAAAGTTTTCCAAACCAAAATTATTTCTATTTTAAGGTTTTGAAATTATATATGTTTAAACCTTATTTTGGATATTAATGCCCAAGTAGCCATTTGGGCCAAAATGCATAAAATTATTATTTATTTTAACTATGAAAAATAATTAGGCTCCTTTATGTCCTAAAATACTATTTTGAGTTTTAAAATATTTTAGAAATTTATTTGGATCCATTTGAAGGCCTAAAACAAAAGTTATGAAAAAAAATCAGAAAAAAAGAAAAAAAAGTGAAGCGGACTAACTGGGCCAACCGGCCTAGACAGCCCATCAACCAGCCCCTGGCCTCTCTTCCTCTTTTTTTTTTCCTTCTCTAGTTTTCTCCTGGGCCGAATTAGATGGCCCATCTTAAGCGACCGGATCAGCCTACACGATCATCGTCTTCCTCGTCACGTACATTACAGCCATGGAAGCTCCACCTCTTCCCTTCCTCATTTAGGGCATTCAAGACAATAAAACGGCTCGACTTAAACATCAAAGTTACTCCAAATTTAGTGGAGAATTCATTCCGGTAATTAGTTCCTCATTTTGTAGTCATAATCTCCGAAACAAAACTGGCGCACCGAATGCCGCCCGATGGCATACACCCTCCGATCTCCCTACCCAGTCCATAATAAGGAAAACCGAGATGTCCATTGTGTGTTCCATTCCTTTCTCCTCCACTTTAGTTCTCAAACATTCCTGAGAAGAGCTCTGTACAAACCATACACACCATGCCAAAAACACGCCCAGTTTTGAGTTCATCGATAGATGCCGTCGCCCTCAGCGATCATATCGACATATCCTTATACCAGAAGACTCCCCTTGTCAAGGGCTACCTCCAGGACATGGTGGTACTTCGTATTGTTGTTGTTGGCCGCGATATCATCGAAGTTTATCGGACCGGTATGTCGTATAGGTGAACCTTCAGATCAATTCCTTTTATTTGTGGACTTTCTCTTACCGTAGTCTACAACCCTGACATAAATCCAAGTTATTTTAGCAGTGTTAGTTGCGCTGCCAGGCCCCGATGATTTTCCTTGCCGGAGCTCACCATTGCCGAGGCCGTCTTCCATCGATTCTGGCGAGTCCGAGTCGTCTCCGACCTCGTCGCTCACATTTTTCTTTTCTCCAATCACCCTGCACATCCACTGATCGTCTGCGTTGTTTCTTTTGTGTGCGCCAGTACGACGTGCATGTCCACAACAGGAGCATGCCATCGTTCGGCCCGCCTACGGCCGATCCTCCTCATCACACCAGGACGCGATAGAGCTCATCTACCACTCCATCGATTTCATGTGACCTGCTCCTCTGCGTAGACTACTCCAACGTCTCCAAAAACCCCTGCATCACCGGCGTTGCGTTGGAGACCACGGGAGCGCTGCCGTCCTCGTCCTAGAACATTGCCACCGCCGGTAATGCCATTGTCACTTTGCGTTACGTCTGAATCTGAGCGTAAAATTCACAATAGATCAATGAAAATCTCTCTTAGACCGTTGAATCTAAATGTGAGTGTCCACGTTAGCTGCATATCCTATTTAACTACGTGTATTTTGTCTCCCCGTGGCGATTCTGATCCATTCGTGTCTCTTGCTAGCTCATAGCTCATGTCAAACTTTAAAATTTCACAACAATAGATCTAGAGCTCTATTTTAGATGATTTCTCTGACGTTGAGCTCGTAATTAATTTTTCTATAACTTTCGTGTAGAAAGTTTTTCCATCCGAGCAACTTGTTCGGACAACTTTTCGAACACCAGTAGAATTCTAACCGCGTATTGTAAAATTCATATCTTGAATTCTACACGTCGGTTTTCGACAATTTTGGTATCGTTGAAATTGTTATCAAATATAGAATCTAATGGAACCATTAGTCTCATGTTTGTAGACATAAAATATTCGAATCTCAAATGAGGGATATTGAGTATTTTGTCACAGCTTAAATTCTACAATTCCTTTCGTCATGATTCATTTTGCATAAAATGAATCCTTCGATCATACATATCCACCAATCTCACTTAGACACTTCCACCTTATGTCAATATAAAGCCTATCTATCCTATTTTCCTAGTTTAAATTATTCAAATGGCAAATGAGTTATTTGAGTAATTCAACATATCTTTTGCTCATACCAAAACCTATGTGGAACTTGTACTATTTGTGCAAGTGTTGTCACACTATATTTAATAGTATTATAGTTGCACCGTTTGAGACTAGAGTGAATCATATTCACATGGGCCATTCAAATTCCATTCAAAATCCATCTATGCGTATCCTACCAATTGTTTCCACTAGATCTTAGACGATTCGATTCCAAGTATTTGACTTTAGATCTTCAATCTATTAAATTCATATCTTGCAAGCCAAACCTCATGCCACACCTTAGTACCATAGAGCGATTTCCGATTTTTTTCTTGTTTGATTATGTTTCTATGAATGGTGTGTTTATTTTGTGCTATTTTAATCTTATAGTTCGTATGGAGAGCGACGTGTTTTTTTTGAAAGAAAAGAGAATGCTCTTCAACTAACAAAAAGGCAAGTGACACACCCTCACAAATGTCCCAGTTTTTATCTATGCACAGTAGAGATTTTTGTAGTATACATGTGTAGGGTATATGCTTTGCTATGCAATCCCAGTAGTCTAGCTACCCTTACTTGACTACTTTGTCGCCATTAAATTTAGTTGTTGCTCAGCTATGCTATGAAATAATTTTGTTAGTGAGTTATGGAAAAACAACTAAGTTTAATGAACTACCTGGGTGGAATTGGTATTGCTCGGGTTATGTTGAGTGGTTCCCTGGGGTCATGTCGTCGAACCTCTGAACCGCCAGGTGTATCGCACTTGTGGACGGCCACCCAGGAACAAAGAGATATTAGACAACCTTGCTCATTAGCTTACCGTACAACCACATGCTATATGGGCTCTGGCTTGACGGAGTATGTTGTGTGAACCTGGACCCTACGCGACATGATGATGTAGGGGAATGTAGGTTGGAGCGGGTCCGTAGAGGATGGTCTGGGTGATCACTTCGGAAAAGTCTCGTCCTAGTCGACATCTGTCCATTTGAGCAAAATGTGCATCATGGAAGAAGAACAGACTAGGTCATGTGGGTAAATTTGTACAACCTCTGCAGAGTGTTAAATCTAAGTACTTAGCCGTGTCCCCGGTTACGGACAATTTGAGCGAACTGACAAGGATCCTGTTCGAAAGTCTCCTCATCCCAATTTCTTAAATTAAAACTTGATGGGTGAACAAGGGTAGGAGGAATTCACTGGTTTCCATCAGTGGTATTCCAGGTTCATTGGTTTCTATCAATGGTACCGCCTAATTAGAAAGGAAGAAAATGATTTGACAAATGATAGGAGAAAATTGGCTTTATGCAAATCATACCTGAGCTCTACCAGCCAAATGTACACTTAAGTGGTAGGTTGCCATTTGAGTCCACCATAGTGTCATCTTGCCAATACATTCAAATAAGGATGGGAGTTGGTTAACCATTTATGTTTTGGGTTCAAACCTATTTAACCGTTTTGTGCAAAAGGATATTATAGGTTAACCATTAGGTTAATAAGGTTTAAATGGTTAACCATTGGTTATTTAGGGTCGAAGCATTTTTAACATTAGATAATGATGGCAAAGATTCGCAAATCCATGTAAATCACCAAAATTGCGACGACACTATAAACATATGGGGACATATAAGTTTCTTTCTTTTTAAGAGGAAAGCGTTCATCTTTCTCTGACAAGAAAATACACAACTGATAGATCTTAATACACTGGACGTGTACGATCTTTCGAAATTTAAGTAGCTGCACGCAGTATACGATCCCTGGTTTAGGTCAATTTGGAGGCTGCGATCACAGCTGCACGTATGCATCAGACATTGTTGTTGCCTTTAGTTCTTCAGAGAGACAGAGCGCCGGCCTGGCAGAGGAGCGGCACGAGCTGACCACCTAGGTGCAGCGACATGACCCGGTCTGTGGGGCTGACGAGGGCTCTGGGCTCTGGCCGACCATGTCTGCGAGCACCCTCTCGACGTCCTTCCCGCAAGGTCCTTGTCCAGCTCGTGCACTGTCCAGCTCACGCCCAGCTGCGGAAACAACGTCTGCACCGTGTGGCCGAAGGACGTCGGAGGAGCGGCTGTACCTTCGCCGGAGAAGGCCGCAGCAACCGGTGTGCTCCACAGACTGGTCGAGCACGCCGCCGAGATCCAGGACGCCAGAGGCGCCGCAGCGCCGCTGCCGGTGAAGTCTGCGGAGGCCGTCGGCGGAGGGACGAGTGGAGGGGAAGACGAGAGGAGGGAAGAGCGGGCGGCTCGTCGGATGGGCGGACAGGCAAGCGGCACCGGTGGAGGCCTGCAGCGATGCAGGGGTGCAGCGGAGGCGGCGCTCGGGGGGACTCCTGCCTAGTGCGGTTAACCTTTGGGAGATATGGATCGAACCCGTTGAACCTAAATATATTTGAGGTTAACCAGTAGATCCATTGGGCGTTTTTTTAGGTTAGGTTAACCTAACCAATGGGAAAAGGGGAACCGAGTCCCAACATGACATTCAAAGTATTGACCATTCGTGGCTGTAACTTTTCATGTTGCAGATGTTTTGAAAGACGAGTGAGTTATGATGATTAGGGTTACGAGTCTATCCTCGACATGCTCGCCTGTGGCACATGAAGACGAAGGACTCCATGCTGTCTATGTTTATTCGTTGTGAAACTCTGATGATATGCTAGCCTTGTGCTATGCAATTTGTAATCCTTTATGTAAATTCTGGATCATACGATGTAATAAAGACCCTTGTTTCTTGGTATTACATCTTGTACTGTGTGTGCTAGCGATTGATCCAGGGACTAGCACAGATACACACAGAGATCGGCACCTTAAAAGGTGAGGTCGCTACAAATTTACTAGACCAATTCTTCCTAGATTTATTAACAGTTTTTCCCAAAATAGATTTAATCTCTCTATTTGATAATTCTACTTGACCACTAGTTTGAGGATGATAAGCGGAAGCAATTCTATGATTAATTCCATACTTAGCAAGAGTTTTTCTAAAACCTCCATGAATAAAATGAGAACCTCCATCAGTCATAATATATCTAGGCACTCCAAATCTAGGGAAAATAATATCTAAAAGCATTTTTAAAGAGGTCTCACCATCAGCACTTTTTGTAGGTATGGCTTCCACCCATTTAGTAACATAATCAACGGCAACAAGTATATGAGTGTTACCTTTTGAAGAGGGAAAAGGTCCCATGAAGTCAAATCCCCAACAATCAAACGGTTCAATAACAAGAGTATAATTCATAGGCATTTCATTGCGTCTGGAGATATTACCAACCCTTTGGCATTCATCACAAGATAAAATAAACTTCCTCGCATCCTTGAAGAGAGTTGGCCAATAAAAACCTGATTGTAGAACTTTTTGCGCGGTTCTTTCTCCGGCGTGATGTCCTCCATAAGCACTGCCATGACATTTACTCAATATCTCTTGTTGTTCATATTCGGGAACACATCTTCGCATAATACCATCCACTCCTTCTTTATATAAGTGTGGGTCATCCCAGAAATAATGCCTCAAATCATAAAAGAATTTCCTCCTTTGCTGAGCTGAAAAGGTTGGAGGCAAGTACTTGGAAACAATAAAGTTAGCATAATCAGCATACCAAGGACTGTCTCGCGAGCTCACCTTTATCACAGCCAATTGTTCATTTGGAAAACTATCATTAATAGGAACAGGATCATAAGCAATATTTTCCAATCTAGACAAATTATCAGCAACAGGATTATCAGCACCTTTCCTATCTACAATATGTAAATCAAATTCTTGCAAAAGAAGTACCCATCTAATAAGCCTCGGCTTAGCATCTTTCTTTGTCATTAGGTATCTAATTGCAGCATGATCAGTATGAATAGTAACTTTTGAATCAACAATATAAGATCTAAATTTATCACAAGCAAAGACTACAGCTAATAATTCCTTTTCAGTTGTAGCATAATTTCTTTGAGCAGCATCAAGAGTTTTACTAGCATAATGAATAACATTCAGTTTTTTATCTACTCGCTGTCCAAGAACAGCGCCTACAGCAAAATCACTAGCATCACACATAATTTCAAATGGTAAATTCCAATCAGGAGGTTCAACTATAGGAGCAGTTGTTAAGGCTTTCTTAAGAGTTTCAAAAGCTTCCTTACAATCATCATCAAAAACAAATGGTACATCTTTTTGAAGAAGATTAGTAAGAGGCTTTGAAATCTTGGAGAAATCTTTAATAAACCTCCTATAAAACCCAGCATGACCAAGAACACTACGAATACCTTTAACATCCCTTGGATATGGCATCTTCTCAATTGCTTCAACTTTAGCTCTATCAACTTCAATACCTCTCTCAGAAATTTTATGTCCCAATACAATTCCTTCATTAACCATAAAGTGGCATTTCTCCCAATTAAGAACAAGGTTAGTTTCTTCACATCTCTGCAAAACTTTATCAAGGTTTCGCAAGCAACTATCAAAAGAATTCCCATAAACAGAAAAATCATCCATGAATACCTCTACAATACTTTCACAAAAACCATGAAAAATAGCAGACATGCATCTTTGAAAAGTAGCAGGAGCATTACATAAACCAAAAGGCATACGTCTATAAGCATAAGTTCCATAGGGACAAGTAAAGGTGGTTTTCTCTTGATCTTTAGCTTTAACAACAATTTGTGAAAACCCAGAATAACCATCAAGAAAACAAAAATGAGTATTTTTAGACAATCTTTCTAGCATTTGATCAATAAATGGTAAAGGGTAATGATCTTTCTTAGTAACTTTATTAACTTTTCGAAAATCAATGCACATTCTATACCCTACAACCACTCTTTGAGGAATGAGCTCATCATTATCATTAGGCACAACAGTCATACCTCCTTTCTTGGGAACACAATGAACAGGACTAACCCATCTACTATCAGCAATAGGATATATAATACCAGCTTCAAGAAGTCGTAATACCTCATTTCTTACCACATCCTTCATCTTAGGAATTAGACGACGCTGAGGTTCAACAACAGGCTTCGCATCATCTTCCATATTAATGGCGTGTTGGCAAATAGAGGGAGAAATCCCCTTCAAGTCATCAAGAGTATAGCCAATAGCACCTCGGTGTTTCTTCAATATTTGCAATAATCTTTCTTCTTCAAACTCTGTAAGCTTAGAACTAATAATAACAGGATATATTTTCTTATCATCAATATGAGTATATTTAAGATTATCAGGCAAAGGCTTTAAATCAAAAACAGGATCTTCCTTTGGTGGCGGTGTTGTACCCAAATCTTCCACCGGTAAATCATGCTTGAGAATAGGTTGGCGAAGAAAAATCTCCTCAAGCTCATCTCTTTCTTTCCTAAAAACTTCACTCTCGCTATTCTCCAAATGTTGCTGCAAAGGATTATTAGGAACAAGAACAATAGATGCACACTGCTCCATTTTAAAATCATCACTAGGCAAATCAGCTTTATAAGGAGTTTTAGTAAATTTAGAGAAGTTAAACTCATAAGATTCACCAGCAAATTTAGTCAAAATTTTCTCTTTCTTGCAATCTATAATAGCTCCACAAGTATTTAGAAAAGGTCTACCAAAAATGATAGGACAATAATCACTAGCAGCAGAACCAAGTACCAAAAAGTCAGCAGGATATTTAATCTTACCGCATAAAACTTCCACATCTCGGACAATACCAATTGGTGAAATAGTTTCTCTATTAGCCAGCTGAATAACCACATCAATATCTTCAAGTTCACAAGAATCAATTTCGTGCATAATCTCCGTGTAAAGCTCATACGGAATAGCACTAACACTTGCACCAATATCACATAATCCATAATAGCAATGATCACCAATTTTAACAGATAGCATAGGAACACTAGCTTGCTTGGGTTTATTAGGATGTGAAACAATATTAGAAGCATCTTCACAGAAAATAATATGACCATCCTCAACATTTTCAGTCACAAGATCTTTAACTATTGCAACAGCAGGTTCAATTTTTATTTGTTCTTCAGGTTCTCTAGGTTTCTTTTCACTTTTATGAACCGCACTATTTATAACAGAGTACTCTTTCATTTTAGCAGGGAAAGGAGTTTTTTCAATATAAGCTTCAGGAATAACGATCAGCAGTTTCAATTACAACACACTTATTAATAGATGAATCAATTTTATCTTTGTATGGTTCATGATACTTATCAAAATTCTTCTTAGGCAATTCATAATGAGAGGCAAAAGCTTTATAAAGATTTACAGCAACTTGGGAATCAAGACCATATGTAGCACTCATATTACGAAATAAATCAGTATCCATAAAAGCTTCAATGCATTTATAATCATAAATTATACCTGATTCTCTATCCTTGTCGTTCTCCCAACCTTCAGTATTTTCTTGGATTCGATCAAGAAGGTCCCTTTTAAACTCTTCTTTGTTGCGTGTAAATGATCCAGAACAAGAAGTATCCAACAAGGTCTTGTCTTGAAAAGAAAGTCTTGCATAGAAATTATCAATAATAACATTACCAGGAAGCTCATGAATGGGGCATTTGAGCATTAAAGACTTAAATCTCCCCCACGCTTGGGCAATACTTTCTCCATCATGAGGCCAAAAATTATATATGCGATTCCGATCCTTATGAATTTCACTTGGAGGATAGAACTTAGAATAAAACCGGGGCACAATATCATTCCATTCAAGAGAATCCCCATTATCCAGTAATTTATACCAATGCGCCGCCTTACCGGACAGCGATAAAGAGAATAATTTCTTCCTCACTTCATCCATAGCAATACCTGCACATTTGAATAACCCGCATAACTCATGCAAAAACAGTAAATGATCACCGGGGTGGACAGTTCCATCCCCTTCATAGCGGTTATCCATAACACGTTCAATAATTTTCATAGGTATTTTATATGGTATCACTTCCTCACCTGGCGCCTCATCTACTACCGTTGCAGTAGTAGTAGATTTCCCAAATAGAAATTGAAGAGAAGATCTCTCCATAATGACTTATGGCAGCAGGCAGAAATAAAATCAGCACAACAGTAAAGGTTTTCCTTACCAATTCCACTTACCAATAGCGCTTCACTCCCCGGCAACGGCGCCAGAAAATATTCTTGATGACCCACAAGTATAGGGGTGTATCGTAGTATCTTCGATAAGTAAGAATGTCGATCCCAACGAGGAGCAGAAGGTATTGACAAGCAGTTTCGATGAAGGTTTCACTGTAAATGCTCACAGACAAGTATTCAGGGGGTTTTGATGTAACAGATGAAATAAGTACGAGTAAGTAAAATGCGAGAGAAATAATTGCAGCGAGTGGCCCAATCCTTTTTAGCACAAAGGACAAGCCGGTTTGTTTACTTATAATGACCAAACGTTCTCGAGGACACATGGGATTTTAGTCTAGTGCTTTCGCTACATACGGCTAAATAATCTTCATTGTTATGATAAGTGTTGTGTGGGTGAACCTATGCTAATGTACCGCCCTTCCTAGGACTAAATACATACTTGTGATTATACCCCTTGCAAGCATCCGCAACTACAAGAAAGTAATTAAGAATAAATCTAACCACAGCCTTAAACTCTGAGATCCTGCGATCCCTCCTGCATCGATATACCAACGGGGGTTTAGGTTTCTGTCACTCCGGCAACCCCGCAATTAGCAAACGAATACAAGATGCATTCCCCTAGGCCCATAAATGGTGAAGTGTCATGTAGTCGACGTTCACATGACACCACTAGAAGAATAACACCACAACTTAAATATCACACCATTGAATATTACTCAACCATAGTTCACTACTAACATTTAGACTTCACCCATGTCCTCAAGAACTAAACGAACTACTCACGAGACATCTTATGGAACATGATCAGAGGTGATATGATGATGAATAACAATCTGAACATAAACTTGGTTCAATGGTTTCACTCAATAGCATCAACAACAAGTATAGATCGATACCGGGAGAGTTTCCCCTATCAAACAATCAAGATCAAACCCAAATTGCTACGGCGGTGACGGTGTCCAGCGGTGATGACGGCGGTGATGATGGTGGAGATGATGATGATGATGATGGTGATGGTGTCCAGCTCGATGTCGGTGACGATGGCGTCGATTTCCCCCTCCCGGAGGGCTTGGGCCGCGCCGCCTCTAGGGTCTGGGCCCACCCGGCTGCTCCTGAGGTACCCCTTCTGGCTTCCTTCGTCATCTTGAAAAATAGGATTTTTGGTATAATTTCCTTCCACAGTTGATCTTCCGAAATATTGCGTTCTGACGGTGCTTTTTCCAGCAGAATCCTGGCTCCGGTGTTCGATCCTCCAATAATGATGAAACATGCAAAATAGATGAAATAACATAAGTATTGTGTCCCAATATGAAATATATCAATGAATAACAGCAAATTATGATAAAAAATAGTGATGCAAATTGGACGTATCACAGGTCGATATGAAACAATACTATGATGAATCTTCGAATCAGGTAGGGATGGAAGGGGGATATGTCGCTCGGTGTAGACGTTCACGAGGCACCACTGGTACCCATGATGATCGGCGGCGGCGATCCAGTCGCCGTTCGCGCCAAGCCATTTTCTGTCGTGCATGAACGGCAGGGCGACAGAACGGCGAGGATGGTCGAGGGGCACCAGGTCGTACACGGTATCATGCAGACGAGATGCTGTCGCCAGGTCCCAGTGTTCACCGAACCAATAAGCAGGCGGAGGCATCAGCAGGCAGGGTTCATCCCAATGGTGCATCTTACCTTCATCCTTGCTGATCATGTCGTAGAGCTCCCTGGAACATGCAGCAAGTCGGACGGTGTAGGTAACGTCCAGATGCGCAGCGATGAGGTCGATGTTGTCGCCGGTGAGAGCCTCCAAGTGGCCGTCCCCGCCGCCCCGGCAAAGCCTAGAATAATCCATCACGTGAAGATGGATTTAGGTGGATGGCGGATGCAACTGCGCTTGGGGTTTTCGGAGGAGAGGGCGAGCGCTATGGAAGGAACGATGCGGCGCGCGGCCGGCCGGGGTAAGGAGAGAAAGGTATACGGAGTAGTACTAGTGATGCGGCGTGGTGGGGATCGAGATCCTGCGCGTGCGCGTGATTCTGGGAGGGTGAAGAAGAAGATTTTTTTTTGTAACGGGGTGAAGAAGAAGATGATAGACATGCAAGGGGCAAAAACTAGGTAGTACTCTAGGCTGCTGCTGCGACTGGGCGCCATTTGATGTTGTGACATGCGGCCTAAATCCAAATTTAAACATTGCGAAAAATTTGAAAAAAATCATGCTGTTCACAACACATATTAAAAATTTCAGATCAAAATTTAAACATTGAGAAACAAAAAAGAGAAATCTGTCAAATAGTTCCGAATTCAAATCTAAGTTTCTCTGTACACTATTCACATCTCTTTTCTGTTTTTGTTTCTCGATGATTTTGATTTTGAGGGAAATCTTTATATGTATCTTAATATGCATGATTTTTTGCATGATTTTTTTCGCAATATTTAAATTTGAATTTAGGCCGCATGTCACACGGTGACATGCAAAAGGTGCATGTCACCTGGTACTCTAGGCTGCTGCTGCGACTGGGCGCCGATTTGACTGTTGGTAGACTAGCACGCCACCCATCTATAAATTTGCGACGACGTTTGGTGCAGTGATGTCTCGTCACATCAGGTTGACCAGAGAGGGCTTTTTTTTACAGTTTCCATTTCGATATATTTTTCGCCAATAATCGTAGTTCTCTACATGCCAGAGACACGTACCTTAACACGTGGGCAGCATGCAACCGCGCGAGCACCAAAATGGAATGAGAAATGTTTTAGAGCAGAACTTCATTTTCAATGCCTTTCCTAGCTTGGTTTGGAAACCGGACAGAGCTTCAGTGACTTGATGCTTCCAAGATACATTGTGACTGTGTCCCACCATCTACCATCCATTTGAGATCCAACGTTCCAAACTATCTCTTATTTCGAAGCTAAAAAAGAAAAACTATTCAGAAAATTTTGAAAAAAAATCCAGTAATATGTAGATTCCTTGTTTTAAAATCTATGAATATTTCATCCCATTCGGATGACTAGCTTGTGATTAAATAGATTCTTACGTACTCGAGCACTAGTTTAAACTAAATATATATTTGCTCACAAACCTATGATTCAAATCGAATGAAACTTCACCAAAATATAAATCGAAATATGCATGATTTACTGGAAGTTTTTCAAAATTTTCATGGTCCATGGGGTCCTCCAAAGTGCAAGCTTTTTTTTCTTGGTTGGTACTTCAAAACCGAGTTTGGATGGTGGCAAGACTTGCACAAAGAGGATGTCAAAATTTTGGCCTTTGTGAACTTTGCAATCAACATCAAGTGTCGGACTCTCGAGAAAAAAATATGAGTTGGCGCCCACCTTTCTTTCAACCGTTGGTTCTCAATCCGAGGGTGGTCCAACTAGCTAACAAAATTGGCTTGGTATTCATGGTCTTGAACCAACGATTTGGCATGGCTTTCAATCGGTATGAGAGGTGATGTATGGAGGTGATTCATACGAGAGGGCAATAAAGAAATGTTTTGTCATCCTCGCAAAGCTAGTCTATTTGGAAAGAAATGAATAATTGGTTTTTCGCAACATTGCATGATACTAATTCATGATACTATGCATTGAAGGTGTTGTATCATAGACTAGTATCAGTCTACGATACTTCCCATTGTGACTAGTCTAAGTGCTTTTGCACCATGAACACTAGCTATGCACAGACCTCAAAAAACACTTCTCCATCATTCTACTATTCACACTTTCTTTTTCTAATAGAACTATGTACCATTGTTTTTAATATAATCTTGTGTCGAGAGTATATATTTCTAATTGTTTCGCATAAGCTCAAAGAGGGGTACTTACTTATGAGAGATATCTTTCAACTAATACGTTGTAGGAGTACTTTAATTATGTGAGCTATAGTGTGAAATGCTTACTAGAACGAGTACAAAAGGTGTTTGATAACATTACAGGCCACACGCCCAGTGTAGTCTGCATTGTAGGAGCATTACATCAATTTAACAACTACGGAGGAGTAGCCTAGGTAGAGATAACATGCAAAGGAAATAGTTCAACAGATAGTACAACACAACTACGGAAAGGGAGTAGCCTAGGTAGAGATAAACATGCAAATGAAATAGTTCAACAGATACAAATCTTGCATTACAACACGAGTATTACATAAAGTACATCAGCCCTTCTTTCTGGACCTGTGACGCGAAGGCAGGTTCCATTGCCGGGCGTTGGCGAAGCTTGGGATGAGCCACAACGGAACCTGCCGCCATGTCCATCTAATGTTGGTTTGGAAACCAACAGTACAGTCTTCAGAATTCAAACTGAAGCGGCAAATTTCTGGAGAAGGAGGATATGCAAGGCCTACTGCATGGTGCGATGTGTAAACAGAGTTGCTTCTCGCCATATTTGGACGGTCATGTTCTGCCCCGTCTTCTACTGGAATGATAATCGGATAGTTCACTCCAAGGAAGAGAGAATATGATCCAAGGGAAATAATCCTCCTCCATGGCCTCGGTGGCATCAACTGACTGGTGTCCATGCTGTACACCTCGCAGCCAAGTAAACCCTTACCATACCCACGAATAGTGCGACCATGACGACCCTCAGAGGTAGCAGCAGCAGGTAAAATCCGAACCAGTCCAGTATAATCCCGCCCGTCAGTAACGCCCCAGGTATGGACCAGAAAAAGTCTAGAACCATCAGGAGATCGTGCTAACCACCAGGAGCCAAGATTGTACCGACCTTGTTCATCAAGTTCTGGCGGAATAGGTGCCGTGCTGATCAACAAAGGACCTTGCAAAGGAAAGCACAGCTTGAAGTCAGTTCAGCAAAACTTGATTAGTTCATTACATACATGAATAATGATGTAGCTAAAATACTGCCTCCGATCCAAATTAATTGACTCAACTGGATGTGTCTAGCTAGATATGCACAAATTAATTGACTCAAGTTTGTCTAGCTAGATGCACTGGCTAGACAAAGCTGAGTCAATTTGATTTGGATCGGAGGGAGTACTTTATTTTGACTCAAAGGCATATCGCTGCTGATTTTGATTGAATATAGAGGGGGAAAGGTACAGGCATGACACGAAAACTGCACAACAAAAAGAAAAAGGCTAAAGCTAAATCTGAAACTAGCAGGTAATAGCGAAAACACATCATATGAGATGAGAAAAATTACCCCAAGAAAGTTGATTCCATGCATAAACTTCGCCTGTCTGAGTTACAGCAAATACAATACCCTTGTGGATGATTGCATCGGAGTAGCCGTACGCTAAGAACTGGTTGTCAAGAACTGTCCATCTGCTAGAAGCACAGTGAAGGACTGCAATTGCCGCGTTGAAGATGGCAAGAACAGAGAAACTAGTATAATTTGAAGCAGCTGTTGGAACTCGGCAAATAGCTATCTTCAGCAGTTGAAGATGTTGATCATTAGACTCGAACACAAGTTTATCCGGGGTGGATTTAAACTCACTTATTGGTGGTAGAGGAATCCGGCGACCAGTGTACACATTGACAAGCTCCCAATTCCAGGGGAAGCCAAGAAGGGCGATCCAATCTCCATTCGCGCCTGCCCACATGCCCGTACCACCATCTGGAATCACGGCATCGGAAGAGATCCTGTCCAGCGGCGTCAGTTGGCACAAGGTACCCTTGCGATCTTTTGCATCATGCTGCTTGTCCTTCTGCGCACCCTGCTGCTTGAACTTGTGGACGCGGGAGAAGGGATTGTGCGCGGGCGGTACCTCAGTTTGGTGAGTATGAAGAACACAGGGCATGCCAAACGGCTGAGATGCAGGCAGAGCTACACTTTGTGTTGCTGAATCATGATAAAACTTGCATGAACCGACGAGGCTCGCGGCGGTGATGACATCGCATCGGGATGCGATTTCTTCAAGGGGGCCATCAGGAAACACCCAAGAACTGCCACTCTCATTGATCGATCTCGCCATTGGAAGGATGCGGTCAAGTGGGTGTGGGGGTGTGGGAGTGGGACGCTGGCGTTTGGGTATGAGGTATTGGAGGACAGTGCGAGCGGCAGCTGGTAGAGCGATATGGATAAAAGTCCACAACTCCTACTAGTACCATCAAACAGGTGGCTCGAGATGATCCGAAAAAGGCATGGCGGCGGTGGTGCAGGGGCTGCTGGTGTAGGCGGGGTCGCCAGAGAAGATGGAGATGAAGAAGACGGAGAAGCAGGCAAAAAAAACAATTTGAATTGAAATCAATAATACGAGTACTACGGGCGTGCCTTCTCTCTCTGGTCTCTGCTGCACTACTGCACCTGTCGTGAAGGCGTGTGACCCGAGAAGAAGTTAATGTACTGTATACTGTCCTTGCACGCCGTGGAGCTGTATTTTGTCTCATCAAATCAGCTCTGGACAGTTTCAGCAGAGAAAAGATCCTTTGCCATCATCATGATATATTACCACGGGCCCACGGCAGTGCACATTCATCTTGTACTACCATATACTGTACTGCTCTATATGTTGCACAAACCACCACTTGGACATTTTTTTTGCAGTTTCCACCATGTGGTGGTCTAATATGTTGCAAATTTCACCACTTGGTTATCTAATCAGCTAGTTAGTCATGTTGATAGCAAAATCGACAAGTGGGTTCAACATGTCAATGCTCCAATTAATGTTTTAGAAAAAATAAATTTTTCAAAATTCATACTTCTTTTATTTAGCTATTTAAAAATGCTTATTCATTTATTTCAACAAATATTGTGCGGTCTTGAATTTTTTTCAAACAAATATTATGGCATCGGGTTCGGGACTCCTGAAAAGGACTGGTCGTGGTACGGGAACCCGAAATGATGCCCACAACATGGTCGAAAGTGGCAAGGAACCCGTCGAGGTGGATGAACTCGGGAAACCTTGGTAGAGGTAGGGATCTTGAGGAGGCCATTAGGGTTAGCCTACCCCCCAATAAGCGTATGAACGAAAAAAATTCACATAAGTAGTAGCTATTATTAAAATTTCACAAATATTACGCGCTTGTTTGACCAAGATTTAAACAAGTTTAAAACATGAAAATGAAAAGGTAAGCCTGGATCCTTCTTAACTAGTCACTCTAAAATGAAGCTTTAATTTTGGGAGGTTTTTGAAATTTCCATGTTTGAAACCAAAAACCACTTCTCTTCATGCTTGACTTCATAAGACAGAGTTTATGGTTTTAGAGGGGTAGATACATGATTTGTCTTATTTGAATATGTCTAGCTAGACCTTGTTTATCAACTTTTGAATGCTTACTATATATATGTATGTGACATAAGAAAACTATGTGCATTGGTATTTCATTTTTCTGATTTTTTTGGAATTTTGATGCACATTTGAATCTTGGTCAAATCCTAGGTTTGACCAAGATTTAAACAAGTATAGAACATGAAAATGAAAAGGGAAGCCTGTATCCTTCTTAGTCACCCTAAAATGAAGTTTTTGGGAAGTTTTTGAAATTTCCATGTTTGGAACCCAAAACCACTTATCTTCATGCTTGACTTCGTCATAAGACAGAGTTTAGGGGTTAGGGGGTAGATACATGATTTGTCTAGCTAGTTTGAATATGTCCAGACCTTGTTTATCAACTTTAATGCTTACTATATGACATATAAGAAGACTATGTGCGCTTTGGTTTTTCATTTTTCTGTTTTTTTATTTTATGCCCTTTTGAATCTTGGTCAAATCCTAGATTGACTTCATAAGACAGAGTTTAGGGTTAGGGGTAGATATACACATGATTTTTCTGGTTTGAATATGTCTAGACCTTGTTTATCAACTTGAGTGTTTACTATATGACATAATTAAGAAGGCTATGTGCTTTGGTTTTTCATTCTTTAGAATTTTTGTCTGAATTTTTATGCCCATTTGAATCTTGGTCAAATCCTAGGTTTGACCAAGATTTAAATAAGTTTAAAACATGGAAATGAAAAGGTAAGCATCGATCCTTCTTAGTCGCTCTAAAATGAAGCTGAATTTTGGGAGGTTTTTGAAATTTCCATGTTTGAAACCCAAAACCACTTCTCTTCATGCTTGACTTCATAAGACGAAGTTTAGGGTCGATAGGGGTAGATACATGATTTGTCTTGTTTGAATATGTCTAGACCTTATTTATCAACTTGAATGCTTACTATATGACATAAGAGGACTATGTGCATTGGTATTTCATTTTTTGATTTTTATGCCCATTTGAGAATCTTGGTAAAATCCTAGGTTTGTTGAGCAAGATTTAAACAAGTTTAACATGTGAAAATGATAAGGTAATTAAGTCTGTATCTTTCTCTTAGTAACTCTAAAATGAAGCTTTTGGGAGGTTCTTGAATTTGCCATGTTTGAAACCCAAAACCACCGTACTTCTGTTCATGCTTGACTTCATAAGACAGAGTTTAGGGTTTGGGGTAGATACATGATTTTTATGGTTTGAATATGTCTAGACCATGTTTATCAATTTGAATGCTTACTATATGACATAACAAGGCTATGTGCTTTGGTTTTTCATTCTTTCGATTTTTTTCTGAATTTTTATGCCCATTTGAATCTTGGTCAAATCCTAGGTTCGACCAAGATTTAAACAAGTTTAAAACATGACAATGAAAAGGTAATTAATCATGGATCCTTCTTAATTAACCAGCCAGTCTAATTAAAATGAAGCTTTTTGGGAGGTTTTTGAAATTTCCATGTTTGAAACCCAAAACCACACTTCTCTGCTTCATGCTTGACTTCATATATAATTAAGACAAAGTTTAGGGTTAGGGGGAACATGATTTGTCTGGTTTGAATATGTCTAGACCTTGTTTATGAACTTTTGAATGCTTACTATATATGACATAAGAAGACTATGTGCTTTGGTTTTTTATTTTTCTTATTTTTTTATTTTATGCCCATTTGAATATTGGTCAAATCCTAGGTTTGACCAAGATTTAAACAAGTTCAAAACATGAAAATGAAAAGGTATATAAGCCTGGATCCTTCTTAACTAGTCACTCTAAAATGAAGCTTTAATTTTGGGAGGTTTTTGAAATTTCCATGTTTGAAACCAAAAACCACTTCTCTTCATGCTTGACTTCATAAGACAGAGTTTATGGTTTTAGAGGGGTAGATACATGATTTGTCTTATTTGAATATGTCTAGCTAGACCTTGTTTATCAACTTTTGAATGCTTACTATATATATGTATGTGACATAAGAAAACTACAGTATGTGCTTTGGTTTTTCATTTTTCTGAATTTTTTTGGAATTTTGATGCACATTTGAATCTTGGTCAAATCCTAGGTTTGAGCAAGATTTAAACAAGTATAGAACATGAAAATGAAAAGGGAAGCCTGTATCCTTCTTAGTCACCCTAAAATGAAGTTTTTGGGAGGTTTTTGAAATTTCCATGTTTGAAACCCAAAACCACTTATCTTCATGCTTGACTTCGTCATAAGACAGAGTTTAGGGGTTAGGGGGTAGATACATGATTTGTCTAGCTAGTTTGAATATGTCCAGACCTTGTTTATCAAATTTAATGCTTACTATATGACATATAAGAAGACTATGTGCGCTTTGGTTTTTCATTTTTCTGTTTTTTTATTTTATGCCCATTTGAATCTTGGTCAAATCCTAGATTGACTTCATAAGACAGAGTTTAGGGTTAGGGGTAGATATACACATAATTTTTCTGGTTTGAATATGTCTAGACCTTGTTTATCAACTTGAGTGTTTACTATATGACATAATTAAGAAGGCTATGTGTGCTTTGGTTTTTCATTCTTTAGATTTTTTGTCTGAATTTTTATGCCCATTTGAATCTTGGTCAAATCCTAGGTTTGACCAAGATTTAAATAAGTTTAAAACATGGAAATGAAAAGGTAAGCATCGATCCTTCTTAGTCGCTCTAAAATGAAGCTGAATTTTGGGAGGTTTTTTGAAATTTCCATGTTTGAAACCCAAAACTACTTCTCTTCATGCTTGACTTCATAAGACAAAGTTTAGGGTCGATAGGGGGTAGATACATGATTTGTCTGGTTTGGATATATCTAGACCTTGTTTATCAACTTGAATGCTTACGATATGACATAAGAACACTATGTGCTTTTTATTTTTATTTTTGTGCCCATTTGAATCTTGGTCAAATCCTAGGTTTGACCAAGATTTAAACAAGTATAGAACATGAAAATGAAAAGGGAAGCCTGTATCCTTCTTAGTCACCCTAAAATGAAGTTTTGGGAGGTTTTTGAAATTTCCATGTTTGAAACCCAAAACCACTTCTCTTCATGCTTGACTTCTTAAGACATAGTTTAGGGGTTAGCGGGTAGATACATGATTTGTATGGTTTGAATATGTCTAGACCTTGTTTATCAACTTTAATGCTTACTATATGACATAAGAAGACTATGTGCTTTGGTTTTTCATTTTTCTGTTTTTTTTGAATTTTCTGCCAATTTTGTTTGACCAAGATTTAGACAAGTTTTACACGTGAAAACGAATAAGTAAGCCTGGATCCTTCTTAGTCACTCCAAAATGTACCAATTGATAGGTGCGTTAACTTTGCTTCATGGAAAAAATAATGTCATGTAAATGAGTTAACTTGGATTTCCTACCCTTGAATCCATAGGAAACTTTGTTCTAATGCACTATAATAATCAACCGAGCTTTTACACCAGCAGGTCTGTCACTTACGTGTGGTGCCCATGCGTGAGGTCCCACACTTCAGTGAGCACAAGTCACGTGCAATAGGTACGCAAACTCCCAGCCATTTTCTTTGTCAAGAGAAGACGCATCAGATGCGTATTGGAAGTCTGTGGGTCTGGATCCTTCGGTTGTCCCTCTCACAAAAACAAATCTCTCTCATTCTCGGCCTCGCTCGCTCGCACCTCCCTGCTCACTGACAAACCCTGCACAAAAGTCAACATCATCACCCGAAAAAGGGGAGACACCATAATTCTCTCCCTTCTTCTCTCCTTCCGAGTGATCCCTCTTCCTCCGAGTTTCACTCGACGGGCAAACACACATGTGCTGCATAGTAATAATAAAAAGGTAGAAAAATCGACCTACGAATCTATAATTAAATAGGTTAAACTAGGGTTTTGCCCAGTACTACAGATCAAGGTTCAAAAAATCCAACTACGGGGTTCGAACAACCCCATTTCTAATCCAAGATTTTTTTCGACCTCATCCAATGGCCTCAAACTATAGGCCGGGTTAGCATCTAGTGCAGTATGTGTGAGAATGTATGCACTATGTGTGCTATAACTTGTGTGTCTTTCAAATTTGAACCAAATTTGAATAAGTTTGAAATATTTGAAATGGGGCTTTTGGCTTAAACGTTTGAAACCCAAAACGACTTCTCCTCATGCTAGACTTCATAAGACCGAGTTTAGGGTTAGGGGGTAGATACATGATTTGTCTGGTTTGAATATGTCTAAACCTTGTTTATCAACTTGAATGCTTACTATATGACATAAGAAGACCATGTGCTTTTGTTTTTCATTTTTCTATTTTTTTAAGAATTTTATGCACATTTGATTCTGGTCAAATCCTAGGTTCAACCAAGATTTAAACAAGTTTCAAGCATGAAAATGAAAACGTAAGCCAAGATCCTTCTTAATTAGTCACTCTAAAATATATGAAGCTTTTGGGACGTACTTGAAATTTCCATGTTTGAAACCCAAAACCAATTCTCTTCATGATTGACTTCATAAGACAGAGTTTAGGGTTAGGGGTAGATATACACATGATTTTTCTGGTTTGAATATGTCTAGACCTTGTTTATCAACTTGAGTGTTTACTATATGACATAATTAAGAAGGCTATGTGCTTTGGTTTTTCATTCTTTAGATTTTTTGTCTGAATTTTTATGCCCATTTGAATCTTGGTCAAATCCTAGGTTTGACCAAGATTAAATAAGTTTAAAACATGGAAATGAAAAGGTAAGCATCGATCCTTCTTAGTCGCTCTAAAATGAAGCTGAATTTTGGGAGGTTTTTGAAACTTCCATGTTTGAAACCCAAAACCACTTCTCTTCATGCTTGACTTCATAAGACGAAGTTTAGGGTCGATAGGGGTAGATACATGATTTGTCTTGTTTGAATATGTCTAGACCTTGTTTATCAACTTGAATGCTTACTATATGACATAAGAGGACTATGTGCATTGGTATTTCATTTTTTGATTTTTATGCCCATTTGAGAATCTTGGTAAAATCCTAGGTTTGTTGAGCAAGATTTAAACAAGTTTAACATGTGAAAATGATAAGGTAATTAAGTCTGGATCTTTCTCTTAGTAACTCTAAAATGAAGCTTTTGGGAGGTTCTTGAATTTGCCATGTTTGAAACCCAAAACCACCGTACTTCTGTTCATGCTTGACTTCATAAGACAGAGTTTAGGGTTAGGGGTAGATACATGATTTTTCTGGTTTGAATATGTCTAGACCATGTTTATCAATTTGAATGCTTACTATATGACATAACAAGGCTATGTGCTTTGGTTTTTCATTCTTTCGATTTTTTTCTGAATTTTTATGCCCATTTGAATCTTGGTCAAATCCTAGGTTCGACCAAGATTTAAACAAGTTTAAAACATGACAATGAAAAGGTAATTAATCATGGATCCTTCTTAATTAACCAGCCAGTCTAATTAAAATGAAGCTTTTTGGGAGGTTTTTGAAATTTCCATGTTTGAAACCCAAAACCACACTTCTCTGCTTCATGCTTGACTTCATATATAATTAAGACAAAGTTTAGGGTTAGGGGGAACATGATTTGTCTGGTTTGAATATGTCTAGACCTTGTTTATGAACTTTTGAATGCTTACTATATATGACATAAGAAGACTATGTGCTTTGGTTTTTTTTTTTTTTATTTTTTTATTTTATGCCCATTTGAATATTGGTCAAATCCTAGGTTTGACCAAGATTTAAACAAGTTCAAAACATGAAAATGAAAAGGTATATAAGCCTGGATCCTTCTTAACTAGTCACTCTAAAATGAAGCTTTAATTTTGGGAGGTTTTTGAAATTTCCATGTTTGAAACCAAAAACCACTTCTCTTCATGCTTGACTTCATAAGACAGAGTTTATGGTTTTAGAGGGGTAGATACATGATTTGTCTTATTTGAATATGTCTAGCTAGACCTTGTTTATCAACTTTTGAATGCTTACTATATATATGTATGTGACATAAGAAAAACTATGTGCTTTGGTTTTTCATTTTTCTGATTTTTTTGGAATTTTGATGCACATTTGAATCTTGGTCAAATCCTAGGTTTGAGCAAGATTTAAACAAGTATAGAACATGAAAATGAAAAGGGAAGCTTGTATCCTTCTTAGTCACCCTAAAATGAAGTTTTTGGGAGGTTTTTGAAATTTCCATGTTTGAAACCCAAAACCACTTATCTTCATGCTTGACTTCGTCATAAGACAGAGTTTAGGGGTTAGGGGGTAGATACATGATTTGTCTAGCTAGTTTGAATATGTCCAGACCTTGTTTATCAACTTTAATGCTTACTATATGACATATAAGAAGACTATGTGCGCTTTGGTTTTTCATTTTTCTATTTTTTTATTTTATGCCCATTTGAATCTTGGTCAAATCCTAGATTGACTTCATAAGACAGAGTTTAGGGTTAGGGGTAGATATACACATAATTTTTCTGGTTTGAATATGTCTAGACCTTGTTTATCAACTTGAGTGTTTACTATATGACATAATTAAGAAGGCTATGTGTGCTTTGGTTTTTCATTCTTTAGATTTTTTGTCTGAATTTTTATGCCCATTTGAATCTTGGTCAAATCCTAGGTTTGACCAAGATTTAAATAAGTTTAAAACATGGAAATGAAAAGGTAAGCATCGATCCTTCTTAGTCGCTCTAAAATGAAGCTGAATTTTGGGAGGTTTTTGAAATTTCCATGTTTGAAACCCAAAACCACTTCTCTTCATGCTTGACTTCATAAGACGAAGTTTAGGGTCGATAGGGGTAGATACATGATTTGTCTGGTTTGGATATATCTAGACCTTGTTTATCAACTTGAATGCTTACGATATGACATAAGAACACTATGTGCTTTTTATTTTTATTTTTTGTGCCCATTTGAATCTTGGTCAAATCCTAGGTTTGACCAAGATTTAAACAAGTATAGAACATGAAAATGAAAAGGGAAGCCTGTATCCTTCTTAGTCACCCTAAAATGAAGTTTTGGGAGGTTTTTGAAATTTCCATGTTTGAAACCCAAAACCACTTCTCTTCATGCTTGATTCTTAAGACATAGTTTAGGGGTTAGCGGGTAGATACATGATTTGTATGGTTTGAATATGTCTAGACCTTGTTTATCAACTTTAATGCTTACTATATGACATAAGAAGACTATGTGCTTTGGTTTTTCATTTTTCTGTTTTTTTTTGAATTTTCTGCCAATTTTGTTTGACCAAGATTTAGATAAGTTTTACACGTGAAAACGAATAAGTAAGCCTGGATCCTTCTTAGTCACTCCAAAATGTACCAATTGATAGGTGCGTTAACTTTTCTTCATGGAAAAAATAATGTCATGTAAATGAGTTAACTTGGATTTCCTACCCTTGAATCCATAGGAAACTTTGTTCTAATGCACTATAATAATCAACCGAGCTTTTACACCAACAGGTCTGTCACTTACGTGTGGTGCCCATGCGTGAGGTCCCACACTTCAGTGAGCACAAGTCACGTGCAATAGGTACGCAAACTCCCAGCCATTTTCTTTGTCAAGAGAAGACGCATCAGGATGCGTATTGGAAGTCTGTGGGTCCTTCTGGATCCTTCGGTTGTCCCTCTCACAAAAAAAAACAAATCTCTCTCATTCTCGGCCTCGCTCGACTCGCTCGCTCGCTCGCACCTCCTGCTCACTGACAAACCCTGCACAAAAGTCAACATCATCACCCGAAAAGGGGAGACACCATAATTCTCTCCCTTCTTCTCTCCTTCCGAGTGATCCCTCTTCCTCCGAGTTTCACTCGACGGGCAAACACACATGTGCTGCATAGTAATAATAAAAAGGTAGAAAAATCGACCTACGAATCTATAATTAAATAGGTTAAACTAGGGTTTTGCCCAGTACTACAGATCAAGGTTCAAAAAATCCAACTACGGGGTTCGAACAACCCCATTTCTAATCCAAGATTTTTTTCGACCTCATCCAATGGCCTCAAACTATAGGCCGGGTTAGCATCTAGTGCAGTATGTGTGAGAATGTATGCACTATGTGTGCTATAACTTGTGTGTCTTTCAAATTTGAACCAAATTTGAATAAGTTTGAAATATTTGAAATGAGGCTTTTGGCTTAAACGTTTGAAACCCAAAACGACTTCTCCTCATGCTAGACTTCATAAGACCGAGTTTAGGGTTAGGGGGTAGATACATGATTTGTCTGGTTTGAATATGTCTAAACCTTGTTTATCAACTTGAATGCTTACTATATGACATAAGAAGACCATGTGCTTTTGTTTTTCATTTTTCTATTTTTTAAGAATTTTATGCACATTTGATTCTGGTCAAATCCTAGGTTCAACCAAGATTTAAACAAGTTTCAAGCATGAAAATGAAAACGTAAGCCAAGATCCTTCTTAATTAGTCACTCTAAAATATATGAAGCTTTTGGGACGTACTTGAAATTTCCATGTTTGAAACCCAAAACCAATTCTCTTCATGATTGACTTCATAAGACAGAGTTTAGGGTTAGGGGTAGATATACACATGATTTTTCTGGTTTGAATATGTCTAGACCTTGTTTATCAACTTGAGTGTTTACTATATGACATAATTAAGAAGGCTATGTGCTTTGGTTTTTCATTCTTTAGATTTTTTGTCTGAATTTTTATGCCCATTTGAATCTTGGTCAAATCCTAGGTTTGACCAAGATTAAATAAGTTTAAAACATGGAAATGAAAAGGTAAGCATCGATCCTTCTTAGTCGCTCTAAAATGAAGCTGAATTTTGGAAGGTTTTTGAAACTTCCATGTTTGAAACCCAAAACCACTTCTCTTCATGCTTGACTTCATAAGACGAAGTTTAGGGTCGATAGGGGGTAGATACATGATTTGTCTTGTTTGAATATGTCTAGACCTTGTTTATCAACTTGAATGCTTACTATATGACATAAGAGGACTATGTGCATTGGTATTTCATTTTTTGATTTTTATGCCCATTTGAGAATCTTGGTAAAATCCTAGGTTTGTTGAGCAAGATTTAAACAAGTTTAACATGTGAAAATGATAAGGTAATTAAGTCTGGATCTTTCTCTTAGTAACTCTAAAATGAAGCTTTTGGGAGGTTCTTGAATTTGCCATGTTTGAAACCCAAAACCACCGTACTTCTGTTCATGCTTGACTTCATAAGACAGAGTTTAGGGTTAGGGGTAGATACATGATTTTTCTGGTTTGAATATGTCTAGACCATGTTTATCAATTTGAATGCTTACTATATGACATAACAAGGCTATGTGCTTTGGTTTTTCATTCTTTCGATTTTTTTCTGAATTTTTATGCCCATTTGAATCTTGGTCAAATCCTAGGTTTGACCAAGATTTAAACAAGTTTAAAACATGACAATGAAAAGGTAATTAATCATGGATCCTTCTTAATTAACCAGCCAGTCTAATTAAAATGAAGCTTTTTGGGAGGTTTTTGAAATTTCCATGTTTGAAACCCAAAACCACACTTCTCTGCTTCATGCTTGACTTCATATATAATTAAGACAAAGTTTAGGGTTAGGGGAACATGATTTGTCTGGTTTGAATATGTCTAGACCTTGTTTATGAACTTTTGAATGCTTACTATATATGACATAAGAAGACTATGTGCTTTGGTTTTTTTTTATTTTTTTTTATTTTATGCCCATTTGAATATTGGTCAAATCCTAGGTTTGACCAAGATTTAAACAAGTTCAAAACATGAAAATGAAAAGGTATATAAGCCTGGATCCTTCTTAACTAGTCACTCTAAAATGAAGCTTTAATTTTGGGAGGTTTTTGAAATTTCCATGTTTGAAACCAAAAACCACTTCTCTTCATGCTTGACTTCATAAGATCGACAGAGTTTATGGTTTTAGAGGGGTAGATACATGATTTGTCTTATTTGAATATGTCTAGCTAGACCTTGTTTATCAACTTTTGAATGCTTACTATATATATGTATGTGACATAAGAAAACTACAGTATGTGCTTTGGTTTTTAATTTTTCTGATTTTTTTGGAATTTTGATGCACATTTGAATCTTGGTCAAATCCTAGGTTTGAACAAGATTTAAACAAGTATAGAACATGAAAATGAAAAGGGAAGCCTGTATCCTTCTTAGTCACCCTAAAATGAAGTTTTTGGGAGGTTTTTGAAATTTCCATGTTTGAAACCCAAAACCACTTATCTTCATGCTTGACTTCGTCATAAGACAGAGTTTAGGGGTTAGGGGGTAGATACATGATTTGTCTAGCTAGTTTGAATATGTCCAGACCTTGTTTATCAACTTTAATGCTTACTATATGACATATAAGAAGACTATGTGCGCTTTGGTTTTTCATTTTTCTGTTTTTTTATTTTATGCCCATTTGAATCTTGGTCAAATCCTAGATTGACTTCATAAGACAGAGTTTAGGGTTAGGGGTAGATATACACATAATTTTTCTGGTTTGAATATGTCTAGACCTTGTTTATCAACTTGAGTGTTTACTATATGACATAATTAAGAAGGCTATGTGTGCTTTGGTTTTTCATTCTTTAGATTTTTTGTCTGAATTTTTATGCCCATTTGAATCTTGGTCAAATCCTAGGTTTGACCAAGATTTAAATAAGTTTAAAACATGGAAATGAAAAGGTAAGCATCGATCCTTCTTAGTCGCTCTAAAATGAAGCTGAATTTTGGGAGGTTTTTGAAATTTCCATGTTTGAAACCCAAAACCACTTCTCTTCATGCTTGACTTCATAAGACGAAGTTTAGGGTCGATAGGGGTAGATACATGATTTGTCTGGTTTGGATATATCTAGACCTTGTTTATCAACTTGAATGCTTACGATATGACATAAGAACACTATGTGCTTTTTATTTTTATTTTTTGTGCCCATTTGAATCTTGGTCAAATCCTAGGTTTGACCAAGATTTAAACAAGTATAGAACATGAAAATGAAAAGGGAAGCTGTATCCTTCTTAGTCACCCTAAAATGAAGTTTTGGGAGGTTTTTGAAATTTCCATGTTTGAAACCCAAAACCACTTCTCTTCATGCTTGACTTCTTAAGACATAGTTTAGGGGTTAGCGGGTAGATACATGATTTGTATGGTTTGAATATGTCTAGACCTTGTTTATCAACTTTAATGCTTACTATATGACATAATAAGACTATGTGCTTTGGTTTTTCATTTTTCTTTTTTTTTGAATTTTCTGCCAATTTTGTTTGACCAAGATTTAGACAAGTTTTACACGTGAAAACGAATAAGTAAGCCTGGATCCTTCTTAGTCACTCCAAAATGTACCAATTGATAGGTGCGTTAACTTTGCTTCATGGAAAAAATAATGTCATGTAAATGAGTTAACTTAGATTTCCTACCCTTGAATCCATAGGAAACTTTGTTCTAATGCACTATAATAATCAACCGAGTTTTTACACCAACAGGTCTGTCACTTACGTGTGGTGCCCATGCGTGAGGTCCCACACTTCAGTGAGCACAAGTCACGTGCAATAGGTACGCAAACTCCCAGCCATTTTCTTTGTCAGAGAAGACGCGTCAGGATGCGTATTGGAAGTGTGGGTCCTTGGATCCTTCGGTTGTCCCTCTCACAAAAAAAAACAAATCTCTCTCATTCTCGGCCTTGCTCGACTCGCTCGCTCGCTCGCTCGCACCTCCTGCTCACTGACAAACCCTGCACAAAAGTCAACATCATCACCCGAAAAAGGGAGACACCATAATCTCTCCCTTCTTCTCTCCTTCCGAGTGATCCCTCTTCCTCCGAGTTTCACTCGACGGGCAAACACACATGTGCTGCATAGTAATAATAAAAAGGTAGAAAAATCGACCTACGAATCTATAATTAAATAGGTTAAACTAGGGTTTTGCCCAGTACTACAGATCAAGGTTCAAAAAATCCAACTACGGGGTTCGAACAACCCCATTTCTAATCCAAGATTTTTTCGACCTCATCCAATGGCCTCAAACTATAGGCCGGGTTAGCATCTAGTGCAGTATGTGTGAGAATGTATGCACTATGTGTGCTATAACTTGTGTGTCTTTCAAATTTGAACCAAATTTGAATAAGTTTGAAATATTTGAAATGGGGCTTTTGGCTTAAACGTTTGAAACCCAAAACGACTTCTCCTCATGCTAGACTTCATAAGACCGAGTTTAGGGTTAGGGGGTAGATACATGATTTGTCTGGTTTGAATATGTCTAAACCTTGTTTATCAACTTGAATGCTTACTATATGACATAAGAAGACCATGTGCTTTTGTTTTTCATTTTTCTATTTTTTTAAAGAATTTTATGCACATTTGATTCTGGTCAAATCCTAGGTTCAACCAAGATTTAAACAAGTTTCAAGCATGAAAATGAAAACGTAAGCCAAGATCCTTCTTAATTAGTCACTCTAAAATATATGAAGCTTTTGGGACGTACTTGAAATTTCCATGTTTGAAACCCAAAACCAATTCTCTTCATGATTGACTTCATAAGACAGAGTTTAGGGTTAGGGGTAGATATACACATGATTTTTCTGGTTTGAATATGTCTAGACCTTGTTTATCAACTTGAGTGTTTACTATATGACATAATTAAGAAGGCTATGTGCTTTGGTTTTTCATTCTTTAGATTTTTTGTCTGAATTTTTATGCCCATTTGAATCTTGGTCAAATCCTAGGTTTGACCAAGATTTAAATAAGTTTAAAACATGGAAATGAAAAGGTAAGCATCGATCCTTCTTAGTCGCTCTAAAATGAAGCTGAATTTTGGGAGGTTTTTGAAATTTCCATGTTTGAAACCCAAAACCACTTCTCTTCATGCTTGACTTCATAAGACGAAGTTTAGGGTCGAGGGGGTAGATACATGATTTGTCTTGTTTGAATATGTCTAGACCTTGTTTATCAACTTGAATGCTTACTATATGACATAAGAGGACTATGTGCATTGGTATTTCATTTTTTGATTTTTATGCCCATTTGAGAATCTTGGTAAAATCCTAGGTTTGTTGAGCAAGATTTAAACAAGTTTAACATGTGAAAATGATAAGGTAATTAAGTCTGGATCTTTCTCTTAGTAACTCTAAAATGAAGCTTTTGGGAGGTTCTTGAATTTGCCATGTTTGAAACCCAAAACCACCACTTCTGTTCATGCTTGACTTCATAAGACAGAGTTTAGGGTTAGGGGTAGATACATGATTTTTCTGGTTTGAATATGTCTAGACCATGTTTATCAATTTGAATGCTTACTATATGACATAACAAGGCTATGTGCTTTGGTTTTTCATTCTTTCGATTTTTTTCTGAATTTTTATGCCCATTTGAATCTTGGTCAAATCCTAGGTTCGACCAAGATTTAAACAAGTTTAAAACATGACAATGAAAAGGTAATTAATCATGGATCCTTCTTAATTAACCAGCCAGTCTAATTAAAATGAAGCTTTTTGGGAGGTTTTTGAAATTTCCATGTTTGAAACCCAAAACCACACTTCTCTGCTTCATGCTTGACTTCATATATAATTAAGACAAAGTTTAGGGTTAGGGGGAACATGATTTGTCTGGTTTGAATATGTCTAGACCTTGTTTATGAACTTTTGAATGCTTACTATATATGACATAAGAAGACTATGTGCTTTGGTTTTTTTTTTTTTTATTTTATGCCCATTTGAATATTGGTCAAATCCTAGGTTTGACCAAGATTTAAACAAGTTCAAAACATGAAAATGAAAAGGTATATAAGCCTGGATCCTTCTTAACTAGTCACTCTAAAATGAAGCTTTAATTTTGGGAGGTTTTTGAAATTTCCATGTTTGAAACCAAAAACCACTTCTCTTCATGCTTGACTTCATAAGACAGAGTTTATGGTTTTAGAGGGGTAGATACATGATTTGTCTTATTTGAATATGTCTAGCTAGACCTTGTTTATCAACTTTTGAATGCTTACTATATATATGTATGTGACATAAGAAAACTACAGTATGTGCTTTGGTTTTTCATTTTTCTGATTTTTTTTGGAATTTTGATGCACATTTGAATCTTGGTCAAATCCTAGGTTTGAGCAAGATTTAAACAAGTATAGAACATGAAAATGAAAAGGGAAGCCTGTATCCTTCTTAGTCACCCTAAAATGAAGTTTTTGGGAGGTTTTTGAAATTTCCATGTTTGAAACCCAAAACCACTTATCTTCATGCTTGACTTCGTCATAAGACAGAGTTTAGGGGTTAGGGGGTAGATACATGATTTGTCTAGCTAGTTTGAATATGTCCAGACCTTGTTTATCAACTTTAATGCTTACTATATGACATATAAGAAGACTATGTGCGCTTTGGTTTTTCATTTTTCTGTTTTTTTATTTTATGCCCATTTGAATCTTGGTCAAATCCTAGATTGACTTCATAAGACAGAGTTTAGGGTTAGGGGTAGATATACACATAATTTTTCTGGTTTTAATATGTCTAGACCTTGTTTATCAACTTGAGTGTTTACTATATGACATAATTAAGAAGGCTATGTGTGCTTTGGTTTTTCATTCTTTAGATTTTTTGTCTGAATTTTTATGCCCATTTGAATCTTGGTCAAATCCTAGGTTTGACCAAGATTTAAATAAGTTTAAAACATGGAAATGAAAAGGTAAGCATCGATCCTTCTTAGTCGCTCTAAAATGAAGCTGAATTTTGGGAGGTTTTTGAAATTTCCATGTTTGAAACCCAAAACCACTTCTCTTCATGCTTGACTTCATAAGACGAAGTTTAGGGTCGATAGGGGGTAGATACATGATTTGTCTGGTTTGGATATATCTAGACCTTGTTTATCAACTTGAATGCTTACGATATGACATAAGAACACTATGTGCTTTTTATTTTTATCTTTTTGTGCCCATTTGAATCTTGGTCAAATCCTAGGTTTGACCAAGATTTAAACAATTATAGAACATGAAAATGAAAAGGGAAGCCTGTATCCTTCTTAGTCACCCTAAAATGAAGTTTTGGGAGGTTTTTGAAATTTCCATGTTTGAAACCCAAAACCACTTCTCTTCATGCTTGACTTCTTAAGACATAGTTTAGGGGTTAGCGGGTAGATACATGATTTGTATGGTTTGAATATGTCTAGACCTTGTTTATCAACTTTAATGCTTACTATATGACATAAGAAGACTATGTGCTTTGGTTTTTCATTTTTCTATTTTTTTTTTTGAATTTTCTGCCAATTTTGTTTGACCAAGATTTAGACAAGTTTTACACGTGAAAACGAATAAGTAAGCCTGGATCCTTCTTAGTCACTCCAAAATGTACCAATTGATAGGTGCGTTAACTTTGCTTCATGGAAAAAATAATGTCATGTAAATGAGTTAACTTGGATTTCCTACCCTTGAATCCATAGGAAACTTTGTTCTAATGCACTATAATAATCAACCGAGCTTTTACACCAACAGGTCTGTCACTTACGTGTGGTGCCCATGCGTGAGGTCCCACACTTCAGTGAGCACAAGTCACGTGCAATAGGTACACAAACTCCCAGCCATTTTCTTTGTCAAGAGAAGACGCATCAGGATGCGTATTGGAAGTCTGTGGGTCCTTCTGGATCCTTCGATTGTCCCTCTCACAAAAAAAACAAATCTCTCTCATTCTCGGCCTCGCTCGACTCGCTCGCTCGCTCGCTCGCTCGCACCTCCTGCTCACTGACAAACCCTGCACAAAAGTCAACATCATCACCCGAAAAAGGGGAGACACCATAATTCTCTCCCTTCTTCTCTCCTTCCGAGTGATCCCTCTTCCTCCGAGTTTCACTCGACGGGCAAACACACATGTGCTGCATAGTAATAATAAAAAGGTAGAAAAATCGACCTACGAATCTATAATTAAATAGGTTAAACTAGGGTTTTGCCCAGTACTACAGATCAAGGTTCAAAAAATCCAACTACGGGGTTCGAACAACCCCATTTCTAATCCAAGATTTTTTCGACCTCATCCAATGGCCTCAAACTATAGGCCGGGTTAGCATCTAGTGCAGTATGTGTGAGAATGTATGCACTATGTGTGCTATAACTTGTGTGTCTTTCAAATTTGAACCAAATTTGAATAAGTTTGAAATATTTGAAATGGGGCTTTTGGCTTAAACGTTTGAAACCCAAAACGACTTCTCCTCATGCTAGACTTCATAAGACCGAGTTTAGGGTTAGGGGGTAGATACATGATTTGTCTGGTTTGAATATGTCTAAACCTTGTTTATCAACTTGAATGCTTACTATATGACATAAGAAGACCATGTGCTTTTGTTTTTCATTTTTCTATTTTTTAAGAATTTTATGCACATTTGATTCTGGTCAAATCCTAGGTTCAACCAAGATTTAAACAAGTTTCAAGCATGAAAATGAAAACGTAAGCCAAGATCCTTCTTAATTAGTCACTCTAAAATATATGAAGCTTTTGGGACGTACTTGAAATTTCCATGTTTGAAACCCAAAACCAATTCTCTTCATGATTGACTTCATAAGACAGAGTTTAGGGTTAGGGGTAGATATACACATGATTTTTCTAGTTTGAATATGTCTAGACCTTGTTTATCAACTTGAGTGTTTACTATATGACATAATTAAGAAGGCTATGTGCTTTGGTTTTTCATTCTTTAGATTTTTTGTCTGAATTTTTATGCCCATTTGAATCTTGGTCAAATCCTAGGTTTGACCAAGATTTAAATAAGTTTAAAACATGGAAATGAAAAGGTAAGCATCGATCCTTCTTAGTCGCTCTAAAATGAAGCTGAATTTTGGGAGGTTTTTGAAATTTCCATGTTTGAAACCCAAAACCACTTCTCTTCATGCTTGACTTCATAAGACGAAGTTTAGGGTCGATAGGGGGTAGATACATGATTTGTCTTGTTTGAATATGTCTAGACCTTGTTTATCAACTTGAATGCTTACTATATGACATAAGAGGACTATGTGCATTGGTATTTCATTTTTTGATTTTTATGCCCATTTGAGAATCTTGGTAAAATCCTAGGTTTGTTGAGCAAGATTTAAACAAGTTTAACATGTGAAAATGATAAGGTAATTAAGTCTGGATCTTTCTCTTAGTAACTCTAAAATGAAGCTTTTGGGAGGTTCTTGAATTTGCCATGTTTGAAACCCAAAACCACCGTACTTCTGTTCATGCTTGACTTCATAAGACAGAGTTTAGGGTTAGGGGTAGATACATGATTTTTCTGGTTTGAATATGTCTAGACCATGTTTATCAATTTGAATGCTTACTATATGACATAACAAGGCTATGTGCTTTGGTTTTTCATTCTTTCGATTTTTTTCTGAATTTTTATGCCCATTTGAATCTTGGTCAAATCCTAGGTTCGACCAAGATTTAAACAAGTTTAAAACATGACAATGAAAAGGTAATTAATCATGGATCCTTCTTAATTAACCAGCCAGTCTAATTAAAATGAAGCTTTTTGGGAGGTTTTTGAAATTTCCATGTTTGAAACCCAAAACCACACTTCTCTGCTTCATGCTTGACTTCATATATAATTAAGACAAAGTTTAGGGTTAGGGGGAACATGATTTGTCTGGTTTGAATATGTCTAGACCTTGTTTATGAACTTTTGAATGCTTATTATATATGACATAAGAAGACTATGTGCTTTGGTTTTTTATTTTATTTTATTTTTATTTTATGCCCATTTGAATATTGGTCAAATCCTAGGTTTGACCAAGATTTAAACAAGTTCAAAACATGAAAATGAAAAGGTATATAAGCCTGGATCCTTCTTAACTAGTCACTCTAAAATGAAGCTTTAATTTTGGGAGGTTTTTGAAATTTCCATGTTTATCAACTTTAATGCTTACTATATGACATAAGAAGACTATGTGCTTTGGTTTTTCATTTTTCTGATTTTTTTAGAATTTTGATGCACATTTGAATCTTGGTCAAATCCTAGGTTTGACCAAGATTTAAACAAGTATATATAGAACATGAAAATGAAAAGGGAAGCCTGTATCCTTCTTAGTCACCCTAAAATGAAGTTTTTGGGAGGTTTTTGAAATTTCCATGTTTGAAACCCAAAACCACTTATCTTCATGCTTGAGCAAGATTTGACCAAGATTTAAACAAGTTTAAATCATGAAAATGGAAAGGTAAGCCTGGATCCTTCTTAGTCGCTCTAAAATGAAGCTTTTGGGATGTTCTTGAAATTTCCATGTTTGAAACCGGCCAAAACGACTTTTCTTCATGCTAGACTTCATAAGATCGACACGGGGTACATACATGATTTGTCTGGTTTGGATATATCTAGACCTTGTTTATCAACTTGAATGCTTACGATATGACATAAGAACACTATGTGCTTTTTGTTTTTCATTTTTTGTGCCCATTTGTATCTTGGTCAAATCCTAGGTTTGACCAAGATTGAAACAAGTTTAAAACATGAAAATGAAAGGGAAATATGTATCCTTCTTAGTCACTCTAAAATGAAGTTTTTGGGAGGTTTTTGAAATTTCCATGTTTGAAACCTAAAACCACTTCTCTTCATGCTTGACTTCATAAGACAGAGTTTAGGGTTAGAGGGGTAGATACATGATTTGTCTTATTTGAATATGTCTAGCTAGACCATGTTTATCAACTTTTGAATGCTTACTATATATATGTGACATAAGAAGACTATGTGCTTTTGTTTTTCATTTTTCCATTTTTTTAATTTTATGCCCATTTAAATCTTGGTCAAATCCTAGGTTTGACAATGATTTAAACAAGTTTCAAATATGAAAATGAAAAGGTAAGCATGGATCCTTCTTAGTCACTCTAAAATGAAGCTTTTGATAGGTTTTTGAAATTTCCATATTTGAAACCCAAAACCACTTCTCTTCATGCTTGACTACATAAGACAAAGTTTAGGGTTAGGGGGTAGATACATGATTTTTCTTGTTTGAATATGTCTAGACCCTTGTTTATCAACTTTAATGCTTACTATATGACATAAGAAAACTATGTGCTTTGGTTCTTCATTTTTCTGATTTTTTTTGGAATTTTGATGCACATTTGAATCTTGGTCAAATCCTAGGTTTGACCAAGATTTAAACAAGTATAGAATGCATGAAAATGAAAAGGGAAGCATGTATCCTTCTTAGTCACCCTAAAATGAAGTTTTTGGGAGGTTTTTTAAATTTCCATGTTTGAAACCAAAACCACTTATCTTCATGCTTGACTTTCATAAGACAGAGTTTAGGGGTTAGGGGTAGATACATGATTTGTCCAGTTTGAATATGTCTAGACCTTGTTTACCAACTTTAATGCTTACTATATAACATATAAGAAGACTATGTGCGCTTTGGTTTTTCATTTTTTCATTTTTTTATTTTATGCCCATTTGAATCGTGGTCAAATCCTAGATTTGACGAAGATTTAAACAAGTTTAAAACATGAAAATGGAAAGGTAAGCCTGGATCCTTCTTAGTCGCTCTAAAATGAAGCTTTTGGGATGATTTTGAAATTTCCATGTTTGAAACCCAAAACCAATTCTCTTCATGCATGCTTGACTTCATAAGACAGAGTTTAGGGTTAGGGGGTTAGATACATTATTTGTCTAGTTTGAATATGTCTAGACTTTGTATATCAACTTGAATATATTATTGTACCATGTCTCCACATAGCCCAAAATGCACATATTTTCAAAAGTTTTCATGCATGAGTACTTGTAACTAGTAAAAATAGAAAGTAAAAATAGGAACCCCATGTATGAAGGATACTAAAAAGAACTCTTTCACATTTTTTGGTATAGATTATGAGTTTGCTTGGCTTCATACACAAGTGAGTACATGTCATGCAAAAATTAACACGAAATTTAGTTATCATGACCCATTTTTGGCAGGCATTGTGCATATCGCCTTGAGAAACATCTTTGCGAGCTAGTGTATTAAACGTTTATTCACATATAATGGATTTTTTACTTTATTAGTGCACACAATGACAGAATCGGCCAAATGTGTATGATTTTTGTGAAGGTGCTAGAAAAACAAGATGCACTACGATGAAGCATGAAAGGAGGCAAGGGGAGGGATAGTGAAGAGGTGGGAGAGACCGAGAGATGAACCGCAAGGTAATTAAAAAATTGGGGCCAAAACGATTCCAACTTCCTAGGCATTGACCAACTTTGCCCCTCTTAACCCAACGTGGCAGTGAACCCGTATAAGCAACAACTTCCTCTTACTCCGCTTCTCCGAAATGGTAAGAGAACCTCTCCAGCTTAAGTGACCAATCGACATAGCTATGGCCTTCCGACTTGGCTCTGGTCGCCGCGCGCGTAGTCCTACCACCGACGAGGAAGCGGAGCATCAGCGCCGCCTTCGCTTCGTCCATCGCGCACCAAGGCATAACCCGCCCGCTCTGCACTGGCCGGTTGTTCAGCCCGCGGCGGCGGCGCTGGCCGTGGAGCCCCTCGCCAGCCGCTTCCCGTGCGGGCCGATCGATAAGTAAGAATGTCGATCCCAACGAGGAGCAGAAGGTGTTGACAAGCAGTTTCGATGAAGGTTTCACTGTAAATGCTCACGGACAAGTATTCAGGGGGTTTTGATGTAACAGATGAAATAAATACGAGTAAGTAAAATGCGAGAGAAATAATTGCAGCGAGTGGCCCAATCCTTTTTAGCACAAAGGACAAGCCGGTTTGTTTACTTATAATGACCAAACGTTCTCGAGGACACACGGGATTTTAGTCTAGTGCTTTCGCTACATACGGCTAAATAATCTTCATTGTTATGATAAGTGTTGTGTGGGTGAACCTATGCTAATGTACCGCCCTTCCTAGGACTAAATACATACTTGTGATTATACCCCTTGCAAGCATCCGCAACTACAAGAAAGTAATTAAGAATAAATCTAACCACAGCCTTAAACTCTGAGATCCTGCGATCCCTCCTGCATCGATATACCAACGGGGGTTTAGGTTTCTGTCACTCCGGCAACCCCGCAATTAGCAAACGAATACAAGATGCATTCCCCTAGGCCCATAAATGGTGAAGTGTCATGTAGTCGACGTTCACATGACACCACTAGAAGAATAACACCACAACTTAAATATCACACCATTGAATATTACTCAACCATAGTTCACTACTAACATTTAGACTTCACCCATGTCCTCAAGAACTAAACGAACTACTCACGAGACATCATATGGAACATGATCAGAGGTGATATGATGATGAATAACAATCTGAACATGAACTTGGTTCAATGGTTTCACTCAATAGCATCAACAACAAGTATGAATAGATACCGGGAGAGTTTCCCCTATCAAACAATCAAGATCAAACCCAAATTGCTACGTCGGTGACGAGGTGCTGCGGAGGAGATGGCGGTGATGATGGTGGAGATGATGGTGATGGTGATGGAGATGATGTCCAGCTCGATGACGGTGACGATGGCGTCGATTTCCCCCTCCCGGAGGGAATTTCCCCGGCGGATTCCTGCCCGCCGGAGAGCTCTTTTCTCTCTGGTGTTCTCCGCCCCGCAGAGCGCGAGGTACCCTTCTGGCTTAGGTTTTCGGGACGAAGGATTTCGCGAAGAAAAGGAGGCGAAAGGGGTCGTGGGCCCTCCACACCACGTGGCGGCGCGGCCAGGGCCTGGGCCGCGCCGCCCTAGGGTGTGGGCCCACCCTGGCTCCTCCTGGCCCCTCCTTCTGGCTTCCTTCGTCATCTTGAAAAATAGGATTTTTGGTATAATTTCCTTCCGAGTTGATCTTCCGAAATATTGCGTTCTGACGGTGCTTTTTCCAGCAGAATCCTGACTCCGGTGTTCGATCCTCCAATAATGATGAAACATGCAAAATAGATGAAATAACATAAGTATTGTGTCCCAATATGAAATATATCAATGAATAACAGCAAATTATGATATAAAATAGTGATGCAATTTGGACGTATCAACTCCCCCCAAGCTTAGACTTCGCTTGTCCCCAAGCGAAACTGAGCTCGATAGACATGACCACATGTTTATGGAGTGAAGAGTCGATAAATAAAATACGGACAAGAAGCATCATATTCATTCACACAGGACATTATAGTAAACAATCTCTTATAACTCATATTGAAACAAGTATAAGGTAATCACAAGTAAAGGTGCATAAGAAATCATCATTGGTGATGGCAAACTTCGTTCTTGGTCAGAGAACAATTAACAGATTATATTTATCTCATTGAGCAGCGCTCTCATGTTAAAGTTTATAAGGCACAACTTGCATACTCAATCATAATGGTCTCTTCATAATCATTGATAACTTGCAAAGCTATATTCATTCAGATAAAACTTGTACTAAACAAGGAAGAATAAAAGACATGATGTAGCAAATCACAATATAATGGTTTGATCACAACTACTCAAATGCTTGCTTGAGATGGAGAGAAATAGGTTTACTGACTCAACATAAAGTAAAAGACAGGCCCTTCGCAGAGGGAAGCAGAGATTAAATCATGTGCTAGAGCTTTTTCAGTTTTGAAATCATATAAAGATAATAAAAGTAACATTTTGAGAGGTGTTTGTTGTTGTCAACGACTGGTAGCGGGTACTCTAACCCCCTTGCCAAACAAACCTCCAAAGAGCGGCTCCCATGAAGGACGTTATCTCTACCAGCAAGGTAGATCATCCCTCTTCTCTTTTGTTTACACATGTATTTTAGTTTATTTAAGGGTTGACACTCCTCCCAACCTTTGCTTACACAAGCCATGGCTAACCGAATCCTCGGGTGCCTTCCAACAATCTCATACCATGGAGGAGTGTCTATTGCAAAATTAAGTTGCTTACTGATGAATCAGGGCAAAACATGTGAAGAGAATTATTAATGAAAGTTAATTAATTGGGGCTGGGAACCCCGTTGCCAGCTCTTATTGCAAAATTATAGGATAAGTGGATGAAGCCACTAGTCCATTAGTGGAGGCTGCCTAACAAGACTGAAAGATAAAACACCACATACTTCCTCATGAGCTATAAAACATTGACACAAATAAGAAGTAATAAGTTTTGAATTGTTTAAAGGTAGCACATGAAGTATTTACTTGGAATGGCAGAAAATACCATGCAGTAGGTAGGTATGGTGGACACAAATGGCATAGGTTTGGGTTAAGGTTTGGATGCACGAGAAGTATTCCCTCTCAGTACAGGTCTTTGGCTAGCAAGGTTAATTAGCAAGCATAAGAGTCGAGGGAAACAAACAAATATACATATGATAGAAACAATCATGCATCTTCCTTGTAAGCACAAACAATTTTAACTTCAAATGAACTATGAGCTAACAAGAAAGACAATGAAACATCTACATGTATTTCTCTTTTCTATTTAAACCTCAAAGTGTTGTTGCTATTGACCAATGCTAAGTTTGCCAAAACCAAATAGATTTATTCAATGCTCCCAAAGTGATACCTATACTAACAACAAGACGAATCATATAGAGAGATTGCAAACTAAAATAAGATGTGCAATATGTAAATGATAAGACTTCTCATTAATATTCCATATCGATAACTCACACCAAGGGATACATAGACAACTAAAGGAGAGATACTTCCAAACGCAACCCATCTCATATGATAACTTCCCTATTCATGATATGACACTACTTGACAATAAAAGTAAAAGATAGTGATAATGTGATACCGCGGCACTCCCCCAAGCTTGGAACAAACCAAGGGGATGCCAATACCGATGATGAATTACTCCTTCGGCGATGGTGGTGATGAATTCCTGACAAGCTTCTCAATAAGCTCCTGAAGCTCGTCAATCCTGTATATGAGATTGCGAATCATCTCTGAATTGTGCTCGACGCGGTTAGAGAGTCTGTCTAATGGCGAGTCCCAGCTCTTGGAGTTATTTCCCCACTCTTCAGCCTCAGGCTCCTTTTCTCCTGCAGTGTTAGAGCGATCTATATCCCACTGGCTAGGCAATGCTGCCTTGGGAGTCCCTTCAATTTGATTATTGAAAATTAGATTGCGGAAGGGGTGATGAGTGCCTGATGGAGATGTTTTCGGAGCTAGATAATGACGTGGAACCGCTCCTCCAGTGCGAATTCTTGCGCTCTTGTTTGCACTAAAAGTGTTGTCCACCACCTTGATGCTTGCAATGGTAGCACGCGGGTGTGCGCGCGAATCTTCCTCCACCTCTTCTTCATCCTCTTCCTTGACGTCCTTGTCTTCCTCTTTCCACCCAAGATCTCGATCTTCTTCATCTGGAAACTCCTTGCCCTTGTTCTTGGAGACCATGGTGCTTCTAAACTGAAAACAGATCCTGGCAGAAACAGCTCGAAACAAAACACGTCGAAAACACGATATACGGACCTCCAGGGGTCCGGGGGATTATATAGCAAAAATTTTCAGACAAACGGAAAGTACCAGATCGAACCAGAGTCGGAAAGGGGCGACGGGCGGCCAGACCATAGGGCGGCGCGGGCCCCGGGCGCCGGCTGTGGTTTCGCCCTCGTGCGTCTTTCCACTCCGTTTCGAACTCGTAATTTTTCTTATTTTCCAAAAACAGCAAAAATAATGTTCGGAAAGTAAATCGCGAACTTTTCATTACCAGTACTGTTACCTATTCAAAGTCGAGTTCTGGCGGACTGCCAATTTGTCCTTTGATGAAAGCTTCCGGTGTTTCCACTCGAATAATATCAACATCAACATTATAGGAATCACCTGAGATATAATGCTTGAGTCTTTGTCCATTCACCACTTGCGTAGCATTGCCTTGGAGAGAGCTAATCTTGATTGCTCCTGAGCGATACACCTCCTCGACAACATATGGTCCTTCCCATTTCGAGAGTAATTTCCCTGCAAAGAATCTGAGACGAGACCGATACAATAGGACTTTATCCCCAATATTAAACTCTCTTTTGATGATCCTCCTATCATGCCATTTTTTAACTTTTTCTTTAAAGAGTTTAGCATTTTCATAAGCTTCACTTCTCCATTCATCTAGAGAACTTAATTGTAACAACCTCTTATCACCGGCAAGTTTAGGATCTTTATTTAATTCTCTAACAGCCCTATAAGCTTTGTGTTCTAGCTCTAAAGGTAAATGACAAGCTTTTCCGTAAACCATTTTATAAGGTGACATTCCCATGGGGTTTTTATAAGCAGTTCTATAAGCCCATAGTGCATCTCTCAATTTACTAGTCCAATTCTTTCTAGATTTATTAACAGTCTTTCCCAAAATAGATTTAATTTCTCTATTTGATAATTCTACTTGACCACTACTTTGAGGGTGATAAGCGGAAGCAATTCTATGATTAATACCATACCTAGCAAGAGTCTTTCTAAAACCTCCATGAATAAAATGAGAACCTCCATCAGTCATAATATATCTAGGAACTCCAAATCTAGGAAAAATAATATCTAAAAGCATTCTTAAAGAGGTCTCACCATCAGCACTTTTTGTAGGTATAGCTTCCACCCATTTAGTAACATAATCAACAGCAACAAGTATATGAGTGTTACCTTCTGAAGAGGGAAAAGGTCCCATGAAGTCAAATCCCCAACAATCAAACGGTTCAATAACAAGAGTATAATTCATTGGCATTTCATTGCGTCTGGAGATATTACCAACCCTTTGACATTCATCACAAGATAAAATAAACTTCCTTGCATCTTTGAAGAGAGTTGGCCAATAAAAACCTGATTGTAGAACCTTTTGCGCGGTTCTATCTCCGGCGTGATGTCCTCCATAAGCACTACCATGACATTTACTCAATATCTCTTGTTGTTCATATTCGGGAACACATCTTCGCATAATACCATCCACTCCTTCTTTATATAAGTGTGGGTCATCCCAGAAATAATGCCTCAAATCATAAAAGAATTTCCTCCTTTGCTGAGCTGAAAAGGTTGGAGGCAAGTACTTGGAAACAATAAAGTTAGCATAATCAGCATACCAAGGACTGTCTCGCGAGCTCACCTTTATTACAGCCAATTGTTCATTTGGAAAACTATCATTAACAGGAACAGGATCATAAGCAATATTTTCCAATCTAGACAAATTATCAGCAACAGGATTATCAGCACCTTTCCTATCTACAATATGTAAATCAAATTCTTGCAACAGAAGTACCCATCTAATAAGCCTCGGCTTAGCATCTTTCTTTGTCATAAGGTATCTAATTGCAGCATGATCAGTATGAATAGTAACTTTTGAATCAACAATATAAGATCTGAATTTATCACAAGCAAAGACTACAGCTAATAATTCTTTTTCAGTTGTAGCATAATTTCTTTGAGCAGCATCAAGGGTTTTACTAGCATAATGAATAACATTCAGTTTTTTATCTACTCGCTGTCCAAGAACAGCGCCTACAGCAAAATCACTAGCATCACACATAATTTCAAATGGTAAATTCCAATCAGGGGGTTCAACTATAGGAGCAGTTGTTAAGGCTTTCTTAAGAGTTTCAAAAGCTTCCTTACAATCATCATCAAAAACAAATGGTACATCTTTTTGAAGAAGATTAGTAAGAGGCTTTGAAATCTTGGAGAAATCTTTAATAAATCTCCTATAAAACCCAGCATGACCAAGAACACTACGAATACCTTTAACATCCCTTGGATAGGGCATCTTCTCAATTGCTTCAACTTTAGCTCTATCAACTTCAATACCTCTCTCGGAAATTTTATGTCCCAATACAATTCCTTCATTAACCATAAAGTGGCATTTCTCCCAATTAAGAACAAGGTTAGTCTCTTCACATCTCTGCAAAACTTTATCAAGGTTTCGCAAGCAACTATCAAAAGAATTCCCATAAACGGAAAAATCATCCATGAATACCTCTACAATACTTTCACAAAAACCATGAAAAATAGCAGACATGCATCTTTGAAAGGTAGCAGGAGCATTACATAAACCAAAAGGCATACGCCTATAAGCATAAGTTCCATAGGGACAAGTAAAGGTGGTTTTCTCTTGATCTTTAGCTTTAACAGCAATTTGTGAAAACCCAGAATAACCATCAAGAAAGCAAAAATGAGTATTTTTAGACAATCTTTCTAGCATTTGATCAATAAATGGTAAAGGGTAATGATCTTTCTTAGTAACTTTATTAACTTTTCGAAAATCAATGCACATTCTATACCCTACAACTACTCTTTGAGGAATGAGCTCATCATTATCATTAGGCACAACAGTCATACCTCCTTTCTTGGGAACGCAATGCACAGGACTAACCCATCTACTATCAGCAATAGGATATATAATACCAGCTTCAAGAAGTCGTAATACCTCATTCCTTACCACTTCCTTCATCTTCGGAATTAGACGACGCTGAGGTTCAACAACAGGCTTTGCATCATCTTCCATATTAATAGCATGTTGGCAAATAGATGGAGAAATCCCCTTTAAATCATCAAGAGTGTAGCCAATAGCTCCTCGGTGTTTCTTCAATATTTCCAATAACCTTTCTTCTTCAAACTCTGAAAGCTTAGAACTAATAATAACAGGATATATTTTCTTATCATCAATATGAGCATATTTAAGATTATCAGGTAAAGGCTTTAAATCAAAAACAGGATCTTCCTTTGGTGGCGGTGTTGTACCCAAATCTTCCACCGGTAAATCATGCTTGAGAATAGGTTGGCGAAGAAAAATTTCCTCAAGTTCATCTCTTTCTTTCCTAAAAATTTCACTCTCGCTATCCTCCAAATGTTGCTGCAAAGGATTGTTAGGAACAAGAACAATAGATGCACATTGCTCCATTTTAAAATCATTACTAGGCAAATCAGCTTTATAAGGAGTTTTAGTAAATTTAGAGAAGTTAAACTCATAAGATTCACCAGCAAATTTAGTCAAAATTTTCTCTTTCTTGCAATCTATAATAGCTCCACAAGTATTTAGAAAAGGTCTACCAAAAATAATAGGACAATAATCACTAGCAGCAGAACCAAGTACCAAAAAGTCAGCAGGATATTTAATCTTACCGCATAAGACTTCCACATCTCGAACAATACCAATTGGTGAAATAGTTTCTCTATTAGCCAGCTGAATAACCACATCAATATCTTCAAGTTCACAAGAATCAATTTCGTGCATAATCTCCGTGTAAAGCTCATACGGAATAGCACTAACACTTGCACCAATATCACATAATCCATAATAGCAATGATCACCAATTTTAACAGACATCATAGGAACACTAGCTTGTTTGGGTTTATTAGGATGTGAAACAATATTAGAAGCATCTTCACAGAAAATAATATGACCATCCTCCACATTTTCAGTCACAAGATCTTTAACTATTGCAACAGCAGGTTCAACTTTTATTTGTTCTTCAGGTTCTATAGGTTTCTTTTCACTTTTATGAACCGCACTATTTATAACAGAGTACTCTTTCATTTTAGCAGGGAAAGGAGTTTTTTCAATATAAGCTTCAGGAATAACGCGATCAGCAGTTTCTATTACAACACACTTATTAATAGATGAATCAATTTTATCTTTATACGGTTCATGATACTTATCAAAATTCTTCTTTGGCAATTCATAATGAGAAGCAAAAGCTTTATAAAGATTTGCAGCAACTTGAGAATCAAGACCATATGTAGCACTCATATTACGAAATTTATCAGTATCCATAAAAGCTTCAATGCATTTATAATCATAAATTATACCTGATTCTCTACCTTTGTCGTTCTCCCAACCTTCAGTATTTTCTTGGATTCGATCAAGAAGGTCCCTTTTAAACTCTTCTTTGTTGCGTGTAAATGATCCAGAACAAGAAGTATCCAGCAAGGTCTTGTCTTGAAAAGAAAGTCTTGCATAGAAATTATCAATAATAACATTACCAGGAAGCTCATGAATGGGGCATTTGAGCATCAAAGACTTCAATCTCCCCCACGCTTGGGCAATACTCTCTCCATCATGAGGCCAAAAATTATATATGCGATTCCGATCCTTATGAATTTCACTTGGAGGATAGAACTTAGAATAAAACCGGGGCACAATATCATTCCATTCAAGAGAATCCCCATTATCCAGTAATTTATACCAATGCGCCGCCTTACCGGACAGCGATAAAGAGAATAATTTCTTCCTCACTTCATCCATAGCAATACCTGCACATTTGAATAACCCGCATAATTCATGCAAAAACAGTAAATGATCACCAGGATGGACAGTTCCATCCCCTTCATAGCGGTTATCCATAACATGTTCAATAATTTTCGTAGGTATTTTATATGGTATTACTTCCTCACCTGGCGCCTCATCTACTACCGTTGCAGTAGTAGTAGATTTCCCAAATAGAAAATGAAGAGAAGATCTCTCCATAATGACTTATAGCAGCAGGCAGAAATAAAATCAGCACAACAGTAAAGGTTTTCCTTACCAATTCCACTTACCAATAGCGCTTCACTCCCCGGCAACGGCGCCAGAAAATAGTCTTGATGACCCACAAGTATAGGGGGTGTATCGTAGTATCTTCGATAAGTAAGAATGTCGATCCCAACGAGGAGCAGAAGGTGTTGACAAGCAGTTTCGATGAAGGTTTCACTGTAAATGCTCACAGACAAGTATTCAGGGGGTTTTGATGTAACAGATGAAATAAATACGAGTAAGTAAAATGCGAGAGAAATAATTGCAGCGAGTGGCCCAATCCTTTTTAGCACAAAGGACAAGCCGGTTTGTTTACTTATAATGACCAAACGTTCTCGAGGACACACGGGATTTTAGTCTAGTGCTTTCGCTACATACGGCTAAATAATCTTCATTGTTATGATAAGTGTTGTGTGGGTGAACCTATGCTAATGTACCGCCCTTCCTAGGACTAAATACATACTTGTGATTATACCCCTTGCAAGCATCCGCAACTACAAGAAAGTAATTAAGAATAAATCTAACCACAGCCTTAAACTCTGAGATCCTGCGATCCCTCCTGCATCGATATACCAACGGGGGTTTAGGTTTCTGTCACTCCGGCAACCCCGCAATTAGCAAACGAATACAAGATGCATTCCCCTAGGCCCATAAATGGTGAAGTGTCATGTAGTCGACGTTCACATGACACCACTAGAAGAATAACACCACAACTTAAATATCACACCATTGAATATTACTCAACCATAGTTCACTACTAACATTTAGACTTCACCCATGTCCTCAAGAACTAAACGAACTACTCACGAGACATCATATGGAACATGATCAGAGGTGATATGATGATGAATAACAATCTGAACATGAACTTGGTTCAATGGTTTCACTCAATAGCATCAACAACAAGTATGAATAGATACCGGGAGAGTTTCCCCTATCAAACAATCAAGATCAAACCCAAATTGCTACGGCGGTGACGAGGTGCTGCGGAGGAGATGGCGGTGATGATGGTGGAGATGATGGTGATGGTGATGGAGATGATGTCCAGCTCGATGACGGTGACGATGGCGTCGATTTCCCCCTCCGGAGGGAATTTCCCCGGCGGATTCCTGCCCGCCGGAGAGCTCTTTTCTCTCTGGTGTTCTCCGCCCCGCAGAGGCGGCTGTAACTCTTCGCGAGGTACCCCTTGGCTTAGGTTTTCGGGACGAAGGATTTCGCGAAGAAAAGGAGGCGAAAGGGGTCGTGGGCCCTCCACACCACGTGGCGGCGCGGCCAGGGCCTGGGCCGCGCCGCCCTAGGGTGTGGGCCCACCCTGGCTCCTCCTGGCCCCTCCTTCTGGCTTCCTTCGTCATCTTGAAAAATAGGATTTTTGGTATAATTTCCTTCCAGAGTTGATCTTCCGAAATATTGCGTTCTGACGGTGCTTTTTCCAGCAGAATCCTGACTCCGGCGTTCGATCCTCCAATAATGATGAAACATGCAAAATAGATGAAATAACATAAGTATTGTGTCCCAATATGAAATATATCGATGAATAACAGCAATTTATGATATAAAATAGTGATGCAATTTGGACGTATGGAGCCCCTCGCCAGCCGCTTCCCGTGCGGGCCGATGGATGCAGAGGCAGGGATCTCCCACGCAACCCCGCATGCGACGCCCGCTCGGCCCTGGCCGGCTTTTCCGCCCGCGCATGCCGCATGGTTTTCTTTGCCAGCAGGTGAGATCCCCTTCCCGGCCGGCGCGAACGATGCGGAGGCAGGGAGCTCCCGTGGCCAGCCGCCTAATCCGACCGCACTTCAGGCGGTGCCGGCCGTGGAGCCAGGCCGTTCTTTCGAAGCGCATCACGGCGACGCCCTTTGCAGGAGCAACACCGCCAAGGAGCTCGTATATAACGTGATGTTCCCGGCACTCTATAGATGCCGGGATGCTCTGCAAGCTTTCGTGCAGGCTAAGAATGCGGCGGCTGCAAATCCCAGGGACGCAGCATTGCAGCGGCGCGCCGATGAGGCTAAGGTGGCGCACGCTTTCCACCAGGCGTGCCTCGACAGGCTTAACATCCAGCACGGCTTCGTGCAACCGCCAAACGCCGCTCCAGCTAAGATCCAAAAATACTCCGGTGAGCATATCACTCCGGAGTAGAACAATCCAATTTCTAGTACTGTAGGAGTACTTTATTAGTGCACAAACCTGGCGAAATTAAAGGTGTGTTCTTTGTGTGTGATGTAAATCTAAAAATTTGAAGGTTCTAGCAAAAACATTTCTTCACAAATATTCGATGTGTTTGCTTGGCCTTATCTATATATCCGGTGAGCATATATGGATGCCAAATCCTTTACAAACTTAGGGCTCCTTTGATTCATAGGAATATGAAGAGTGTAGGAATAGGAAAGGTGTAGGATTGGAATGTCATGCCAAGTTGAATCCTATAGGAATATGGTGTGTCTTTGATTGTAGCAAAGGAATTTTTCCATGAGGTATGAGCTAATGCTTTTTTCCTATAGGATTTGTACTACAAGATTCCTATAGGAATAATTCCTATAGGATATGTTCCTATGAATCAAATGACTTGTATAGAAATTTTCCTATAGGATCCAATTCCTACATAATTCCTATATCAATCCTATGAATCAAAGGAGCCCTTATATTTTTTAAGAGATCGATGTGCATGCATCTATCTCGCCATGGTAAATTAATGAAACAAGTTGCATATTTGCCAGAATTCCAAACTTCGTGAGCAGTATAGAGATCGAGACCTTAATTAATTATTATGGGTAGGATGCATGCATGCATGGCCATTTTCTAGGGTTTTAAAGGATACTAGAGCTTTTCTAGGTTAATTTGCAACTATATGTATATTTGTTTTCTAGTTCTGGGCTGATCATTAAACTCAACATTGAGTTGTAGATTATGTGAAATTAGTACATGCCATAAAATATAGTAATTTTTTATGTACCCTACGAGGCAGTACGTGTGGTGTACCCTTAATTATTAATTGGTAGACATGTACCGTTGGCATGTTTGAAGAAAATTTGAATTTGGAAGAAGTTTTTTAAGTAAAATTAACGCAAGCACAAAATCATGTGTGATGGTGAAATTTCTAGAACAAATTAATACAAACCTAGTAATATGAGTTTGTTTGGCTTTCTGCCCACAAGTGAGTATTGTGCGCATGTACTTTGATGCAAAATCCCGCCATACAAAACTTTTTAGTTATCATATGACCTCAAGTTTGGAAGAGATCGTATTTTAAGCAACTTCACAAACAAGAGATTCTAACAATTATATGCATGCATGAAAGAATGATTTCCCTTTTTTATTACTGTACAAAAATGGCTAGATGTGTGTTATTTGTGAAGGAGGGCTACCAAATTTTAACAGTTGCACATTATTGTCATAATTCCACCTTTTGGAAGCAGTAGGGTAGACATGCTTTCCGCTTGGTAGGATGTGTTAGTGCCATCAATTTTGTAGATATAGGTTCAAGGATTTGTTCATCTTAATCTGCAACTATATATGGATTTTTAAGCTTTTGCCTAGTAATTAAACTCATAATTGAAATAATGTAGGTTATTTAACTACATACATGCCATAAATTCTGACAGGAAATACTTGGACGTGCCTTGCGAGGGTGGTAACAAACAAGAACACAATGACCAAACTTCAAATGCCAATCCACCCACCAAGCTATACGATTGGCATGTACAATCGATCGACTCCTTCTAATCAAATTTGAATACAATAGAAGAAGTTTAAAAAAATTTCAAAATGAGATCAACTTGTGCATTGAGTCATCCTTTGTTATTTATTTGCTTGTAAAAATAGAAACATAGGCATATGAATGTATTCGAAACACTTCACTTTTCAACGGGGAAGGGACCCGAAGGTCCCAGAAAAACAAAAAAAGATTACAATAGTAGTACTCCTTTGAGAAGGCAGTAGAAGAAGGATCCTCGAAGAGCCAAATGCTTTTATTATCCACAGCTGTTCGGCTCTTTTCCTTCTCGTGTAAGCTATCGCGCAATGATTATACTAATGGTCGGATGGTAGTACAACCATTTTCGCAAACTTCTGCGCCCTTCGTCATGTCAGCATCGTATCCCAGTGTGCAAGCAGTCTGCTCGAATGAAATACTCCTAAGTACGTACGGTATTCCCTCCAAAGACACACCACACGGTATTCCCTCCAAAGACGCACCGTCGCCCCGATCTGCTCGAATGAAATACTCCAAAATACTTCTGCGCCCTTCGTCATGTCAGCATCGTATCCCAGTGTGCAAGCAGTCTCCTATGAAATGGAGACGACATTTTGTTGAAAAGTGTCGGTGCATGCTATATACCACACTAGTATGAGAGTTTTTACAGCATTATTCCGATTTCCACAGAATGCATTAAATTTGGACGCGATGCCACACTGACAAGAGTGGTTTAAACAAGGCCATTATTTTTATTATGTTATATTACTACAATACTCCAAGGTAGCACTAGTAGCCTTCGGTTGTACTCTGCCGGTCGCGCTGCCTCATTCGACCAGACTTTATTCTTCTTCTCATATATATATATACAAAATACTGTCTGCCGAGGTTCGATGACCGCACCGTCGCCCCTCTCCGCGCCGCCGTCTTGGGCCGCGCCACCATTCTCCCCGCCGAGTTCTCCCCCGTCCCCGACGCACCACCGTCAAGCACCACCGGACCGATCTTCGCAGGTATGTACATCTCCAACCTCCGGCGAGTACAGAGGTTCATCGGTCATTGTGTTCGATATAACCTTAATTTGGGGATTGCAATGTGAGTAACTTACTGGGTTTTCTAGGAAATGAAAACGGCGTCGCTCGATGCCTACACTGCGTCGGCGGATACATGGAAAGCGGAGACGGATGCTCTGCATGCATCGGCGGAGACATGTAAAGCGGATGCGGATGCGGATGCGGAGGCAAAGGCGAAGGCGGTGGCTAGGACGGGCCCGGGCGCTGTGGCGCTGGCAAATGCTCGTATCGAAGCTGCATTTTGTTGGAAAGTCTTGGCGCGTGCTTCGAGAGTTTTGGCGGCGCAGCCGGGAGAACCGTCGGAGGCTTCGAAGCTGGCTGCTTTGAACGCGTCGAGAGCTTGGATGGTGACTTCATCTAAGGCGGCGCTTGTTGCATATGATCGTGACTCGTCAACCCCTTTGTAAGTTCTACCTTCCCCAACTGCAATGAGGTTAGATCTGGTGGATTGGGTTTTTTGCCCAAACCAGACGTGATGATGCATTGAGATGTTTTTGTATTTTTGATGATGCATTCTGCTTCTTTTGTAATTTGGGTGATTCATTATGCTTTTTAGGTAGTAATTTTTCTGATGCACTCACCTCTTCAGGAATTTTTCATGGTTTTTTTTTTTTTTTTTTCTGTCAACCTAGCTAATGCTCTCTGCTGTTTAGCCAAAAGTTGGATGATGCATTGTACTGTTTACATATATTTTACTCTGATGATGCATTTTGCTCTTTTAGCCTTTTAGGTAATTTTTCTGATTCCTTGAACAGTGTGGGAAATTTCGATGAAGAATTTTGCTGTCAACTTAGATGATGTATTGTGCTGTTTACATTTTATTACCTATATCAAAGCTAACCCCATCTGATGTTACCACAGCGTTTTGGGTCCTGTAGAGGTCTCTTTTTCCTCCAATCGTGTTGACACGTTAGCAATTATTACTGTATATGCGAGATTGCCTTCCGTTGGTGCGTCCTATTTTTGTGGTGTTTTTTTTTGCAAATTAAGGGCTTCATTGATTATGCAACAGGATTACAATTGCATTGTCCTGTTTACAATATTTTGATTTTGCTGATGCATTGTGCTGTTCACATTATTTTGATTTTGCTGATGCATTGTCCTGTTTACATTATTTTGATTTTGCTGATGCATTGTGCTGTTTACACTATTTTGATTTTGCTGATGCACCGTGCAGTTTAGGAAACTTTGATGATGAATTAGATGATGCATTTTGCTGCTTAGTCAAATTAGATGTTGCATTTTGTTTTAAAAAATAGATGATGCAGTGTGCTGTTTACATAATTTTGACGATGCATCGTGCGATTTGCATAATCCTACCAGCTTCAGTCGAAGGACACCCACAACAATCAACGATCTGCCTGGAGATGTAGTCTCTCAGATTCTTGTCAGGCTTCCTCCCCATCCAACCTGCTTACTAGCTGCATCAGGCACCAAGAAAGCATGGAGGCAATGTATGGGAAGCAATTATTTCAGAAAGCTAACTGTGTCACACAACGGAGGAAACCCGTTGCTAGGGTTTTTCACCAACAACTCCGAGGACAATCGATTCATCACAGAGCATGATCTTCACCCGGCCATCTTGAAGATGCTGGCAATCCCGTCTCAAGTGAACGGTCCCAAAATCTATGTCCTGGGATGCCGCGATGGTATGGTGCTACTCCATTCTAATGTATCCAGTGGGTATATATCAGTCTGGGATCCAATTAGGCAAGTTCTCACAGCGATACCAGAACCACCATTGTGGCGCAATCACACAATTGAAAGCAGCGGCTCAATTCTCTGTTCGAGAAACAACTCTGAACCGTTTACACATTGTGGCAAGTTCTCGGTTGTTTGGATAACAACTAAACGTTACGATGCACAGGCTCATATCTACTCACCAGATTCAAAAGAATGGGAGTTTCTAGCTCGATCAACTCCGATGCTGTCAGAGATTGACCGTAGACCGGCAACTCTCATAGGGGGTATTTTGTACTGGCCAACGAAGTCTAGATATATCATTGAGCTTGACCATGCAAAGAAGGCTCTGAAATATATTCAGTGCCCTCATGAGACGCATGATATATTCATGCTTAACATTCACATCTTCAAGGGACATAATGGAGATGTTGCCCTTGCTGTTATAAGAGACTTCACCCTACAAACATGGGCCAGTACAAGATCATCAACAGGCGATCACGAGTCATGGACATGTCATATAAATTTTGAATTGGATACTTTTTTTGGCCTTGACACATCATTTCCATACAATTGGAAACATGCAGTAAGGTTACTCTGCGTATTTGAGGACAAAAATGAGCTGGTTGTACGGGCAAAGGAGGGAGTATTCCAATTAGATATGAGCAACTGGCAGTGGAGAAAGTACAATTCTGCTAGACGTTGGTGCACTTTACATCCCTACTCAGTTAGACCGGGTTAGTCATTCATATGTAACCTTTGCATTCATTTACATATGACTTTTGCTGATCAATTTGTTCATTTCCTGACAGTAACCGACCTGATCCAGAGTGCAACATCAAGGACACGAAAAAGAACGCGCTGTCAGGAACCCATCTAATTCAAAGTTCAACATCCATAAGAGAAAAGGAAGTCGCATATGAAGGAGCAAGGCTTGTTTGGGCAAGAAGTGATAGCCCAGCTTTTGTTTGGTCTGATGTCTTTTAGTTTTCGTTCTGGTGGAAATGTCGCTGCACCATTTGTTTGTACTGCAGCTCCATAGTGCTAGCTGCTAGTACGTTGGCGCTGTCCTACGTCTGCTTGTTTTGGGGGCATAAATATGCCACGAAACCTTTGTTTTATGTGATCAAACGGTCATCTCTGCATGTATATGTTCGGGTTCTGATGAAACCTTTTTTGTGATCTGTACATATATTTGAGTCAGTCTGTGTTTTGTTTTATGATGGGCAGGAGTATTTGTTTTACTACACCATTGTTTATCCGAATTGTATTACTCACTCTATTCAAAAAGTTAGCGGCTCACCTTTTTCCTTCAAGATACGGATGTATCTACACACTAAAAACATATATAGATGAAACCATCTTCAGACAAAGTTTAGTCACTTATGTATGGACGGGGGTAGTATTATTTATGTTGTGCTCCCAAACAAGCAGACATCGGACAGCGCCTGTTTAAAGTTCATATGTGTAATCTTATTCCCTTTGGAAGTTAAGCATTAAACTCTACTAGTACAACCGTGGTGGTCTTGTGATGTAGTACTCTTTTGATGCATTTGTGATGTAGTAGTACAGTACTTTTTTTTGAACTGGTATAGTACTATCTAAGAAGAGTACTCCCTCCGATTCACATTCATTTTACACGAAGAAATATGGATCGGAGCGAGGGAGTAAATTAAACATGGCATCTCGTGCATGAAGCTTGACAGATCGATCAGGTTGGCTAGAATGGCAATACAATGCTCCTCATTAGGCAAATGCATGCCATGTACGATAGTATACATCCAGTAAAGAAGTCTATACTGACATAAAAAAGACTACATTGGGGATGAGAGTCAATTGGGGAATCTACAATACATAAAATCTTGCTCGTAGCTGATTTTGGCTAAGAGGGTTTTACTCACATTACACGTGCCACTTTCCTTGTCTGCAAAACAAGTTCCAATAAAGGAAGAGGAAAGAAGAGGACATTGTGGGCGAGATTGAACACCTTTTTATGTGTTAAGCTGAGGCCTTGTTTAGCTGAGGATTTCGACTTAGGCCTAACAGCTCAGCACACCCAGAAATAAATTTCCTTGCGCGCACCACTGTCAGCAAAAATAACAAAATTAGCACGCAAGATTAAGAATGAAGTGAATTTAAGTAACTTGGTTAGCTTTTCAAGCAATATATTCAGAGAAAGAGCACACATGTCCGGCTAGAAATAATCGTAAGAGAAGAACAATAAATCTAAGGCATCCCACTTCATATGCAGAAGGGACGCGACAGCGCATGGATTCATACCTTGAGTCGACTCTGGCTCGTAGAAGGGCGGTCGCGCCTCGAGGATGCCGGCGACGTCTCCACCTCGATCTCACATGTGACTGCTTCTCGGTGGGCGGTGCGCCACGCCATGTAGAAGATCTATCAAAAGAGGAGAGCCCGATGACGCTACCGACGCCTCAACCTTGATAGCACCGGCTTGTTGCTTCGCACCGAGATGCGCCACGTGCAAGATTTAGCGGATGCGCCAATTTTAGAGATATGTCATGATCGTTGTAACAAATTTCAACATGATGATGATTTGATCCTTCACTCGGCCTTGAACATAAGTACTAGTACAGTCTCACAATTTTTTTATCATTATACTTTGCGAGATTTAGCGGATGCGCCAAATTCAGAGATAGATCATGATCATGGTAACACAATTTTCAATGTAATGATGATTTGATGTTGCACTAGACCTTGAACATAAGTACTAGTACGGTCTCACAATTTTGTATCATTATACTTTGCAAGTTTTAGCGGATGCGCCCATTTTCAGAGGATCATGGTAACAAATTTTCAACGTGATGATGATTTGATGTTGCACTCGACCTTGAACAGAAGTACTACTACTGTCTTACAATTTTTATCATTATACTTTGCAAGATTTAGCAGATGCGCCAAATTCAGAGATAGATCATGATCATGGTAGCAAATTTTCAACGTGATGATGATTTGATGTTGCACTCGAACTTGAACAGAAGTACTAGTACAGTCTCACAATTTTTTTATCATTATACTTTGCGAGATTTAGCGGATGCGCCAAATTCAGAGATAGATCATGATCATGGTAACACACTTTTCAATGTAATGATGATTTGATGTTGCACTCGACCTTGAACATAAGTACTAGTACGGTCTCACAATTTTGTATCATTATACTTTGCAAGTTTTAGCGGATGCGCCCATTTTCAGAGGTAGATCATGATCATGGTAACAAATTTTCAACGTGATGATGATTTGATGTTGCACTCGAACTTGAACAGAAGTACTAGTATGGTCTCACAATTTTTATTATCATTATACTTTGAAAGATATAGCGGATGCGCCAATTTCAGAGATAGATCATGATCATGGTAACAAATTTTCAACGTGATGATGATTTGATGTTGCACTCGGCCTAGAATAGAAGTACTAGTACGGTCTCACAATTTTTTTTATCATTATACTTTGCAAGATATAGCGGATACGCTAATTTCAGAGATAGATCATGACCATGGTAGTGACCAATATTCAAGGTGACGATGATTTGATTTTGCACTCGGCCTTGAACAGAGGTACTAGTACGGTCTCACAATTTTTTATCATTATACTTGGACCTTAGCGAAATTCAAAATCTCATAGCGGCAAAACTTCCCGCCTACAAAATACAAAAATTTCACACGCTTCCAAATTCCCATTCTACCCCTGTGGAGATGACAGCAAAGTCGGTTGGTGGGGGGTCTGCCCGTCATTTTTTGGATCACCACCTCCCTAGCCCGGAAACCCTCCCAAAAAAATTCATTTCCCTCAGACCACCCACCGGAACTTCCCAAGTCCCTCTCTCCCACCTCCACGACCACCGCACCGGAACATCCCCCGGACTTCCCTGGCCTACCCGAGCCCTCGCGATCCTCGTCATCCGGCTGCCTGCCGGAGCCGCTTCATCGACGCCGTCATCAACCGGACCGGATCATCCCCGCCGTACCTCGAAACCATATGCTCATCCAGCAGTCTACCGCAGTCGCTTCAGCTGAGCCGCTTCGCCGGATCCGTCTTCCACCGCATCGGATCTTGCTCACCGACACCGCTGTGCATGAACCGGATCTGCTTCACCGGCGCCGTGCATGATCTAAACTCTTCTACTGTCGCTTTTCTATTGCTTGCCTGCAAGTTCTTGTTTAATCTTGGGGGAACCTGTTTGTGCTAACAACGCGCCGTTACGTTTTTGCAGATGAGATGAGTAATCATGAAGTGTAATGGCCGTCTCTCCAACCCCAAGTAGCACATGTAGCGTACTTCATCACCGGATCTATCAACCCCAGGAAGATCTGCTGTGACTCCCACAGAGTGCTTCTCCTAATGTAAGTCCCTTGTTTTAGCGCCATGTTCTGGGTTCAGATGCTTGTTTGTCTGAAGCTCTTTTAGTTCATTCCTAGCTATGACCGTAACACGTTGCTATTTTCTACTTCATTGCTAACTTTAAGCGATTGAACATTTTGGTTTGCATTCCCTGCTCTGTAGATGTATCCATCATAACTTCTATCTTGCTCAGTCGTTGTTACAAAAATTATAGGTATTATAGTAACATCCTGCTATTATTTAGTTCATGGCCAATTTTAAGTAATTGCACATGTTGGTTCGCATTCCCTGCTCTATAGCTTTTGGCATCGTAACTTCTATATTTGGTTTACATTCCCTGCTCTGTAGATCTAGCCATCATAACTTTATCTTGCTCAGTCGTTGTTACAAAATTATGGCCTGCTACTATGTTGTTTGTGCCAATTTTTTACTCCATGAACATGTTGGCTTGCATTCCCTGTACTACAGGTGATGCCATTGTTTTGTATCTAGTTCATTGTAAGCTAACAAAGTAAGGACTTAGTTTGGCATGCTATCAGCTATCTAGCCTGTAGTACAAATAAACTTGTCATACTACTAGATAATAATTTTGCGTGCCATCTTGTTCTTCAAAAGCTGCATTATTGACTTGTTTCTCTGACTTGGCATGACGCTCACATATGGAAAGCTGAACATATTGGTTTGCATTCCCTCTTATACAAGTTCACAGGTGATCCCACTATATTCTGTATCTGGTCCATCCTAAGCTCCAGCATTAACTATCCTCTATGTGTTGCTCATTACAAGTTTATATCCCGAAACATCTTGATTTGCATCCCCTTCACTATAAGTTCAGGAGTATTATTTAGTTCACGGCCAAAATTAAGTAATTGCACTTGGCACATGTTGGTTCACATTCCCTCCTCTTTAGCTTTTGCCATCGTAACTTCTATTTTTGGTTTACATTCCCTGCTCTGTAGATGTAGCCATCATAACTTCATCTTGCTCAGTCGTTGTTACAAAATTTATAGCCTGCTACTATGTTGTTCATGCCAATTTTGTACTCCCTGAACATGTTGGTTTGCATGGGACTCGACAGTAGTAAGTCTGCTGTTTCATTCTAACATGCTCTGTTATATTGGCTGTTGGTATGCGGCATGCACTCTTTGTTTGCTTATTGTGCGCATTACAATGATCTTGTTATAACGACGAAATGATGAGTTCCAAATTCTTTGGCAAACAATATTGCAGTGTCTTTGCGTTTCCATTGTTGCTGTCTTAACTTGTAATGTCTTTGTTTCAGATATAGGTGCTGCATGGACAACTTAAAAGATTGCCGGATCGCTTCATTGTATTGCTAGGTTTAATTACCATTCAATTTCTCTGGGTTCTGTAATATTTTTCAAAGCCTTGCAGCTGATGTAATATTTAGTTAGTTTTTATAGTTCTTTCGCGCATTTTTTTCTTTGGTGCTTGTGGTAAGTGAGGCTATCCGACAGAAATCAATGCTACGTAAATATTCTCAGTATCTAAATCACGAATTCCCATCCCTTAAACGGTCCAATTAAGCGAAATCATATACGTGCCGGCCCGCAAAATCCTAAAGCGCCTTTTACGCCGGCATATAAACAGCAACTAAACAGCTGGCCCACTTACTTATTGGGCCCATTTGTTTTATGGACCCCACACACTCTAATTGGGTGGCCCACTTGCTTTAAGGTGGACCCCACCCACTACGGGCCGGCCCACCTAGTTGGGCCAACCCAATTGCTTTTGTGGTGGACCCCACATACTAAATGGGCGGCCCATTAAGGAAAGTGGGACCCACGGTTTTTGGCCGGCCCACTTGCTATATAGTGGACCCCATACTAAATGGGCCGACCCTTTAAGAGGAAAGTGGGACCTACCAGTGTTATTGGCCGGCCCACTAGCGTGTTGGGCCGGCCCACTTGCTATATGGTGGACCCCACATACTAAATGGGCCGGCCCTTTAAGACGAAAGTGGGACCTACCGTGTTATTGGCCGGCCCCATCTTGTTGGGCGGCCCACTTGCTATATGGTGGACCCCACATACTAAATGGCGGCCCTTTACAGGAAAGTGGGACCCACCGGTGCTTTTGGCCCGGCCCAGCTTGTTGGGCCAGCCCATTTGATCTAATGTGGACCCCACGTACTAAATGGGCCGGCCCGATAGCAGAAAGTGGGACCCACATGCTAATTGGGCCGGCCTTCTTGGGCCGGCCCAGTTGCTTTAATGTGGACCCCACTTTGTAAATGGGCCGGCCGCAGGAAAGTGGGTCCCACATGTCTTGTGGGCGGCCCTTTTGCCTGTTGACCGGTCAAACGAGTACATTAGGCCCGGCCCACATGCTTAGTGGGCGGCCCATTAAAGTTTTGACCGATCAACCTTAGAGGTTAGGCCCGGCCCACGTAACTAATGGACCAGCCAGCTATATAGTTGACCGGTCAAACTAAGTCGGCTGGCCCGCCATAAACTTAATGGGCGGCCCGCTTAAGACGTGGCAGGCCTCGTGTGGCCTACCATCTACCACGGGGTTTCAGGTTAACGCCGTTAACCCGTTAACGGCGTCCACGTCGTTTGCATGACGTCGGTCAACGGGCTCCCGGAAACACTTGGGCAACGGTCCGATTTTCCGTGGCGGAAGCGCCCAGCGCGACGGACCGAAAAAATCGTCGTAGGACTTTGCCTGACGCAGTTTCGACATCGTCGGGTTAGGCCCATAGGCGACGAAAAATACCCCTTAGCGGACGATTTTGAGACGTTGTCTATCAGAACTTTTCTTGTAGTGCATGCTGCCTACAGACGCCAAAAGAACGTGATTCACAACTTGCGGGTGAACGGCGCGGTTATCTCGAACCGGCGACCATGGTGGAGGCTACCTTTACTCATTTCGGAGTGCACTTGCACGGAGGTGGAAAGGACGCACTCGCTGGACTTGGACTTCACAGGCTTGGCGCGGAGGACCTCTCCGGCTGGAGGCGGCTTTCAGAGCATGATGCAGGACGTTATCGGACACCTCGCCGAAGGCCCGGACCTACGGGTTTACGGCCGAGTTCCTGCAGAATTGTTGGGATGTGGTCAAGGCTGACTTCATGGCAGCCTTCGACAAACTCTACACGATGTGTGGGCGCGGATTTCAAGGCCTCAACCAAGCCTTGTTAGTTCTGCTGCCAGCGCCGGATCTTGTGGCCCAGGCGACTATAGGCCGATCGGTCGATCCACATCTTCGCCAGCTGGTGGCAAGGTCTGGCGTCTAGATTGGCTCCCGGATGGATTCCGGTGGAGCGGCAACCAATGCGCCTTCATCCGCAAACGGTGCATCCATGACAACTTCATGTTGGTTCAGCGATTGCCAAGTTCCTGCACATGGGAAAGGAACCGAGGGTGATGTGAAGCTGGATATAGCGCGTGCTTTCGACTCAGTATCCTGGGGTTTCCTTTTGGAGGTTCTCGAGAGGATCGGGTTCGGACCACGTTTCGGGGTGGTCTCCTTGTTACTCGCCACTGCCAGTACTCGGGTGATGCTCAATGGCGAGCCAGGCCCCCCTATTTGGCATCGGAGGGGCCTGAGACAGGGTGACCCTGTCGCCATCGCTGTTTGTGCTGGTTATGAACTCTCTCAACAAGGTGCTTGTTAAAGCTACTGAGATGGGTATCCTGCGACGGTTGGCGCGACGGGAGCTCGCGACCTGTGTCCCTCTATGCGGATGATGTGTGATCTTCGCCACCGGATGAGACAGGACTGCGTGCGTTCGAGGCATCCTGGAGCTCTTTGGACAAGCCTCCGGCCTACGCACTAACTTCGCGAAGTGCTCGGTATCCCCTATTGCCTGCTTGACGCTGAAGCGGTGGCGCGCGGAACTCATGGAGTGTCGATTCGCCTTTCCGGTGAAGTACCTCGGCATTCCCTGTCCACCAGGTGGTGTCGGCGGTATCTTTTCAGCCCCTCCTGGACAGAGGCGGGTGACAAGCTGCCGACGTGGCGCGCATCTATGATGCCGCGTGCTGGGCGCTTGACCCGATACGGGCGGTGTTGGCGGCCATCCCGCTACACCAGCTCATGGTAGTGGGCCTGAACAAGAAGACGCTCAAGCAGGTCAACAAAATCCTGCGAGGGTTCTATGGTGGGTAAGGCTGAGGCTAATGGTGGCAAGCTGCCACGTGAATTGGGCTAGGGTGTGCGACCGCTTAATCTCGGAGGGCTTGGAATCCCGGACCTTGAGCGAACAGCCACCAGCCTTAGGGTGCGCTGGCTTTGGGATGCGCACGGACCCACGAGACCGTGGCGCGGGTTGGACATGCGGTTCTCGAAGGCGGGCTGGACATCTTCGCAGCTTCCACCTCGATGGTGGTGGGCGATGGAGAGTCCGCCCTCTTCGGGAGGACCGATGGGTGGATGGCAGATCCATCAAAGAGATGGCGCCGGAGGTGCATGCGCTGTACCTAAGCGACGCAGGAAGGTGCGTACGTTGCGCGGCGCTGATTGATCGCACTTGGATCTCGGACATAGTGGGAGCGCCGAGCGCCCTCGCACTGTGGCAGTATGTGCAATTGTGGGTCAGGCTGATAGGATGACCTGGCTGTGGACGACGGATGGACAGTACACCTCCCACACATGCTATGAGGCCCTTTTTCAGGGGGCGATCACCTCGGCATCTTGGGAGCTAAGCTGGAAATCCTGGCGCCTCCGGGAGTCAAGTTCTTCATATGGCTGGCCTGTCTGGACAGGTGTTGGACGGGGAAAGGCTGGCGCGTCGGGGCCTCCCGCATGCGCCCTCTGCCCGCTCGCGATCGTCTATGGAGACCATGGCGCACCTCCTCACTGGATGCTCTTTCTCCAGGACGTTTGGTTCGAGGTTCTCTCGTGGATCCGATCCACGTCGGGACCTCGGATGGGGCGACTTCGTGGAGTGGTGGTCCTTGGTGGTGCGTACTCTCCCCGCCAGCTGCGCAAAGGTACCTCGTCGCTCATCATGCTCACGGCGTGGTGGATCTGGAAGCATCAGAATGCTGTGATCTTCGACAATGCACAGCCCTCGGTGCCTTCACCTTTCAGCGACATCAGGACGGAAGCGCGGCAATGGGCGGACGCGGGAGCCCGGGGTGTCCGCCAGCTACTCCCCTAGATTAGGGTCTTGGGTCGAGTTGTACTGCGGGGTGTTGGTCTCTCTTCGGAGGGGTATGTACATAACTAACTCAAAAAGTTACCTCATGAAACCACTGTAAACAAACTGAAACCCACGAAACTGCAAAATGCCAGCTTTGCTACCTCAAGTTTACTAGCTACGAGCAAGCACCTAAAATACTATCCACTGTTCTGCAAAAACAGGGTTTCAAACAATAAAAACAATACTCTGAACTATGCCACAAACCTTAATTTAAACATGCATGTCACCTTGTTATTTGTCAACTACATGCATTGCTGATTAGTTTAAACAATAGATGGCATGGTAGTCTGAACTACCTTCTGTGCCAAGTGAAGCACGTGCAAGCAAGCATCATAACCTCTACCCAAATAATCAAATCTTAGTTGAGAACAAGCCACAAAGTGAGAACATGAAAAGCATGTGCTGAGATCAGGAGTTGCCCGTTCACAAGAGTTAATCTGGTTCTTAATGATGATTAGGTAAGGGCTTAAACAAAGAAATTCCAAGAGTCAATCTGGTACACCTAGTGGTGGACGAAACAGTGGCGGAGCCGGAAAGGGAGAAAGAGGGGTGCTAATATATTGCATAAAAAACTTTAACTAAATGTTAAACTCATCAATCATCAATTGATTTTCGAAGCCCTGGTTCGACAACAACAATATGATGCGTATTAATTCAGTGCATTTTTTTTCAGTTATTAAATTTTGCTAGAGGCAAAAAAATTCAGTTATTAAATTTTGCTAGAGGCAATTGTTTTTGGATAATATCCCATCTGTCCATCCTAGTGTATATAATCACCGTACACAGTGTAATTATAATTAGAATAAAAATCACTCGCTAAGTTTCTTGGTAGTTTGTACACGTCCATTCGAGACGAGAGGGGAAATACCAACTCAATGGTGTAGATTGTGGCTGTTGGAGCACAGCAGCCATGAGGGCTCGCTCGCCCCTGCCATTTCCTGTCGAAGATTAAATTTTATGGGGATTCTAAGAAAAGAAGAAGGATGAGGTGCACGCGTCACAGAAGCTGGGACTCTGTTGCGTCTCGATCTGCTGGGGTGGGATCCCACTTTTGTCCCACTTGTAGTATAATTTGATTTTTCTAGTACAAATTTTGACATCAAAATTTGAACTACATAGTACAAAATGACATCCCACCGGGATCCCACCTTGACACCCTAGCTGGGAAGCGGATGTGTGTGGCGCGCATGTCCTACAAGAGTCCTACATCGAGCTTACAGAAATGCAACTCCATGGGACGAAAGGCTGGATGCGCTCAGATCGGGAGAGACACAGCCGAGAGAGAGAGAGAGAGAGAGAGAGAGAGAGAGAGAGAGAGAGAGAGAGAGAGAGAGAGAGAGAGAGAGAGAGAGAGAGAGAGAGAGAGAGAGAGAGAGAGAGAGAGAGAGAGAGAGAGAGAGAGAGAGAGAGAGAGAGAGAGAGAGAGAGAGAGAGAGAGAGAGAGAGAGAGAGAGAGAGAGAGAGAGAGAGAGAGAGAGAGAGAGAGAGAGAGAGAGAGAGAGAGAGAGAGAGAGAGAGAGAGAGAGAGAGAGAGAGAGAGAGAGAGAGAGAGAGAGAGAGAGAGAGAGAGAGAGAGAGAGAGAGAGAGAGAGAGAGAGAGAGAGAGAGAGAGAGAGAGAGAGAGAGAGAGAGAGAGAGAGAGAGAGAGAGAGAGAGAGAGAGAGAGAGAGAGAGAGAGAGAGAGAGAGAGAGAGAGAGAGAGAGAGAGAGAGAGAGAGTGAGAGTCGAGAGAGAGAGAGAGAAAAGAGCAGCGACGGCGATGTGGAGCGGCTCGGCGGGATCCACGTCTGTCTTCGCCGGTCAGATATTCCGTCCCTCCCGCAGCTCTCGTCCCTACCTCAGCTCCCGCACCTCCGCTCGCCACGGCTCTTGCCGGTTGCCTTGCGTGCTGCACTACTGTCTATTCCCAGGTTGGCCGCGTGGAATATTGGCAGCGGGTGCCTGGAGCCCTCGCGGGCTCGTACTCGAATCAAGCCTGGCATACATGGGAGGCCGCACGGAGGAGGCAGTCTAGGGACAACGTCGGTCATCGGTGCGCCGCTGCTTTCCTTCGATGTAGGGGTGTGGGGGAGCCGCCGGTCGATGCGGGGAAGCCATGAGAATGGGGCACCCCGGATCCGGCGAGATCAAGGAAGGGAGGCCATCCCGCGCGGCGGCGCACAACCGTGAAGGCTCAGGCGAGCGACATGGAATTTTAGGAATTGAAATTTTAGGAAGAGGATGGATATGACACGTGAGCCTCAATTGTCAGTTAGAGTAACACATTTTCCCGGCCGGGGTTGTAGTATCCTAGTGTGCCAAACAGCTCTAGGTTTAAAATAGACCGGGATTGCAAAGTTCAAATAACCTAGCTCAGAAACGTAACAGCATTCACACGAGCACACTAGTACTAGTACACTGCCACTGGCCCTTGGAAGTTCGAACCTGACTCGTCTCAACAAACGTTGGAAATAGCCTCGCGGAGGATGGAACACGTGAACACGGGACTTTTGACGAGCCGGCGTTGGAGCAGTTGTGGTGGAGTACGATGCACACACACACGGTCTTATCGATATCAAAATTGTTAGGAGTATCATGATTGATAGATCAAGTCGCCTTGGTTAGAACCATGGTTTGAAACTCTGCAGATACTTCCCCCATTTCAATAAATAAAGCAGGGCCGGCTTAGGCCCTAGGCGACCATGGGCAATGCCCAGGACCGCCTCAGGGGGGCCCATCAGTGCGTCTGTCCTCTATACGATTCTGGGCTTCTGGGAAAAAAAATCAGGAAACGGGAGTAGCCCAGCGGGATCGAAAGAAGTGAGTCCACAAAGCGGAACGGGTGCAGTAGGGAATTGGAAGGAAAGTAACGGCTCGACTCCGTGCTCCGTGTCCTGCTATTCAATCAATCGAACCCCAACTCGATCACCTCCGTGTCACCCGCCTGGACCCCAACATGCAGATCGAGATTGCGTTCTTCTTCAATCGCTCTCTCCTGCTGCCTCCTACTGATCAGGTAATTATGCTCCTCTCCCTTATTTGCATGTTCCTACTTCCTCTCATCTTTTGTCATCATTGTGAGGTAGTAATAAAATGGGAAAATTTGCTACAGGACACCGTTATTTTTACGGATTGTGTTTTGAAATCATTGATTTTGTGCCACATTTGCCACACAAAAGCGGAAAGTTTTGCATTTTTCTTCAAAACCGGTCATCCTAGGTAAAAGTGCAAAACTTTCCGTTTTTTAAAGGTGTGTATTCTGGCAAATGTGCCACGAAATTGTAATGGTACCTGGCAACGACACAATCGAGCAGTGTGTTTTGGCAAACGTCAGAAAATAACGGTGTACTGTAGCAAATTTTCCGTAATAAAATTAGCAGGGAATACTACGGTCACGGAACTGGTGCACCTAGGCACTAGTGAGTCCTTTGTTTGAAATTTTTTGAAAACTGTATTTTTTAGTTTGGAAAAAATATAGAACTTATTTCGGAAATACGTATATGGTATATTTATCCATGTAAAGTTTCGCTAGAACACTCCTAATATTTTGGGATGTAGAAGAAACAAATTTCTGACAATATATAGTTGTTATATATGAGTATTTTTTGTCAGAAATTTATCCTTTTCTATACAATGTATTTTCAACGAAATTTCAGGCGCAGAATATAGATTTATATATCTTGCTACGTATTTATTTGCAGAATTTTTGCTGAATAAAATGTGCGATTTAAAAATAAAATCAAAAAATTAGCACACTCGTCCTCAAGAGCACATCGATGAGTTTTCGTACATAGTGCTTGTTATACTTTGCTACTCCTTTTGTCTTCCTACCCTTATATATGGCATTATTTATAGACATCTCAGACTATATGTGTATCGTTGGATGTAAATTTTTTATATTTACATATCGTATGCGTACATATGTATTAGTCTTAGAGGCCTCTTTCATCGCCTTGCCCAAGGGCCACACGAAAGATAGAACCGGCCCTGAAATAAAGCCTATATTGTTTTTGAAAAGGTCCAATGAAGTTTGAACAAACTTTTAGATAAAAATCTATCAACAAATATGATATTCTATAAATATCATATGTAAATATAGTTCCGGATGTAAGTAATGATACTGATTTTGCATTTTACATGCTAATGATTTTTTTTTTGTAAGAACTAGGTCAAACTTTACATGGTTTGACATTTTAAAAATAATACTGTATAAGAGAATGGAGATGGTATTGCGTGTACTCTCAGAGAATACCGGTTTCCTCCGGTAAAGTTTTGGTATTGTAAAATAAATAAATAAATAAATATATATATATATATAATCAACCAAAACCTTTCAAATTCTCATGCATTTTACCCAAACCAGTTTTTTCTATTGGAATCCAGCGTTATAATTTTTGTGGCTTATATTTCATATTTTGTTGACCAAATTAATAGTCAAAGTTTTTCTTCAAACATGTAACCGGTAATAGAGGGTGTACTTTGCTTGCTAAATGTGTGAGCTAGAATTCTACAGCATTTGGGGTTTGCAATCCGATCAGTGCTAATTCACATTGTATATTTGAATTAACCACTATATATAGACCCGGTTCACTTAATTTAGAATCTTCTCAACCCCACTCTTTGAATCAACTAAGTCATATCTCCCCTCGTGCACTAAGTTGTTCTTGAATTTTACATATGTCAAGAGTTGAGAATAAACCAAGTTTCAGCATTTCAGTGTGAAACAGCATATGATACTACCTTGGGTATACATCAGTCCATCTGGCATTCCTGCCAACCAAACCTGACTCCCGAAGCAAAACAACCACAACATGAAGGAAGCAAGGTTAAAAACCAATCCAATCAACTCCAACAACAGTCCACGAGGCCTCTTTAAGCATAATCGAAGTTTACTTGATAGACCGTACATACCATATTACATGAGTTCAGGTACTAGATAAGTTCCTCAAACATCTAAATAAAACTAAGAATTCCAACAGGGAAATCAGTTCAGAACTGATATTGAGTTCACGATATAAGCAACCCACTTAGATGTACACCAAGTTCAGAACGGGACAGAGAGATCCAACCCTGGTAAACAGAACGCAGCAATGTCAAGGTACCAAATTCAGTGGCATAAAGTGCGAATGGGCAAGGAAATAGTTGACCAGTAGAACTACTTCTTTACTCGAAACTGAAACCTGTATAAAGAACAAAAGATGCAAGTTATGAAAGGCCACACTAAGAAATGGGAAAGGTACAATTAAAGAGAAGAGGGGAGCTGAAATGCAGAAAATATTTTATACAAAATCCAATTGGATGATTGGCCCACATAGAAGTTTGTTCTAGTCATGTGAATGCTGGAAGGGTACGCTATTAATTGACAACTGCCCTTGTCCTCAAAGTAAGCAAAGAGCATCTCATGGCAAAACCATCTCATTGTGAGGATAGAATATGGACTCTTAATGAAGTGTTCCCGCATTTAGTGCATAGCTGTGATTGCTATGCTAATAAAAAATTACCCTCTCACAAGACACAACGACATAGGCATAATACAAAGGCCAACAAGCACCTGCAACAGCTGTAGTTGTTTCTCGAGAGGTGAGGTCACTAAGGTTAACGTTGGGTATACATGATAAGTAGTAGCACCAATGGTGCTTAAGCCCAAATGATGCTCGAGCTTAGCTTTAGATACTTATCCAAATATGTTAGGTGGATGTGACTTAACAGTCCAATAGAAAACTTCTTCATTTCTAGCTTCACCAAAAGAACGAAGTTTACTTTTCCAATTTTAAATTAATGCAATGTTTAACAGTTAGATTATCTAAACTAATGAGATGTGTTTTTCAGTGCAAATTCAAGGACACGCATCAGATTACAGAAACGTAATAATAGTGGAATGTGTTGTTAGTTACTTACGCACGAGGCCACAGAAATTCGATTTGATGTTAATGCACTCAGGAGGTACTCCATGTGTACCAAGGATCTTTACAATATGGTGAATTGTTTCATCTTCCTTGCGACAATTGATTTCAACTACTTTTAGGTGCTCCGATACCATGAATCGTGACCTTGGGTTGTAGCTTTCTTCTTTTTTGATCGTAATTTTTTCCTGTAGAAAACAAAATATTTTACTGACATTAATCAACAACATATGGAAATAACTTCAAATAAAAAAAATCTTAAAAATCATGTACCTCATAACATTCAAGCTGAAGGGTAAGTCTCTCTAGAATTGGCGAGTGCTGGACAAAGTAAATTAGTCCACTGAAGTCTGCAGCCACACACCAGTCACTAAGCAACAATGTTTTCAACTGGCTAAACATAACGCGCCATTTAAAATCCATCCTGCCAATAAACTGGAGAAGGTGCAGAGGATTAAAGAACTATTCAAGATGCAATTTCAGAAGTGTTAATTTATCATGAATTATTTTTACGGGTTCTATTTTTTCATAGGTGATTAAGTGTTAGCAGACTCAGATGTTCATGCACCACAACTATTTTTGCAAGCTTCTGTTTTTTGAGGTTCGCAAGTCGAGCATGCTGCCACTTTTACAATAATAGATATTTAAAATGGGACATGTCTTCATAGTGACACTAGTGATTTAAGGTGACGATTGGCAGTAGCCATGCAGTAAATTATACAACAGTTGTAGAAGATGCCAAAGAACAATAGGAATTGGAAAAGGTGCAGGCATACCAGATAAGATGGACTTATCAACTCTAAATTCACAGTGCCCGACAGACCTTTGAGAAGCACACAATCATCCTTGTCATAAAACTTGCTGTAGGAGCAACCATCACATGACTCACTGTCACAGTCCCCAAAGTAATTATCGTTCTCACAATAATCATCACAGTTTTCTTCAAACCTGAGAAATGCCCTCACCAGTGATGGCATAGGCTCAAGCAGAGGAGTATAACCCGCAAACTCACCTAGTTGCAAGGTAATAAGACTTGGGGCAGAAATGCGAGTGCGGCCATTGGAACAAAAATCCGCATCACAGATGATAAGATGAGTTAGTGATTGTGACGAGATCATCTCAGCCTTTATCACACAGTGTTTAAGCTTTAACACCTTCAACGCTGGGCAGCTCGAAAAATCTAGAAAATGTCCCCTGACCTCTATAAAGGAGACCTCCAGCCTCGTTAAGTAGTCGCTGAGAAGAGGCACATCGGATAGACACAAGCGTCTATCTTGTCTGACATCGACACGGAGCACCCGAACTTGGCATGATACAGCATAACGCAGCCAGAGTTCAATGTACCGGAATGCCTCATTGGCGTCATGATACGAATCATGTGAATTGATCTCGCATTCATGCAGAGGCGTTCGGTCGCGAAGGAGAAGCAGGTGATTTACAAACTTGCTCAGCGCGTGCGCGCTCCCATATCTCTCACCAGCAGTATTGATACGAAGGGAGGGCACGGACTTCCAGAGGTTGCGCCAGCGGGTGGCGAGCACGCACGTCCTTACGGCGTCGCGAGAGGGCAGGGACGACAGGATCTGCTGGAGGAGCGCGTCCGGCAGGGCGCCGATGCGGTCGTCGCTGCCAGCCGGAGATGCTTTCTTGATTCCGGCGCCTTGGGACGTCTCAGCCATTCCGTCGAAGAGGTTGCCCGCGCCGGAGCAGCCAAGCTGCGGGGGGGTTGGGGATGGAATTAGACAGATCAAACAGGCGGAAAATATGGGCAAGATCCAGTTTCCTACTGCCGGAACTCACCTCTAGTGGACGCCGGCGGCCGCGGTGCGGAAGGCGTGAGTGCTCCCCTCCCCACACCGTGCGCTGCGGCCAGTGCTTGCTTCTCCCAGCATCAAGGAAGCCCTCTTCCTCAGAGAGTCAAACCCCACTCCAGAGCAAGACGAGGAGAAGAAGAGTCTATGGCCGCGAGTATCGCACCTCCTGACCCAGCGCAGCGCCGGCCCGCGTCCGCCATTAATAACCCTACTTGGGCAGATGGAATGATGGACAGAAAAACAAGACGAGCTAAAATGGTGATGCTCTTCAAAACAAATGTTCCTGCCAAACACGATAAATAGCCATCGCGCCAAAGGAAAATAGTGCCATCGCTACAGAAGAATTATGTCCGACTGGTCAATGAGAATGTTTCCGAGTTTGCATCACCAAATAATTTGCATTTTGTGAAACATTATCATTTCCAGATGAATCAGAATTTCTACCCGTCAAATTCAAATGTGATGTCTGTTGTTTAGAGTTTCTTCAGGTAAATGTGTCGCAATTTCATTAAATTCCAGCAACCAATGTCTGATCCTGAGTAGATGGTTCTGAAGATTCATGTGGTGGTGTCAAAATATTTTACTTACAATATCTTCAAAATCGTGCACTCAAGATCAAACATCTATACACCAAACATCACATTTGATTTTGACGGGAAGAAATTTTCGAGGACTTTGAATGCGTATATCTAGATGCGTTTCGATGCATAAGTTCAGTATGTTTCACGTGAATTTTTATATAAGACCTATCGATCGGCCGGCCGGCCAGCTGCCCATCGGCAGACTAGTTGCCGACTAGGTAGCTACATCAGTGATTAGGAGCGATGAGCACCGATCAAAGCTAGCGCGCGAGAGAGAAAGTAGTATCCATGCACTGCATCGCTGCATGTACTACCTGAGCAAGCTAGATTATTTGTTGCGTGATCAATCAGTCAATCCGTGTAGGTACTCTAGCTCAGCTCACGCTATTTGCTCTAACCGGCAGCGCGTAAAACCTAATCAGATACTATCAGCGTACGTGTGGCCGATCGGTCGCCGTATCACCGATTGAATCTTAGATTCGAAAAAGTTTAAAAACACGCATTATTTCTGAAAAATTATAATTTGCATTATTTAAAAAATCGCCTTGATCTTATAATAGGGAAAATGCTTGTGATCAGTCGGCCGATCAACATCAAAAGATCGGTTGTTGCCTTTGCGTCACGCGACGCAAACCAAGGGGCCCACCCACGTGCTGTTCTGGTCCAAGACGAATTGACTCCTCCTGTCCTCCACTCATTCAACATGCTGCTTTATCGTCTCCACATTTTTAAGCACGGCCGGAGCCGGGATGCTGTCAGATCACGCTGCCGGCAGCCCGAACACCCGAAGGTCTCCGAGTATGGCACCCCGCACGCGGCACACCCAGAAGTCTTCGCCGCCGGCCATCTGCATAGCGCAAGCTCGGGCCATGTCTTGTCGTCGTTGCGCATGGCTGCGAGCTCGCATCCGTCGCCCGCCTCCGACGATGCCGCTACCGCTTCCTCGACGGCCTCCCCCGACACCTCCGGGATGCTCTTCGAGGCCGTCCTCTCGTCGGAGCTTCCCTGTCGATGAGCTCCCGTTCCAAGCCCTCCCGATGGGATCATCCTTCGCCTAGGCCTCCTCCCTCGTTCGTCCCCCAGTGAAACCCTAAGCCTCCGGCCACTCGAACTGGGTGGTTGTTGCCCTGGTCGCCAGCACCCTACTTGTGTGCACTCCCGGTTCAAGCGCCCGCTCGCCGCGTTCGAGAAGCAGGCATACCAGCGACTTAATTAACTATTGTTGTAAAGAGCCAATAGTTTTGTTAATTTTATTTTTGAATCATGTGGTAAACTACTAAATAAATTGTTACAATAGATTCTGGCCGAGAAATTGTTATTATTGGAATTGCTGAGTTAGTTAAAGTTACATTTTAATTATTGTTGTAAATAGTTGATTTTTTTATTATAATTGATGTTGACTATTATTGTAAACCACCAACACTTTTGTTGGGTCAAATTGCTAATGTTGGAATTGTTGAGTTAGCTGAAATTTGTTTTATTAACTATTGTTGTAAACAACCAATTTTTCTATTGTAATTATTGTTCACTATTATTGTAAACCGCCAACATTTTGGTTTGATTGAGTTGTTGATCATTGTTCCTAATAACCCATTGATTTTTTGTTGTAATTATTTTCATATGTTGCTAAAATAGGTTGTAGTTTTTTTTATTCCAAATGAATTTGCGGAAATATATTGTTGTTTAACCAGTTTTAATTTGTTGGTGACACATTGTTTTTTGTTGTTAATATTTGTGACTTTTGTTAAAAGTTATTGGTTATTTTTGCTGTAATCAATCAAGAGCAGAAATATTGTTGCATTAACTTTTTGTAGCATTTAAATTTTTTTGAAGTGAGGTTTTGTTGTAATAGTATATTTCTTTTGACATGATTCAAATCGGTCCAAAAGTGGCATTTTTGTTGGAAATAAGAGGAAGGTCTGGGCGGAAAGGATATAGTCTTACAGTTTGAGTGGGAAACCATAGGACTGCGGGTTGTTTTGGCAAAAAAATATGGATCAAACTGTAAACATGCCGCTGCAGCTGATTCCAACCGTCAGATCCGGATCGAACGATGAGAAGGATGACGGATTTTAGCCCACATATCAGCCCACTGACGCCTAGCACGTCCCTTCCAAACGCTTGCTTTCGGTCACCCGATCGTCGTAAAAAGATCGGTCGTGGCCTCACGGGTCGCGCGACCTCCCGCGCGCGGTCCATCCTTCTGCTGTACGGAAATCTCCAGTCGGGCGCATATGTTGTATTACCAGTTTAGCACACGCATTGATGCGTATCAAGCTACGTTACGTCATATCAACGTCCATCCACGAGTTTTTCACTCCATCGAGGCATGCACGCGCAGCATCGGCCAGGATTTCAATACGAAAGCGACGTGACGTCCCCGCTAACACAGTTTCATATTTTTATAATAAAATCACTGGTATATTTACAACAATAATTTAAAATAAATATAACAAAAAAGTTATGTGTTTACAACACATAGTAAACAATGATTTCAATAGAAAAGCAACAGTTTCATATCTTTACAATAAAATCATTGGTGCATTTACAACAATAATTAAAAATAAATAACAACAAAAAAAGTTATGTGTTTACAACAAATAGTAAACAATGATTTCAATAGAAAAACAACAGTTTCATATCTTTACAATAAAATCATTGGTGCATTTACAACAATAATTAAAAATAAATAACAATAAATTTTTAAAAATTAGGTGTTTACAACAAATAGTAAATAATAATTTTAACAAGATAAAATTCTCAAAATTATATTTCTAGTGCCAAGATATCTTTACAACAAATCACTGATATATTTACAATAATAATCATCGATGAATCCAATAAAAAAAGTTAGGTGTTTACAACAACAGTCTACAACATTAACAATTTTGAAGCGCTAAAAATCTCAACAACAAATCTGATAGTAATTTACAACAATAATTAATAATTATATCAACTAACTAAAATAACTAATGCGTACATGCTAAATGTAAGCTACTAGCATGCGTGCATGCAGCTCCATTTAGCTAGTCTAAGCAGCCACCTAGACCATGTGCATGCATGCTAGCTAAAGAGCGCGAGGCTGGCTAGTGGCGTGGAGCTGCTCGGCGGATGGGTGCAGAAAGTGGCATGCAAGACGTGCAGAAAGCGAGATGATGCCCACTTGCCCAGACGGAAAGCGACGTGACGTCCCCGTTGACACAGCTCACCAGCCAGGATTGATTCTTAACCGCATGATACTCATCGAACGGGAGGAACAGCAACCGATCCTAGGCGCGACGATCAGCCGACCGACGCCTAGCGCGTGCCAATAGTAGTAAACAGAGGACGTAGCATTTAAGAGTGAAAAAAAAAATCGTGTTAATGTAGAACTCAACAACATTTGGAGTTATAACCTGACCAGAACTAATTCACGGGGTCTATTTAAATTAACCACTTTAATATAAACATGTAATTCACATGGTTCACTACTAGAAAAAAAGCCTAGCTGTAAGATAACTACCAGTCAGGGACGAAGCTAGAAATAAATGCCGATGGTGTCATGTCTATATCCTCTCTATGGCACTGGGGTCAGAATCTATAAATCAACATGGGTTAGTACTAATTAGTGAAGGTTTTGCACTTTATCATTGGGGTCAGCTGACACCAGTGCCATTGAGGCAGCTCCGTCCCTGCTACCAGTGATGCATCATGCTAGTGCGCACTAGAAAGAGATGTGTCACCACTAACCCTCTTAGCAGTGACGCACCAGGTCGCACATGCACCACTGCTAAAATTTTGCTTGGTCCACCCCCTCTCTAGGCTTACCAGTGGCGCATCACTGCTTGGTGCGCCACTGCTATGTGAGATAATATTGGCCAACGGTGCGCCATTGCTTCCCACACCAACTGGATCGCATTTGTAGTTTTCAAAAAAAAAAATCACAAAAAGAATCACAAAAAAAAATCCTTGGAGATGTCCTTATGTCATCTAGTTGCAAGTGAAATTGATAAAAATGAATTTCGATATATTATGCAAAATTGCATCATGCATCGATAAAACAGTTTTTATGGTTGCATACGACCTTCGATGAAAACGGTTTTTATATGAAAATGTATCAACGCAAAAATTTACATCTGAATTCAGCCACCTAAAGTCGTTTAGCGAGTTTTTTTATTCTCAATAATCGAAAAGGAAACAAGACTTTTTTCAGCTTTAAGATTTTTAAGATTTTGATGAAAAATTTCAAAGAAAATAGCAGTGGCGCACCTGATAGCAGTGGCGCACCATGAAGAGGTGCGCCACTGCTAACTTTTCCTCCATCGAAATTCAAAATGGTCGGCCACCACCTACCTCCACTACCATCTTATCCACCTCCCTCCTCGCTCCTCCTTAGATTCCTCTCCTCCATCCTCTCCTCAATCCTCTCCTCCTCCTCCTCCTCCTCCTCCTCCATTCCGGCGCCCTTTCCTCCTCTCTTCCAAGCACTCTGGCGACCCTCCTCTCCTCTCTTCTCCTCCATTCTCCATCCTCTTCTCGCCTCACCATCCTCTTTCCTTTCCATCCTCTCCTCCCTCTCTTTTCCATCCTCCAACCTCTCCCATGGCCCATCTAATTGGGAAAAAAAAACGAGCAAAAAATTGGTGCTAGATAAATGGGACAAATAATTCAAAAAAACAAAAACAAGTAAAAAAAGAGCAAAAAAATCATGAAAATATGGTGCTAGATCTAGATCTGGATCTAGATTCAAATTTCAAAATTTTACTAATGATGCACCATAAAGATTAGTGGTGGCACACTAAGCAAGGTTAACACCCTAAAGTTAGTAGTGGCACACTAAGCAGGGCTAACAGTGGCGCACCAAAGTGTTAGCACTGGCGCACCTACTAACTCTTACCAGCAGCGTGACAGTAGTGGGCTAGTGGCGCACCCACTACTAACCATTTTAGGTGCACCCACTGCTAGCCATTTTAGGTGCGCCACTAATAGGCAATTTTCTAGTAGTGGTTCATGTAGTATCCTGTACCTTTTCAGCTCAACTCTTTCTATAGATGAAATCATGTAGTAAAATGTTTCTGCATTTTATTATATGTCAAGATTTGGAAATTCAAATCGGTGCCCAAGAGCATATGCTCCTGCTTTTATAAGGGATTTTTACATATAAAAGAATATATAGAAAATTATCACATCTACATCTTCATGTCCTATGTTCCCACAATGTACAAAGAAAATATTATATTTTTTGCAACCTGTGCAAAAAATATAATTTTGTGCTTCAAAATTGCTTTTTACAGTATAATATTTTTTCCACAACACAGCACATGTTTTTTCTACAAGAAAATTTGCAGACATGTAAAAGACACAAATATGTACACTGTCAAAAAATAAAAATTAGATTTTTTTAAGTGTTCAATATTTTCCCATGAATTTACTATCCACCAAAGAACTCCAATCTATTCGCATCCCCAGGGCATTGCCAAATATTTTCAGGTAAATACATAGTCTGCAAAACGTCTTTAAGCATCATCAAAGTTTACTTCATAGGACGATACATATCAACATAAGTTATAGTGCTAGATAAGTCCTGAAACAACTAAATAAAACTCAGACGTCCAACACGGAAATCAGTTCAGACCAGATATCAAGTTCAGGAAACAAGAAATCTATTTAGATGTACACTAGTGCATCCAAGCAACTCACATAAGAAATTCTATATTGAGTTCTTCAGAAAGGAATATAGAGGCGCATGATCCAACCCCGGTAGACAGAACGCAGCAACCTCATGGCACCAAATTTAGTGGCATACAGTGCAAATGAGCAAAATACTAGTTGACTAGCTGAACTACTTTTACTCAAAACTGAAACATGTATAAAGAATAAAAGATACGTACAAGTTATGAAAGGCCACACTAAAAAATGGGAAGGTACAATCACAGAAATGGAAAGGCCACACTAAATGCAGAAAATATTTTATACAAAACTCAATTGGATGATTGGCCCACATAAAAGCTTGTTCTAGTTATGTGAATGCTAGATGGGCACTCTATTAATTGACAACCGCCCTTGTCCTCGAAGAAAACTAAGAGCATCTCAAGGCAAAACTATCTAATAATAATAATATAATATGGACTAATTTGGTACATAATTGTGATTGCTATGCTACTCAAACATTATCCTCTCACAAGTCAAAACAATATAGGCATGATATAACAGCCAACAAACACCTGACGCGGCTGTAGTTGTTGCCCGAGAGATGGGGTCAATAAGGTTGATGTTGGGTATGCATGATAAGTAGCACAAATGGTAAATTAAGCCCAAATGATGCTAGAGCTTAGCTTTAGATATTTACTGATATATGTTAGGTGGATGTGACGTAACAGTCCAATAGAAACTTCCTCATTTCTAGATTCACCGAATGATGGATGCTTATTTTTCCAATTTTTAAGTAATGTGAAGTTCAGACTTAAATTTTCTAAATTAATCAAATAACTTTGCCCAATGCTAATTTAAGGACACGCATACATATTGCATAAACATAATCATAATGTGTAGTTAGTTACTTACACCCGAGGCCATAATCATGGAAATTCAGCTTGATGTTAATGCGCTCAGGAGGTAGTCCATGGGTACCAAGGATCTTTACAATCTGGTGAATATTTTCGTCTTCCTTGCGACATTTGATTTCAACTACCTTTAGATGCTTCGATACCAAGAATCGTGGCCTTGGGTTGTAGCTTTCTTCTGTTTCGATCACAGATTCTTCCTGCAGGAAACAAAATATTTTACTGAAATTAACCAACAACACATGGAAATAACTTCAAAGAAAAAAAAACTATAATTCTTGAGTATCATATACCTCATAATATTTAAGATGAAGGGTAAGCCTCTCTAGAACTGGCGAGTGCTGGACAAAGTAAATTAGTCCACTGAAGTCTGCAGCCATACACCACTCACTAAGCAACAATGTTTTCAACTGGCTAAACATAATGTGCCATTTAAAATCCATCCTGCCGATGAACTGGAGAAAGTATAGAGGATTAAAGAACTATTCAAGATACAATTTCAGACGTGTTAATTTAATATGTATATGTTTCTGTGCGGGTATTATTTTTCCATAGGTGATATAAGTGTTAGCAGATTCAGATGTTTATACCCCACAACTGATTTTTCAAGTTTCAGATTTAGTGAAGTTTGCAAATAGAGCATACAACCATTTTTTATTTAAAAAAGGCATGTCTTTATGGGTACACTAGAAATTTAAAGTGAGGACTGGTAACAACCATAAATTGATTTGAAGAACAGTTGTAAATGGCAAGAACAACAGTACATTAGTAAGAAAAGGTTCAGGCATACCAATTGAGATTGAATTATTAACTCTAAATTCTTTGTCCCCGACAAACCTTGAAGAAGCACGCAATCGTCATTGTCATAGTAGTAGTTACTATAGTAGCAGCCACCACACAACTGACTGCCACAGTCCCCAAAGTAGTTACCGTTATCACAACGATCACGGCAGTTTTCTGCAAACCTGAGAAAAGCCCTTATCAGTGACGGCATAGGCTCAAGCAGAGGAGTATAACCCATAAACTCGTCTAGTTCCAAGGTAACAAGACTTGGGGCAGAGATGCGAGTGCGGCCGTTGGACATAAAACTTCCATAGCAGATGATGATATGGCTTAGCGATTGTGACGAGATCCTCCCGGCGTTTATCTTGCAATGTTCCATTTTTAACACCTTCAATGCCGGGCAGCCCGAAAAATCCAGGAAGCGTTCCCCAACCTCAACGCTGCAGAGCTCCAGCCTTGCCAGGTGCTGGGTGAGAAGAGACACGTTTGACAGACACAGGTCCTTGAGCTCATTTTTGACATGAACCCGGAGCACCCGAGCTTGGCACGACACAGCATAACGCATCCAGAGCTCGATGTAGCGGAACGCCTCCTCGGTGTCCCCGCCGTAGTACGAGTTGATCTCGCATTCATGCAGGGCCGTCCGGTCGCGGAGGAGAAGCAGGTAATTGGCAAACATGCTCAGCGCCAGAGGGTTGCGGTATATCTCGCCGGCAGAGTTGATACGGATGGAGGGCACGGCCTTCCAGAGCGTGCGCCAGCGGGCGGCGAGCACGCACGTCCGCACGGCCTCGCGAGAGGGCAGGAGCGACAGCACCTGCTGGAGGAGCACGTCCGGGAGGGCGCCGATGTAGTCCTCGCCGCCGTCCAGATCCGGGTTCCTGACTCCGGCGTCTTCGTGCCTCTCAGCCATTCCGTCGAAGAGCTGGCCCGCGCCGGAGCAGCCAAGCTGCGGGGGCGGAATCAGACAGAGCAACCACGCGGAAGACGTGGGCAAGATCCAGTATTCTTGCTGTAGTACCTCGGGTCTAGTGGACGCCGGCGGCCGCGGTGCGGAAGGCTTGAGACCTCTACTCCCCAGACGGTGCACTCCGGCCAGCGCTCGTTTCTCCGAGCATCAGAGAAGCTCCCTTGCGCAGATATTCAAACCCCTCTCCGGCGAGTTAGTAGTTCGGGGGACGGAGGGAGAGTCGGAGAGAGCAAGACGAGGAGGAGAAGAGTCAAGCGCCGGCCTGCGTCCTCCATTAATAAGGGCGACTTCTTTTAGGCTTCTGCTTATGCATAAGCCTGCTTATAGAAAAAGGTGGGAAGAAACTGTGGTGGAGAGAAATTCCTAGAAGCGGGATCCTCCTATTTTTTTGGGCTTCTGAAAATTTGGCTTATTTAATGATTGAGTTGTGAAATATCTGTAATGCCCCTGAATTAGACATTTGTTCTAGATAAATGATACTAATACATACATGTGCTAGCTTTTAGTGAAAATGATCTATAAAAGTATCAAGAAAAATTATGAGAAGACAAATAATAATTAAAATTAGCAGCAGTGCAACATATATGAGCAAATCAAAATTAGCACCATCAAAGGCTCAAAACCATGAGCCGACCGCGAGTACTTTAGGGCGGGATCGGCAACGGCGACGGGCGGGTCCAGCTGCGAGCGACGCGTTTTCGTGCGGCGTGAGGAGAGCCGGCCGCGATTAGCTGAGGACAGGGCTGGCTGCGAGCTGCGAGCGCGGCGGCGGAGTAGGCGACTGCGAGCGGCGGGCGCGGCGGCGGAGTACGCAGCTACGAGCGGCGCCGTTCTGTGGGGCGTGAGGAGAGCTGGCCGCGATTAGCTGACGGCAGGGCCGACTGAGAGCGCGGCGGGGTCGGCGGCTGCGAGCGACGGGGCCGGCTGCGAGTAGTGCGGCCGGCGGCGGGGTGGTCGTTCGGGAGAGATGCGGTCGTTCGGGTGAGATGCAGTCAGTTTTGCCTTTCTTTTTTTCCCTTTTTCTATTTCGGTGACGGAAGGCAGCTTCGGAGTGGCATCGGTTGTAAATTGCATTGAACTTGAGGGGCTGGCTGATGTACCGGTTCGGTTGTCTCAACCAGAAGCTCGGGAAACTGGGGGAAACTGGTCTCAGGCAGTTTCTCTGATTGCACTGCGCGCTCGCTTCCCGGTAGGAATAAGCTGGACATAAGCTACACACTTCTTTTGGGCTTCAATGGTTTGGTACCTAGAAGCAGCGCTACAAGCCTAAAAGAAGTCGCCCTAAGCCTCGGCGAGCAGAGGGAAAAGTTATGGCGGACAGCGATACCATTCATTTGACAAGACATGCCAAAATGATACTTTTACCAAACACGAAAACCATTTTCATCACGCCAAAAACGTAGTATTTTTCATCACGCTAGAAATATTGTGTTCCTCTGGATTAAGTGGAGTGACTCTGCGGCAAAGAAATGGTTGCATCATCAAACGATTATTTCTACTCCATATTTGGTGATGGAAACAAATCATGGTTTACAGATAAAGCAAAATTCTATGAGAGCTCGTTTGGTATCCAGGAATTCATTTCATTTGTAGCATTTTGAAATGAATCCATGCATTCATTTCATTTACATTGTAATTCCAGAAATAGACACTTGTTTGGTTGTCACAGGAATTGCAAATGACAATAGAATTCAATATTGAATTTGTAAATGACTTCCATGTACTAAAATAAAAACGCATGCATCATGTGATTGCAACAAGTATTTCTCATAAAGTTTTATCCTTAAAACATTCTACAAAATACCGAAACATAGATCATAATCCACATATCATCCAAGTTTCCAAATTCTAGTCCATAAAACATAAATACATCAACTTAATAAATACAAGTTCCAGAGTTTAAATAAGTTGCACATCACAAGTTCCAGAGTTTAAACAAGTTTCATAGTTTAAATAAGTTCCAGGTAGACTGCTACATTACAAAGGAGTATCCCAATCATATGTTTATTTGCTTTAGAACCCACTTCTTCTTCATCCTTTGTGCCAATAGAGACTATCCACCAAATATGTACGGGGGACGGGGAACGAGAGAAACGCGAATGACGGGTCTCACTCGGGAATTGTGTTTACTCGTGGTCTTATTTTGGTGGAATTCCCAAATGAAATGATGGCCCAATTTTGTGGCAATCAAATAGCCCACCTGTAGAATTCTAAAATGAATTCCAGGATTCCAGGCCCAAATGATGGATACCAAACGAGCTCTGAATGAAATTCAAATGTATTGTTTGATGCAAGAGTTTAGTTTCTTAATGTGAAGAAAAGTTTAGCTTCAGATTCGTCCATTCAGGATCGAACTATGACCCATAGCCCTTGCGTAAAGATCAATTTGGTATTAGCAAAACACATACTGTATATATGTTTCCTGAATGTGAATTTTCTTTGCATTACTATAAAACCATACAAGAAATAAAATCTAAGCTTGGGCTTGAGAACTCAAATCTCCTTTTCTTTTAGGGAGTTGAGGAATTCTGCCTACCGGGGAAGCTAGGTGTGTCGATTAGTGTGTAGAAATCGTAATAGAAAACACACAAAATGTTTTATACAAAAATAATCTTTGGAGTATGTACCAATGTCTGTGAAAAATATTCTACATGTTAGATTAAGTAGCGCAAGTTTCAAAAAAAAATTGTATAGAGAAAATGCTGCACATGAAATTTTCTCTTGAGATATGGACCAAAAGTTGGGAGGGGGGAAGTTTGAAAAAAGATTAGGTTGAGGAGCCACACACCCACCTGCTCCCTTTAATAGCATCTCCAGTCGTTGGGCTCTCCAGTCCAAAATCCGGCTCTATTTAGCATAGCGCCGGATGGATGTAAAGTTCAGTTTGGGGAGGCATATTTTCCGAGCGGCGAGCCCAGGAGAAAAAATGAATATAGACTCAAATTCAAACATAAACAGACAAAAAACGTTCAAACTTAGGTGAAATTTCGGGATATTTAATATATATAGGCGAGTTCCTACATATATAAGGCCGAATTCGTAATATATTTGAATTCGGCTGGAGGGAAACATAAACTAACCTTAAAACACGACGTTCTACATGCCGAAATGGCGGTAGAACGCCGTGTATTCGCCGTCGTCGTTGTCGCTGGAGTCGCCGCCGTCCTGGGGTGGCGGCGCCTGCTGGCTACTGCTCTGGCCGGGGGCCCAACGGCTGGACCCCTGCCGAGGGTCACCGTGGCGTGGCGGCGACGATGTCAGCCGGTACCACTCATCCTCGCTGGAGTCCTCCAGCTTGATGAGTGGCGCGGCGCGGCCACCAGGTCCAGCAACCGCCGCTGCTGCTCCGCCTCCTCCCACTCCCAGTCCTGCCTGGACCAGGCGAGCGCCGTGTCCATCGACAGGGTGTTGTCGGCGGGGACGAGGTCTTGGAGGGACCTCACGATCGCTTCGCGGACCGTCGCGTCCTCGGCCCGCGCGGCCTCCTCGCCGGTGAGGTCAGACGCAACTGCAACCGCTGCGTCCTCCTTCGGCTTCCTCTAGCGGCCGCACGCCGGTGACGACGAGGAGCGCGCCCCCTCGTGGATGACGAGGGCGCCGTTGCTGCACCCTTTGGTCGGCGGTGGCGACACCGGCTCCTTCTTCACTGTCGTCCTCGGCGTCGCTGCTGGAGGAGCCGACCCGCAGGAGCGGGATGCCGACCTCGACGCCGACCCGGACGATGACGAGGATGCCATCCATCGCGGCATCCACGAGCTCCCGTGTCGGTGCGACAGGGAAGGCAATGCCGCCGCCGGCGGCATCCCCAGGATGGGATAGTTGCCGCCCTCGATGTGCGCGAGCATGTTTTCGAGGGTGCGGCCCGGCGCGCTCCACCAACAGCGGCGGCTAGTGGCATTGTTGCGCGCTGGAGGAGGGGGAGGTCCGTCATAGGCGGCGATCTCGCGTTTGTAGCTGCACCGGAAGAAGTCGTTCCACGCGACATAGTTATTGGGGAAGAATCTCGGCTCGGCGCGTTGCTCGTCGCTGAGGGTTTCGATCACTGCGTCGATCTCGGTGTCGAGGGTGTCGCCTCCCACTGGCGGTGGCGGGATTGGGACGCCCCCCGCGCTCAGGCGCCAGCCTCCGGGCGCGCGGAAGTCCGAAGGCGCCGGGTAGCCCGCCATGTGCAGCAGCCTCGCCTCCCATATTGGTGCAGAGACCGCCACTCGAAGCCGTTGTTCACCGTCGCCGTAGCCCACCATTGCTTAATAGGCGCGCGCGGAAGACGATGCGATGAGGACGATGCGATGAGGAGTCGGGACCACCAGGCGCGGGAACTTTCCTCGATGTTCCTCGCGCTTTTGTTTCCTCCGGACCCTCCGAGCGCGTCCCGAGGGAGCCAGGGATAACATGGACTCGCCGAATGGATGAAAGCCCAAATCCGAGCGAAAACGAGGATCCGGAGACGCAACTGGACCATTTTTCGTCGTCCGGATGGAAAAAAAGTTACCGGGGCCTCATAGGGAGCTCATAGGGAGGCTCTAAGTCTTTGGTAGTTCGCCTGCTAGATCCTGCTGGGAGTACCAAACATACAACCATATGAACAAGTCAGACTGAGCAAAATAACGATCTATTCTTACATTCTATCAAATACAATCCTTAATCGTCAATAATAGTAACAGCAAGTAGACAACACATCACATCCCCAAAAGTAGGACAAGTGCTTCAAGCAAAGTGATTCAGTTTAGATGCAAGACTAAGAGCATCTCCAGTCGCGTCCCCCAAACCGTCCCCCAAAGCGATTTGGGGCGCGCCGGACAAAAAAAGCATTCCAGCCGCGTCCCCCAAAGCCCTTTTTTGTCCGGCGCCCGATCGGTGTCCGGCGCCCGAGGCCGTCCCGTCCCGGGGACGCACGGGGCGCGGACACGCGCGAGGCGGGCTCCCACATGTCGGCGACTATTTGCATAAACCGTTGGTTCGCGCCTCTTTTCTCGTCGCTCCTTCCTTCCCGCGCCTCCCACCCCACCGCCGCCGGATTTCCCGGCCGTTTGGGCGTCGATCTGTGCTGCGAGTCAGCACCGTTGTCGCGGCTGGGGCTCCCGCCGGTCGTGCCGCCGCCGCCGCGTCGCCGCGCCTCCCGAACGCCGTCAAATCCGCCCCACCTCCGCGCACAGAAGGTGCTCGACGACTTGCCAGGTAGGCGCGATTGGTCGCTGTTTGTTGCGTCGTCTGCCTCGGCGCAATTTTAACCATTGATTTTGCTTTAGCCATGGACAGCGACGATGAGATGGTTGCCCTGCTGCTGGAGGACGAGCAAGCGTTCGACGACGACCTGCGGGAGCATTTGCTGATCATCGCCTCCCTCCAGGACATGCTTGACGCCGAGGCGGAGAAGAGGAAGAGGCCGCGCCGCGGAGGATCAAGGCCGGGAAGAAGGAAGTCGAAGCCCCGGCAGAGGATGGAGGGGCATGCCATGCTGCACAACGACTACTTCGCCGACGATGCAACACATGCCGACAATTTTCGGCGCCGGTACAGGATGAGCAAGGGGCTGTTCATGAATATCCTCCACGGCGTTCGAGAGTTCGACCCCTACTTCAAGCTCAAGCTCGACGCGTAGGCGTTCTCGGGTTCTCATCCATTCAGAAGTGCACCGCCGCCATGAGGATGCTTGCATACGGAGCACCTGCCGATACCCTTCGCATGAGTGAGTCTACTGCCATTGAGTGCATGTACAAGTTTTGCCGAGCTGTGGTGGGAAAGTTTGGCAAATACTACTTGAGAGGGCCAACTGAAGAGACTGCAAGGATCATGGCACAAAATGCTGCCAGAGGATTTCCTGGAATGCTTGGAAGCATCGATTGCATGCACTGGGCATGGAAGAACTGCCCGTTTGCTTGGCAATGTATATACAAAGGCGTCATGGATATTGCAGTGTGGTGCTTGAAGCTGTGGCAGATTATGACATGTGGATTTGGCATTTTTCTTTGGCATGGCGGGATCACACAATGACATCAACGTGTTGCAGCGGTCTCCGGTGTTCAGCAGACTAGTGGAAGGGCATGCTCCACCATGCAACTATGAGATCAATGGCCACCAATATACCAAAGGCTATTATCTAGCCGATGGTATATATCCAAAATGGGCCACTTTTGTCAAAACAATCTCGAATCCATCAGGTCTGAAGAATTCTCACTTTGCTACACGACAGGAGGCTTGCGGGAAGGATGTCGAGCGGGCATTTGGTGTGCTTCAAGCACAATTTGCCATTGTCCGGTACCCTGCTCTAAGCTGGTCTCACGACCAAATGTGGGAGGTGATGCAGGCTTGTGTGATCATGCACAACATGATCATCGAGGATGACCGCAAGAATCATGTTAGGTCACATGTTGGTCCCTATGAGTGTCAAGGCCCTCTCGCAGAGGTTGATCATGAGTTGCCTGCAGATTTTGCTGATTTTCTCGCCATGCACGCAGAGATCCGTGACAGCAATGTGCATGAGCAACTTCAAGCTGATCTCGTTGAGCATTTGTGGAGGATCAAAGGAAATACCGTGGCACCTTGATGTATCATCTAGCCCTTTTTATTATATTTGATTACTTGTTTTATTGTTTATTGTAATTTAATTTGAAAACAATCCTCGAAAACATTTTTTTCATATGCTACATTTGATATAAATGGTTTATGTGTTAAAAAATTATTTTAAATGTTTGGGGGCGGCGTTTGGGGACGCGGCTGGGGAGCGACGTCCCCCAAACGCGGCACGAACGAAACACGTCCCCCAAACGCTCGATCCGGCGCGCTTTGGGGGACGGTTTGGGGGACGCGACTGGAGATGCTCTAAGGTTCGGTAAATAAAAACATCACATATAAGTGCACAGAGCAACATCGAACTGGATCCATAAAGTCATTGCGGCTTATACACTTCCTGATACAACCGGACTGATACATAAAATCCAAAAACGCAGAAGACAGCAAACCCATGGCTGCAGGTTCCAGCAACAACATTCTAAATGATAAGATGTAGTAGATCCATCATCCATCACAGCTTGCACCTTAATCTGAGAACTCAAAACTGCAGCCTGGAGAAACATAACATGACACAGTGAGTATGGGAGAGCATTAGTGATTGTAATGCTGTAAATGCATCAATGCTTGGACCAGCATGAAACCTGATCCAATTATTCCAAAGTTAGGAGGATCTGTTGTTGCTAAAATGTAACTGGACAGATAGACTGGCTTATAGTTTGATAGCCCGTGTTGTGAGGTTACCATTTGACGATTTTCCGATCTTTAAAACTGCAAAAGACCGCCTCATGTTAAGATGTCTCATTATTCATTATAAGAAGGACAAATGGATCCTTAATCCCTTTAAACAAGGATCCACTTTATACAGAATTCTTGCCTCAAATGCAACAATTATAATTTACACTAACAGTACAGCGTCTATATTGTCTAAAAAGCCCTCTTCCGATGGTGCGGGATTTTATTAGTATGGTCTACTAAGCACTCACTTTGACAAATTGTATAAGGGCCCATATCCACCAGTCTAAGAGTACTTCAGTATTCAAGAAGCGTATAATTACTCTTGTCCAGGGGAATGAGGCAACCGCCAGGCCTGCTGTTGGATGCCATCTAACCCTATGCTAAGAAGAGGCCAGTATGAATAGCCTGCTAAGGATCACTAATGTAGATGACACCATGGTAAATCAGGGAAGATAAGCAAAGGCAGAAGTAAGAGTGCGGCAGGAACACAGGATGCTTGCCAGAGTGCTGGGAGGCAACAGGGTCGTCACTACCAAGTGCCAGCCACCATCGGCACATGGAACACCACCAGACCTGCCCATCCCTGGCTCTGACACCGCCATTTTCGTTCTTCAGACTCCAAATCTCAAGAGTATGTTCCCCAATTTCTGTCTAGGGCAGATGGACACCAAGGCAACACCTTGATAACCATAGTAAGAACTTTTTGAACGAATGTGTGGAATGTCTACTTTTAAAGCTCTAAGCTAAAATGATTATCTAAACTACTTTGTCTAAGTTACATGATAGTTTTTCATTGTTCTGGCTTTTAGATAGTGCAGTCAACACAAACATGAGAATCAATGAATCATGAAAGGTGATAATGTTAAACTTACTTTCTGGAGCCCGAAAGAAATTTTGTTCAATGTCAATTTGCTCAGGAAGTACTCCAAAGGTACTCAGGATTGATACTATTTTGTGAACCACCTCATCTTCCTTATAACATTTGATTTCAACTACCTTTAGATGCTTCAGTAACAACAGCTGTTCTGCTAGGTTATAGCTTTCATCTGTTTCAACTACAGATTCCTGTAGTATGTAGCAAACAAAAGATTTTATACAAGGTAAATCAACAACATGCGGTGACTTCAACAATATAAAAGCAGTACTTAGAAAAACATATACCTCACGAGGTTGAAGTTGGAGAGTAAGATTCTCCAGAACTGGTGTGTGCTGGAGAAGGCGAACTAATACACCTAAGTCAGCAGCTACACACCAATCATTGAGTACCAATGTCTTTAGCATGGTAAATGTAGGGCACTTTTTAGAATCCTTTCTGAAAATAAACTGGACCATGCACAAGTGGTAAGAATAACTGAAGTCCCAAAACTAGATCATATACGCAATAACACTGAAAGTATGGACTTCCTAGGTATTAATTAAATAGTCTAAAATGGAGAAGAGCAGAAGATATTCATAAGACGTAACATATTTTTCTTGAATTCTGATCTACGAAATATATTTGAATTAGGGATACCACAAAAACTTCTGTAGAACTATGATACGACCATGGGCCGGTAAGGGCCTGAAGAACAATGATAGGACACTGACGCTTGCCTACCCGAGGACGGTGTTCTTCCCTGACAGTGTAGAGTGGCTCTGAGGCTTTGAACTTGGATTTTTTATTGCTTAACTATTGATGGAGTACATGGTGTCCCTTCTATAAGGAAGGCTCACAGTATGCCTAAAAATGGTCTATCAACTTTTGTAACTAACTATATCTTTAACGTCCTAAATAAACTGGTATCTTTTCTAACATGATTATCACTATCTACCAAAATAATTTGATTCCTAATTACCATGTCTGTCTGGACATGTGGGTGCAGAGTGACTCCTGCATAGGTTGACCACACTGTTGGGCCTAACTAACATAACTCGCTAGTTAATTAAAATCGTATAATTTCAAAAGTTACAGTTTGGAAGAGTATGCCCCACATACATAGACTTCAAGATCAAAACACCTTTTAGTCATAGTATGGTCAAATTCATTATTGATACCAAATAGTTACTTAAAACTAATATATTAAGGCTGTACACAATGAGATTCATAAAGTGCGTTCTAGAGTCCTAATCCAGTTATATCTGTAACAACCTAAGCCAATATTTCCCTCAAAGCGAGCCACACATCAGACAGGTAATCATGTAGCACCTTGCTTGCGCTTTCACCCTTGCTTAGCTCAAAAGGTTAAACCGGAGGTGCTACGTTTGGACAAACAAGTAATGCTGCTGTACCTCATTGTAATTACCCAATGACTACATGATGACAATGCTAAACTCCTTATTACAAGGAATTTATTTAATATGGCTATATTAGTTTGTTCTTTTCTTTAGGTCGATGATGATACGATCATACAACAAGGTACACAGCAAACAAAAAAGCAACATCAGGAGACTAAGATTTAGAGCAGAAGAGCAAAAAGCATACCACTTGCGGGTCACATGTCAACTCTAAGTTGGTGGCGGCTGACAAGCCTTGGAGAAGCACAGACCTATTTCTGCCGGCAGATTGAGCAAAGCATCCATCATCACCACAATCACCATAAGCTTTATGTCTACAGGTATCGTTACACGAGTAGTCAAGCCTGACGAACGCTGTCATCAACGAGGGCATGCTCTCAAGCAAAGGAGCCCTGCCACGGATGTGTTTGAGCTTGAAGGAAACAAGGCACGGGGTAGAAACACTAGTGCGGGCATTCGACCTGAAATCACATCTGGTGATGCTTAACCGTCTCAATGCTTGGGATAAGATCTTGCGGGCGCAAATATTGCAGGAGCGCATGCTCAGATCCTCCAGTGCAGGGCAGGTTGAGAAATCTAGAGAGCGGGACCGTAGAATCGCGTCCGTGAGCTCCACCCTCGTCAAGAAGTGTGAGCTGAAAGGCAGGTTGACAAGAGGCAGAAGGTAGCTCTGAGTACGGATGCGGACCTTAAGAACCCGAGCTTTGCAAAGTGACACGGCGTGCCGAATCCATGCATCGCCGAACGAACTGGAACAGCTCGTCCTTGTCTTCGTTGAGGAACTCGTAAGGAATGCTGATCTCGCACTCGTCTAGAGGCACTCGGTCGCGGCGCCGCAGCAGCTGGTTGACGAAGTTGTTCACCTTGCAGGCCCCCCACTCCATGAAGCTCCAGCCACCGCCACGGGTGACGCGTAGGGCGGGCGTGGACTTCCAAAGGTGGCGCCAGCGGCGAGAGAGCACGCACGTCCGCACCGTCTGGTCCGAGGGCAGAGAGGAGAGCACGACCTGGAGGATGGCGTCAGGGAGGGCGCTGAGGAGGTCCTCGCCGGTAGCATCATCGGTCGCTTCCGCGCTGTGCTTGCACCTCTTGGGCGGCATTCCGTCGAACAGGTGGCGGGCGTCGGTTCCACTGGGCGAAAGAGAGCAGCTGCTCCTCTCAGGCTTGGGCGAGCATTCCGTCGAACGCGGGGCGGGCGTCGTTTCTGCCGGGACCTTTCGACTTAATGGCCCAGGGAGCGACGGCGGAGGCGCCGACGGCCTCGCAAGGGGAGGAGAAGGAGGTGGGGTAGGGTCGGCGACTGTATTGTAGACGGGGAGGTGTGGACTTCAGAGACGACGCAGGCACACACAAGGGGAGAGTCCGAGACAGTGGTGTGGTGTGGACTTGTGGGGAGCGCTGGAGACACTTCAGTCATCCCTACGCATTTCGGGAGCGCGTCGTTAGGGCAGCCGGGCTCCCTCCCTCTACTTCTCCTCCGGTGCTGCTCCCCGAAAAAAATTCTGATCACGTTAAACACAATAACGGTGAAGATTTTTTTCATACTTTTTTTGTAAGCAGGATTGTAATTTTAATGTAGGTCCACCGTCTATATAGCCCTGTGGGACTCGTAAGCCCCGTGTTGTGTTGTACCTCGTTTTTGTACGTATACACGGTCACATGCGTGTACCAGATTTTGTTCAAAATAAGGCATGCACAACGTGGGGCGATACTTAGGCGGATGAGATCTTTAACTGGTCACATGACCTCTTTTTTTTTCCTTACGTGACGTACACATATCGTATCAATATATAGATAGATATGGGTTTTGGCGGTCATCTGTGCGGCGGTTTAAGATTAGGAAAAAAAGCATCCTATCTGTTAACAGCAACGCACACCTTATCCCACCGCTCTCAAGTATCAACCACTCATTCTCTTCCAAAACCAACACAGAAAGCGTCGCGCCGGGAGGTTCAAGAAGGAGGTCATCGCCAGCCACGTGTCGGGGAGGAGGCTACCACCGTCGTTCAAGCGACAGGGGACGAGGCGGCCGCCGTTGGGCCCGCGTCGAGGGAGGCCGCCGCTACCGAGCACGCGGTAGAGAGTCCGCAAGGGCTCCTCCGGCGAGCGAGGGGAGTGCTCCGCAAGCGCGCCTCCAAAGAGCGCCCGGAGGAGGCTTCTCTCGCCACGCAGGGAAGGTTTCGCCATACCCTCCGGCGAGCGCGAGGGAGGTGGTGTCCTTCATCAGCCCAGGAAGGCTCTGCCAGGTTGCCGCCGACCAGCGCGACAATGACGCAGTTCTTCGTAGCGCGGGGATGGTGATGCTGCGGGGAAGCATTGCCAACGAGCATGCCGCGGAGGCGTCGAGCGGGGCCGTCACCGCCGCCACCAAGCAATCAGCGGAGAGGCCTCCATACGGGAGACCTCTGCCAACGAGCAATTAGTGGGGAGGCCTTCATACGGGAGACCATCGCCATAAGCATCGTGTGCACGCTGATTTTTCCGGCGGGCCAACATGATGTTTGCGTTGGTTGTGCTCTTCCCCGATCTCGATTAGACTCCATTTGTAGGTTGTCTGTTGATTTTTTCATGTGAACAAATTCATGTGAGTGATTTTCTAGTTGCCCGTGTCTTAACATTTTTAGAGAACAATGGATGCATCGTATTTTAGAGCACTCAAATTACTAGTATTGTTTCACAATTAAGCATTTAGAATCTCGTAGTTAGAAACTGAAAATTTGGTAGTAACTAAGAATTGCAGCTGTATAAAAAAATTATAGCAAAGGTGACTAAACAATCTGGTAGTTGTTTTCTAAGAACATGGCAATTGTGCAATACGAATCTGTTAGCTGGAATAGAGAGGGTGTCTAAATAATCAGTTATCTGGCAATTATATTAAAAACTAGAGGATGATGTCTATAGATAATCTGGTAGCTGCTCTTCTATACCTTCTATAAAACCAGAAATTGTACATCAGAAATCTATCAGTTTTATTAGAAATCTATCAGTTTTATTAGAAATCTTGGTACGAAATATCTCTAAGTAATCTGATAGGTACTTCTAAAAATCTGGCAGTTGCACATGAGAATCTGGCAGTTATATTAGAAAACCTAGAAAAGGTTTAAATCATGTGATAGTTGTTTTCTAAAAATCTGGTAGCTAATATGTTCTCTTCATGAGTTGAAAAAAAGAGAGATATTATTAAACACCAACAAATATAATGGCTCATAGATAAGCACATGATTATTTTAGCAATGAGTAGTAAAATAAACTAGCTGGCTACGAGAGAGCATGTGACTATCTGAACGAGGCACTGTATGCTGCAGATATGCTATGTAGCTAGGTTTCTAGACAGCTTGATTTATTTTCCGAAGTGTGTGCATGTCTCCCATGCGAGTGGTATTGTATCTATGTAGAACCGGAAGTTGTCTACGCTGGCCTCCCCACCAACCTCGTCGGGGCCTCCCCACCAACCTCGTCGGGGCGTGTTTCAACTGCACCAGGACGTGCCACATCTCGGCGGACTGCACCTTCGAGACGGTGTGCTTGCGCTGCGGTGAGGAAGGGCACCATGCCCGTGAGTGCCCTCAGAATCGGCGAGCTGGCGGCGAGCGTCGTGGTGGCGAGCGGGGAGAGCGCGCTGCTGGGCCATCTGCTCCCGCGGGGTTACCCGTTCATCAACGTCTTGGCCCTAGGGACTAGGCGTCGGTCGCGGCCATGGAGAGGGTCCCGTCTGGCGACGGCAGGGACCGTGGGAAGGCGCCTATGGTGCCTGTGGAGGAGGCTCGCCCTGCATATCGCATCTCGGCGCACCAAAGGCTTGGCCTTGGGAAGTCTCCACCTCGCCGAGCTCGCTCGCCAACACCGCCACGTCGAGCGCGCTTGCCAACACCGCCACGACGAGCCAGGGAGCGTTCGCCATCACCGCCACGACGGGCTAGGGAGCGTTCGCCGCCGCCTGTGGAATCCGTCGGCTCCCGTGTGGCTGCGCAGCGCGACGCACGTGGATCTGTCATGCCGACGGCCCCCCTTTGGCGCGTGACGCGGCCCGTCCGTCTTCGTCGCGTCAACCTGCGCGTGGAGGCTCTCCGTGCGACGACTCGAGGGGCCTTGCAGATGCTGCGGCGGATGGATCGCGAGACGCGAGGCTTGCACCTGATGGGCGCACGGCTGGCCCCTCGGACCGTTCTCGGCCGGCGCCCGTCGGCCCCGAACGCGGTGGAGATGTGGTCAGGCAGGACGAGCTGGCGAGGGGGGCGGTGGTTGGTCGTGTCTTCATCCCCCGCTCGGAGGAGATTGATGCTGCTGAGGATGCACTCCGCTATGCCCTCGTCGCCTTCGTCTCCGGCAAGCGTGCCTATGTGACGTTGAGCGAGGCCGGCACGGCGCTTGAAGATAGGGTCCCGAGGGCGGCTAATAACTTCATGGTGCACCACTCGTGGCCGGCGGACTTTCTGTTCGTCTGCAGCAGCAGGAGGGTCAGAGACGAAGTCCTGGCGGCGGACGCACCACGGGGAAGAGATTTCTCCTTGCGCTTCTCGCCGAATCGGCAACTCCAGGCCATGCATTGCAAGCTCCGTTACCGCGTGCACTTCGAGATCCAAGGCGTGCCGGCGCACGCCTGGAACCGCTCATCGGCTGAGGTGGTGCTCAGCTCCGACGCGTGGGTTGAGTGCATTGGCACCTCGACGGCGAAGCGCGAGGACCTGGGGGAGTCGGATGATTTGATGGAGGAGGACGAAGGTCTTGTGCGGCCCGGGTTGTGATGTCTACGGGTGCTTCTATTCTTGTAGACAGTGTTGGGTCTCCAAGAGCAGAGGTTTGTAGAACAACAGCAAGTTTCCCTTAAGTGGATCACCCAAGGTTTATCGAACTCGGGGAGGAAGAGGTCAAAGATATCCCTCTCAAGCAACCTGCAATCACGATACAAGAAGTCTCTTGTGTCCCCAACACACCTAATACACTTGTCGATGTATAGGTGCACTAGTTCGGCGAAGAGATAGTGAAATACAAGTGGTATGAATGAATATGAGCAGTAGTAACCAGAAAAGTGCTTGCTGGCGTGCATTGGTAGTAATATTGCAGGAAGTAAAGATGCAGTAAAATAGTAAACAAGCGATGATTGCGATTTAGAAACAAGGCCTAGGGATCATACTTTCACTAGTGGACACTCTCAACATTGATCACATAAATAAATAAGTTCTATTCCTTTGTGCTACATATACTCTTGTTTGATAATGAACACCATTCGTTGTGTAGGGCTACGAGAGCACCTCAATGCCGGAGTTAACAAGCTCCACAACATTCGACATTCATATTTAAGTAACCTTTAGAGCATAATAGATCTTTGCAATTTAAACCGAGTACTAACATAGCATGCACACTGTCACCATCACACTACGAAGGGGAATAAATCACATCAATACTATCATAGTAATAATTAACTCCATAACCTACAAGAGATTATGATCATAGACTACCAAGTACTACACGATGCACACACTGTCACCATTACACCGTGAAGGAGGAATAGACTACTTTAATAACATCACAAGAGTAACACATAGATGAATAGTGATACAAAACTCATATGAATCTCAATCATGTAAGGCAGCTCATGAGATCATTGTATTGAAGTACATAGGAGAGATTAACCACATAGCTGCCGGTACAGCCCCGAGCCTCGATGGAGAACTACCCTCCTCATGGGAGACAGCGGCGTTGATGAAGATGGCGGTGGTGTCGATGGAGATGCCTTCCGGGAACTTCACCGTCTCGGTGCCGGAAGAGACTCCTGTCCCCGATCTTGGCTTCGCGATGGCGGCGGCTCTGGAAGGTTTCTCGTACCGTGGCTTTTCCGTATCGAAGATTTAGGTCAGGGACCCTTAAATAGGCGAAGAGGCGGAATCGGAGGGGTTACGGGGTGGTGACGGCGCGGCCCACCCCCTGGCCGCGCCAACATGGCGTGTGGGGCCCCTGGGCCTCCCCTCTGGTGGCTCTCGGGTGTTCTGGAAGCTTCGTGGATTTCTAAGATGCTGGGCATTGATTTTGTCCGATTCGAGAATATTTCCTTACTAGATTTCTGAAACCAAAAGCAGAAAACATCAACTGGCCCCTCGGCATCTCGTCAATAGGTTAGTTCCGGAAAATGCATAAATATGACATATAATGTGTATAAAACATGTGAGTATCATCATAAAAGTAGCATGGAACATAAGAAATTATAGATACGTTTGAGACGTATCAAGCATCCCCAAGCTTAGTTCCTACTCGCCCTCGAGTAGGTAAACGATAACAAGGATAATTTCTGAAGTGACATGCTATCATAATCTTGATCAATACTATTATAAAGCATATGAGATGAATGCAGCGATTCGAAGCAATGATGAAGATAATGAGTAAACAAATGAATCATATAGCAAAGACTTTTCATGAATATTACTTTCAAGACAAGCATCAATAAGACTTGCATAAGAGTTACTCATAAAACAATAAATTCAAAGTAAAGGCATTGAAGCAACACAAAGGAAGATGTAAGTTTCAGCGGTTGCTTTCAACTTCAACATATATATCTCATGGATAATTGTCAACACAAAGTAATATAACAAGTGCAATAGGTAAACATGTAAGAATCAATGCACACAGTTGACACAAGTGTTTGCTTATGGGATAGAAAGAATAGGTAAACTGACTCAACAATAAAGTAGAAGAATTGCCCTTCGCAGAGGGAAGCATTGATTACTATATTTGTGCTAGAGCTTTTCATTTTGAAAACAAGAAACAATTTTGTCAACGGTAGTAATAAAGCATATGTGTTATGTATAAGATATCTGATAAGTTGCAAGCCTCATGCATAGTATACTAATAGTGCTCGCACCTTATCCTAATTAGCTTGGATTAACACGGATTATCATTGCATAGCATATGTTTCAACCAAGTGTCACAAAGGGGTACCTCTATGCCTGTACAAAGGTCTAAGGAGAAAGCTCGCATTGGATTTCTAGCTTTTGATTATTCTCAACTTAGACATCCATACCGGGACAACATAGACAACATATAATGGACTCCTCTTTAATGCATAAGCATTCAACAACAATTAATTTTCTCATAAGAGATTGAGGATTAGTTGTCCAAACTAAAACTTCCACCATGAATCATGGCTTTAGTTAGCGGCCCAATGTTCTTCTCTAACATTATGCATACTCAAACCATTTGATCATGAAAATCTCCCTTACTTCAGACAAGACGAACATGCATAGCAACTCACATGATATTCAACAAAGGTAAAAGTTGATGGCGTCTGATACGTCTCCAACGTATCTATAATTTCCGATGTTCCATGCTTGTTTTATGACAATACCAACATGTTTTGTTCACACTTTATATCATTTTTATGCGTTCCGGAACTAACCTATTGACGAGATGCCGAAAGGACGTTCTTGTTCTGCTTTTGGTTTCGAAATCCTAGTAAGGAAATATTTTCGGAATCGGACGAAATCAACGCCGAAAGTCTTAGAAATACGCGAAGCTTCCAGAGCACCGAAGAAAGGTCGGAGGGTGCCGGGGGGCCCCACACTGTGGGCGACGGCCCAAGGGGGCCCCCCTAGGGTCTGGGCAGCCCAGGCCCCCTCCGACTCCGACTCTTCGCCTATTTAAGTCGTCGTGACCTAAAACCTCGACACCAATTGACGAAACTCCAGAAAGACTCCAGGGGCGCCGCCACCGTCGCGAAACTCCAATTCGGGGACAGAACTCTGTTCCGGCCCGGGACGGGGAAGTGCCCCGGAAGGCTTCTCCATCACACTGCCATCTCCACCGCCATCTTCATCACCTGCTGCTCCCATGAGGAGGGAGTAGTTCTCCATCGAGGCTCGGGGTGTACCGGTAGCTATGTGGTTCATCTCTCTTCCATGTACTTCAATACAATGATCTCATTGAGATTCATATGAGTTTGTATCACTACTATCTATGTGCTACTCTAGTGATGTTATTAAAGTAGTTCTATTCCTCCTGCACGTGTGTAAAGGCGACAGTGGGTGCACCGTGTTAGTACTTGGTTTATGCTATGATTATGATCTCTTGTAGATTATGAAGTTAACTATTGCTATGATAATATTGATGTGATCTATTCCTCCTACATATGCATGAAGGTTACGGTGTGCATGCTATGCTAGTACTTGGTTTAGTCTGTTGATCTATCTTACACTAAAGGTTACTAAAACATGAGCATTATTGTGGAGCTTGTTAACTCCGGCATTGAGGGTTCGTGTAATCCTACGCAATGTGTTCATCATCCAACAAAAGTGTAGAGTATGCATTTATCTATTCTGTTATGTGATCAATGTTGAGAGTGTCCACTAGTGAAAGTGTAATCCCTAGGCCTTGTTCCTAAATACTGCTGAGTTACTCCGCTTGTTTACTATTTTACTGTGTTACTACTGCTGTACCACCATCAACCACACGCCAGCAAGCACTTTTCGGCACCGTTTACTGCTCATACTTATTCATACCACTGTATTTCACTATCTCTTCGCCGAACTAGTGCACCTATTAGGTGTGTTGGGGACACAAGAGACTTCTTGCTTTGTGGTTGCAGGGTTGCATGAGAGGGATATCTTTGACCTCTTCCTCCCTGAGTTTGATAAACCTTGGGTATCCAATTAAGGGAAACTTGCTGCTGTTCTACAAACCTCTGCACTTGGAGGCCCAACACTGTCTACAAGAATAGAAGCTCCCGTAGACATCAAGCACTTTTCTGGCGCCGTTGCCGGGGAGGAAAGGTAAAAGGTACTCACACTCCGGATCTTGGCTACTAAGCTATTTTCGTCATTGTAAGTACTCGAAGCTATTTCCTTTAGATCCTGCAATTGCAACTTTTTGTTTCTTGTTTACACTAGTTAGGCATAATGGAAAACAACAAAAAATTTAGTGAGCTTTTTAATCTTTTTCCTGATTTAGAATTGTTTGATGCGAAAATTAAAAAACCTATGGAACCTTATTTGCATGCTAGTAGCGATGTTATTAGTATGAATGCAATTACTGCTAATGCTATAAAGAAGTCTAAGCTTGGGGAAGCTAGTTTTTGTGGTCTTTTTAGCTTCCCATCTTTAGGGGAGAAAATTTGTTCTGATAATGCTTTATCTCCCATATGCGATAACTCTAATAATGCTTCTGATATTTTAAATCCACCTGCTGAAAGTATTCCGTATAAAATACCCATGAAAATTATTGAACGTGTTATGGACAACCACTATAAAGGGGATGGAACTGTCCATCCTAGAGATCATTTACTGTTTTTGCACGAATTATGTGGGTTATTCAAGTGTGCAGGTATCTCTATGGATGAAGTGAGGAAGAAGCTATTCTCTGTTTCGCTGTCTGGTAAAGCAGCGCATTGGTATAAATTGTTGGAGAATAGGCATTCTCTTGGTTGGGAGGAAATTGCATCTCTCTTTTATTCTAAATTTTATCCTCCGCATGAAGTGCATATTGATAGGAATTATATTTATAACTTTTATCCTTGTGATGAAGAGAATATTTCTCAAGCGTGGGGGAGATTGAAATCACTAATTCTCAAATGTCCCATTCATGAGCTCCCCCGTAATATTATTGTTAACAATTTTTATGCGAGGCTTTCAGGACAACACAAGGACTATCTGGACGCGTGTTCGGAGGGATCTTTCACAAGCAAGGAGGTTGAAGCTAGGTGGGATCTTCTTGATCGGATTGAGGACAACGCTGAAGGATGGGAGAACGACAAAGGTAAAGAGTCAGGTATAAATTATGATTATGAATGCATTGAAGCTTTTATGGATACCGATGAATTTCGAAATATGAGTGCTACTTATGGTCTTGACTCTCAAGTTGCTGCAAATCTTTATAAAGCCTTTGCTTCTCATTTCGAATTGCCTAAAAATAATTTTGATAAGTATCATGAACCTTTTAAAGAGGCTTGCATGAAGAATGAAATTGTTGTTAATTATTGCAATAAGCATGCTCAAACTCCTAAGAATGCTATTTCCTATAAGCATGTTAATTTTTGTGGAATACATAGACCTTGTGGAATTAATCAAATCAAAGATGAATATTGCATCCATCATGCTAATGAAAAAACTAGAAAGTGGTTTAGGGCTCTAGATGATCTTGGTAAAAAAGTTTGTGCCCTCTATCCTTTTATTTGTGAAGTTTGCCATGAAGTGGGTCATTTTAATTTTCAATGTTCCTCCAAGTGATATTTTGAACCCAATGAGTGCTGCAAATTTGTATTGTGATGATGAAATTACTCCTAATCAGCATGATGAACTTACTTTATTTTTGGGGTGTGAAGAACTGTCGAGAAAAATCTCTTTGTTACATATGAGTGATCTTGATATTGATGATGTCCTGCATGGGTGTTTTTCTTATTGCATTGATAATAGCCATACAAATACTTACATACAAGATATTTTAGAAGATGACACCTTGCCAAAATATGATAGGACCGCTGTGTGTTTTCAACTAATTAATGAAAAGGAGGGATCCCCCCAAGTTTCTTCTATTGTTTCTGAAAGTAAATCAGGTTATGCGGACAAGCCACCCTTCAAGCCTCTCCCTCCTGAAGAAGGGAATGATGAGAAGGAAGAGAAGGAGAAGAAGAAGGGAACGAAGAAGAAGAAGAAGAAGAAGAAGAAGAAGAAGAAGGGGAATAAAAAGAAAGAGGTAACATCATATCCCCGCGTATATGAGATAACAATAGGTAACCGTAAGTATGTTGCTCCTAATGATTATTGTGATAATGAATCTGAATATGATAATCTTCCTATGCCCTTTACATACATTAGCAATCATGATTTGAATGAGCACACTACTTTTGATATTGCAAATCTCTGGGAAACTAATTCTGAAAATGATGATGATAATAATTGCCATAGTGTCAGTACTATCCATGCTTCCTCCCATGATGATATAGAAAGCTCTAAGCTTGGGGAAGAGGTGTTTGCAAATCCTTTAGCTACTGGTCATTATGTTCTTGATACATCTCCTTCTAATAACAATGATGGTGTGGACACAGATAAACCGATTGTGAAAGATAACTATTCTATTCCTTATGATGACACTGTGCCTCCGATCTCTGATGTTTATTACAAAGAATGCTATGATATAGGTTCTAAATATCCTTATGAAACTTGTCATAGTCATGATTGGGTTACCAAAAACAATTCCCTTAATATGCAACTTGTCTACCATGTTCAAATTCTTGATAATAATCCTGCTCCAATTACTATTAATGAAAAGAACTCTCCTTATGCCAAAATTAATGATACTTCTATGCATATGAACCATGATAAGAATGTTTTAAGTGATGGGTATATTGTGGATTTCATCAATGATGCTACTGAAAGTTATTATGAGAGAGGGAAATATGGTTATATGCATCTTAATAATATTAAGTTTCCCCTCTTTATGTTGAGAATCTGGAAGTTACTCGTGTTTTATCCTCTTATGCTTGTCACTTTGTTCTTCATGAATTCATTTGTGTACAAGATTCCTATTCATAGGAAGCATGTTAGGCTTAAATGTGTTTTTAATTTGCCTCTTGATGCTCTCTTTTGCTTCACATACTATCTCTTGCGAGTGCATCATTAAAACTGCTGAGCCCATCTTAATGGCTATAAAGAAAAGAACTTCTTGGGAGATAACCCATGTGTTATTTTGCTACAGTACTTTGTTTTATATTTGTGTCTTGGAAGTTGTTTACTACTGTAGCAACCTCTCCTTATCTTAGTTTTGAGTTTTGTTGTGCCAAGTAAAGTCTTTGATAGTAAAGTAAGTACTAGATTTGGATTACTGCGCAGAAACAGATTTCTTTGCTGTCACGAATCTGGGTCTAATTCTCTGTAGGTAACTCAGAAAATTATGCAAATTTACGTGAGTGATCCTCAGATATGTACGCAACTTTCATTCAATTTGAGCATTTTCGTTTGAGCAAGTCTGGTGGCCTAATAAAATCCATCTTTACGGACTGTTCTGTTTTGACAGATTCTGCCTTTTATTTCGCATTGCCTCTTTTGCTATGTTGGGTGAATTTCTTTGATCCATTAATGTCCAGTAGAATTATGCAATGTCCAGAAGTGTTAAGAATGATTGTGTCACCTCTGAACATGTTAATTTTTATTGTCCACTAACCCTCTAATGAGTTGTTTCGAGTTTGGTGTGGAGGAAGTTTTCAAGGGTCAAGAGAGGAGGATGATATACTACGATCAAGAAGAGTGAAAGCTCTAAGCTTGGGGATGCCCCGGTGGTTCATCCCTGCATATATCAAGAAGACTCAAGCGTCTTAAGCTTGGGGATGCCCAAGGCATCCCCTTCTTCATCGACAACATTATCAGGTTCCTCCCCTGAAACTACATTTTTATTCCATCACATCTTATGTGCTTTTTCTTGGAGCGTCGGTTTGTTTTTGTTTTTGTTTTTGTTTGAATAAATTGAATTACATCATGCTTGTGTGGGAGAGAGACACGCTCCGCTGGTTCATATGAACACATGTGTTCTTAGCTCATAATATTCATGGCGAAGTTTCCTCTTCGTTAAATTGTTATATGGTTGGAATTGGAAAATGCTACATGTAGTAATTGCTATAATGTCTTGGGTAATGTGATACTTGGCAATTGTTGTGCTCATGTTTAAGCTCTTGCATCATATACCTTACACTTATTAGTGAAGAAATACATAGAGCTTGTTAAAATTTGGTTTGCATGAGTGGTTTCTCTAGAGTCTAGATATTTTCTAGTAAGATGTTTGAACAACAAGGAAGACGATGTATAGTTTTATAATGCTTGTAATATGTCTTTTATGTGAGTTTTGCTGTACTAGTTCGTGCTTATGTTTGCTTCAAACAACCTTGCTAGCCTAAGCCTTGTATCGAGAGGGAATACTTCTCATGCATCCAAAATCCTTGAGCCAACCACTATGCCATTTGTGTCCACCATACCTACCTACTATGTGGTATTTCCCTATTCCAAAGTAAATTGCTTGAGTGCTACCTTTAAACAATTCAAAATTTATCACCTCTGATTTGTGTCAATGTTTTATAGCTCATGAGGAAGTATGTGGTGTTTAGCTTTCAACCTTGTCATTTACTTTTGACGGACTCTCATATGGACTAGTGGCACATCCGCTTATCCAATAATTTTGCAAAAAGAGCTGGCAATGGGATTCCCAGTCCCAAATTAATTAACAAAAATAGACACTCCTCCATGGTATGTGATTGTTGGACGGCACCCGAAGGATTCGGTTAGCCATGGCTTGTGTAAGCAAAGGTTGGGAGGAGTGTCATCATAATAAAACTAAAATAAAAAGGCACTCCTTCATGGTATGAGATTGTTGGCAGGCACCCGAGGATTCGGTTAGCCATGGTTTGTGAAAGAAAGGTTGGAAGGAGTGCCACCCAAAAATAAAATAATTCATGGGAGCCGCTCTTGGAAGTCCGGTTGGCGAGGTAGTTAGTGTACCCATTACCATTCGTTGACAACAACAAACACCTCTCAAAACTTTACTTTTTATGCTCTCTATATGTTTTCAAAACCAAAGCTCTAGCACAAATATAGCAATCGATGCTTTCCTCTTTGAAGGACCATTCTTTTACTTTTATTGTTGAGTCAGTTCACCTATTTCTCTCCACCTCAAGAAGCAAACATTTGTGTGAACTGTGCATTGATTCTTACATACTTGCTTATTGCATTTGTTATATTGCTCTGCATTGACAACTATCTATGAGATATACATGTTACAAGTTGAAAGCAACCGCTGAAACTTAATCTTCCTTTGTGTTGCTTCAATACCTTTACTAAGAATTTATTGCTTTATGAGTAACTCTTATGCAAGACTTGTTGATGCTTGTCTCGAAAGTACTATTCATGAAAAGTCTTTGCTATATGATTCAATTGTTTACTCATTGCATTTACATTGTTTCGAATCGCTGCATTCATCTCATATGCTTTACAATGGTATGATTAAGATTATGTTGGTAGCATGTCACCTCAGAAATTATCTTTTATCGTTTACCTACTCGAGGACGAGTAGGAACTAAGCTTGGGGATGCTGATACGTCTCCAACGTATCTATAATTTCCGATGTTCCATGCTTGTTTTATGACAATACCAACATGTTTTGTTCACACTTTATATCATTTTTATGCGTTTTCGGAACTAACCTATTGACGAGATGCCGAAAGGACAGTTGTTGTTTTCTGCTGTTTTGGTTTCAGAAATCCTAGTAAGGAAATATTTCGGAATCGGACGAAATCAACGCCGAAAGTCTTAGAAATACGCGAAGCTCTAGCACCGAAGAAAGGTCGAGGGGTGCTGTGGGGCCCCACACCTGGCGGCGCGGCCCAAGGGGGGCGCGCCCCCTAGGGTCGCAGCCCAGGCCCCCTCCGACTCCGACTCTCCGCCTATTTAAGTCGTCGTGACCTAAAACCTCGACACCAATTGACGAAACTCCAGAAAGACTCCAGGGGCGCCGCCACCGTCGCGAAACTCCAATTCGGGGGACAGAACTCTCTGTTCCGGCACCCTGCCGGAGCGGGGAAGTGCCCCCGGAAGGCTTCTCCATCGACACCGCTGCCATCTCCACCGCCATCTTCATCACCGCTGCTGCTCCCATGAGGAGGGAGTAGTTCTCCATCGAGGCTCGGGCTGTACCGGTAGCTATGTGGTTCATCTCTCTTCCATGTACTTCAATACAATGATCTCATTGAGATTCATATGAGTTTGTATCACTACTATCTATGTGCTACTCTAGTGATGTTATTAAAGTAGTTCTATTCCTCCTGCACGTGTGTAAAGGCGACAGTGGGTGCACCGTGTTAGTACTTGGTTTATGCTATGATTATGATCTCTTGTAGATTATGAAGTTAACTATTGCTATGATAATATTGATGTGATCTATTCCTCCTACATATGCATGAAGGTTACGGTGTGCATGCTATGCTAGTACTTGGTTTAGTCTGTTGATCTATCTTACACTAAAGGTTACTAAAACATGAGCATTATTGTGGAGCTTGTTAACTCCGGCATTGAGGGTTCGTGTAATCCTACGCAATGTGTTCATCATCCAACAAAAGTGTAGAGTATGCATTTATCTATTCTGTTATGTGATCAATGTTGAGAGTGTCCACTAGTGAAAGTGTAATCCCTAGGCCTTGTTCCTAAATACTGATGAGTTACTACTGCTTGTTTACTGTTTTACTGTGTTACTACTGCTGCAATACTACCACCATCAACCACACGCCAGCAAGCACTTTTCTCGCACCGTTGCTACTGCTCATACTTATTCATACCACCTGTATTTCACTATCTCTTCGCCGAACTAGTGCACCTATTAGGTGTGTTGGGGACACAAGAGACTTCTTGCTTTGTGGTTGCAGGGTTGCATGAGAGGGATATCTTTGACCTCTTCCTCCCTGAGTTCGATAAACCTTGGGTATCCACTTAAGGGAAACTTGCTGCTGTTCTACAAACCTCTGCACTTGGAGGCCCAACACTGTCTACAAGAATAGAAGCTCCCGTAGACATCAGTCGAAGGAGATATGCCCTAGAAGCAATAATAAAGTGGTTATTATTTATATCTTTATGTTTATGATAAATGTTTATATATCATGCTATAATTGTATTAACCGAAACATTAGTACATGTGTGATATGTAGACAACAAAGAAGTCCCTAGTATGCCTCTTAAACTAGCTTGTTGATTAATGGATGATTAGTTTCATAATCATGAACATTGGATGTTATTAATAACAAGGTTATATCATTATATGAATGATGTAATGGATACACCCAATTAAGCGTAGCATAAGATCTCGTCATTAAGTTATTTGCTATAAGCTTTCGATACATAATTACCTAGTCCTTATGACCATGAGATCATATAAATCACTTATACCGGAAAGGTACTTTGATTACACCAAACACCACTGCGTAAATGGGTGGCTATAAAGGTGGGATTAAGTATCCGGAAAGTATGAGTTGAGGCATTGATACGTCTCCGACGTATCGATAATTTCTTATGTTCCATGCCATATTATTGATGATACCTACATGTTTTATGCACACTTTATGTCATATTCGTGCATTTTACGGAACTAACCTATTAACAAGATGCGAAGTGCCAGCTTGTTTTCTTTTTGGTTTCAGAAATCCTAGTAACGAAATATTCTCGGAATTGGACGAAATCAAGACCCGGGTCCTATTTTGCCACGAACCTTCCAAGACCGAAGAGCATACGAAGTGGGGCCACGAGGTGGCCAGACCACAAGGCGGCGCGGCCAAGGGGGGCCCGCGCGCCCGTGGTGTGGGCCCCGCCGCCCTCCGACTCCGCCCTTCGCCTACTTAAAGCCTCCGTCGCGAAACCCCGATGCGAAAAACCACGATACGGAAAACCTTCGGAGACGCCGCCGCCGCCAATCCCATCTCGGGGGATTCTGGAGATCCTCCGCACTGCCGGCCGAGAGGGGATTCATCTCCGGAGGACTCTACACCGCCATGGTCGCCTCCGGAGTGATGAGTGAGTAGTTCACCCTGGACTATGGGTCCATAGCAGTAGCTAGATGGTTGTCTTCTCCTCATTGTGCTTCATTGTTGGATCTTGTGAGCTGCCTAACATGATCAAGATCATCTATCTGTAATACTCTATGTTGTGTTTGTCGGGATCCGATGGATAGAGAATACCATGTTATGTTAATTATCAAGTTATTACATATGTGTTGTTTATGATCTTGCATGCTCTCCGTTATTAGTAGAGGCTCTGGCCAAGTTTTTGCTCTTAACTCCAAGAGGTTATGCTCGATAGTGGGTTCATGCCTGCATTGACACCTGGGACAGTGACAGAAAGTTCTAAGGTTGTGTTGTTCTGTTGCCACTAGGGATAAAACATTGGCGCTATGTCCGAGGATGTAGTTGTTGATTACATTACGCACCATACTTAATGCAATTGTCTGTTTCTTTGCAACTTAATACTGGAAGGGGTTCGGATGATAACCTGAAGGTGGACTTTTTAGGCATAGATGCAGTTGGATGGCGGTCTATGTACTTTGTCGTAATGCCCAATTAAATCTCACTATATTTATCATGACATGTATGTGCATTGTTATGCCCTCTCTATTTGTCAATTGCCCGACTGTAATTTGTTCACCCAACATGCTTTTATCTTATGGGAGAGACACCTCTAGTGAAGCTCCCCGGTCCATTCTTTAATACTGAAATACAAATCTGCTGCAATACTTGTTTTATGTTTTCTCTCGCAAACAATCATCTTCCACACAATACGGTTAATCCTTTGTTACAGCAAGCCGGTGAGATTGACAACCTCACTGTTTCGTTGGGGCAAAGTACTTTGGTTGTGTTGTGCAGGTTCCACGTTGGCGCCGGAATCCCTGGTGTTGCGCCGCACTACATCCCGCCGCCATCAACCTTCAACGTGCTTCTTGGCTCCTCCTGGTTCGATAAACCTTGGTTTCTTTCTGAGGGAAAACTGAAAGAGATATGCCCTAGAGGCAATAATAAAGTGGTTATTATTTATATCTCTATGTTTATGATAAATGTTTATATGTCATGCTATAATTGTATTAACCGAAACATTAGTACATGTGTGATATGTAGACAACAAGAAGTCCCTAGTATGCCTCTTAAACTAGCTTGTTGATTAATGGATGATTAGTTTCATAATCATGAACATTGGATGTTATTAATAACAAGGTTATATCATTATATGAATGATGTAATGGACACACCCAATTAAGCGTAGCATAAGATCTCGTCATTAAGTTATTTGCTATAAGCTTTCGATACATAGTTACCTAGTCCTTATGACCATGAGATCATGTAAATCACTTATACCGGAAAGGTACTTTGATTACATCAAACACCACTGCGTAAATGGGTGGCTATAAAGGTGGGATTAAGTATCCGGAAAGTATGAGTTGAGGCATATGGATCAACAGTGGGATTTGTCCATCCCGATGACGGATAGATATACTCTGGGCCCTCTCGGTGGAATGTCGTCTAATGTCTTGCAAGCATATGAATGAGTTCATAAGAGACCACATACCACGGTACGAGTAAAGAGTACTTGTCAGGAGACGAGGTTGAACAAGGTATGAGGTGATACCGAAGATCAAACCTCGGACAAGTAAAATATCGCGTGACAAAAGGAATTGGTATCGTATGTGAATGGTTCATTCGATCACTAAGTCATCGTTGAATATGTGGGAGCCATTATGGATCTCCAGATCCCGCTATTGGTTATTGGTCGGAGTGAGTACTCAACCATGTCCGCATAGTTCACGAACCGTAGGGTGACACACTTAAAGTTGGATGTTGAAATGGTAGTACTTGAATATGGAATGGAGTTGGAATATTTGTTCGGAGTCCCGGATGAGATCCCGGACATCACGAGGAGTTCCGGAATGGTCCGGAGAATAAGATTCATATATAGGATGTCATTTTATGTGAATAAAATGTCGCGGAAGGTTCTATGGAAGGTTCTAGAAGGTTCTAGAAAAGTCCGGAAGAAACCACCAAGGAAGGTGGAGTCCACATGGGACTCCACCTCCATGGCCGGCCAACCCTAGTGGGGGAGGAGTCCCAAGTGGACTCCCCTTAGGGGGCCGGCCACCCCATATGGGAGGTGGAACTCCCACCTTGGTGGGAGTCCTAGCTAGGCTAGGTTTCCCCTCCTATGGAAGGTTTTTGGTTCGGGTCTTATTCGAAGACTTGGAGACCAACTCTTGGGGATCCACCTATATAATGAGGGGCATAGGAAGGGTGATGTCTACGTTCCCCTCCTTTCCTGTAGAGTGTTGGGCCTCCAAGTGCGAGGTTTGTAGAACAGCAGCAAGTTTCCTTAAGTGGATACCCAAGGTTTATCGAACTCAGGGAGGAAGAGGTCAAAGATATCCCTCTCATGCAACCCTGCAACCAAAAGCAAGAAGTCTCTTGTGTCCCCAACACACCTAATAGGTGCACTAGTTCGCGAAGAGATAGTGAAATACAGGTGGTATGAATAATTATGAGCAGTAGCAACGGTGCCAGAAAAGCTTGTTGGCGTGTAGTTGATGGTGGTAGTATTGCAGCAGTAGTAAAACAGTAAACAAGCAGTAGTAACTCAGCAGTATTTAGGAACAAGGCCTAGGGATTAGACTTTCACTAGTGGACACTCTCAACATTGATCACATAACAGAATAGATAAATGCATACTCTACACTTTTGTTGGATGATGAACACATTGCGTAGGATTACACGAACCCTCAATGCCGGAGTTAACAAGCTCCACAATAATGCTCATATTTTAGTAACCTTTAGTGTAAGATAGATCAATAGACTAAACCAAGTACTAGCATAGCATGCACACTGTCACCTTCATGCATATGTAGGAGGAATAGATCACATCAATATATCATAGCAATAGTTAACTTCGCAATCTACAAGAGATCATGATCATAGCATAAACCAAGTACTAACACGTGCACGCACTGTCACCTTTGCACACATGTAGGAGGAATAAAACTACTTTAATAACACATCACTAGAGTAGCACATAGATAGTAGTGATACAAACTCATATGAATCTCAATGAGATCATTGTATTGAAGTACATGGAGAGAGATGAACCACATAGCTACCGGTACAGCCCCGAGCCTCGATGGAGAACTACTCCCTCCTCATGGGAGCAGCAGCGGTGATGAAGATGGCGGTGGAGATGGCAGCGGTGTCGATGGAGAAGCCTTCCGGGCACTTCCCCGCTCCGGGGGTGCCGGAACAGATCCTGTCCCGGATCTTGGCTTTGCGATGGCGGCGCTCGGCAGGTTTCGTGGGTTTCGTCAATTGGTATCGGTTTTCGATCCAGGGGCTCTTTATAGGCGGAGAGGCGGCGCAGGGGTCACCGGGTGCCCTCACCACAGTGGCGCGGCCAGGCCTGGCCGCGCCAGTGTGGTGTGGGGCCCCCCGGCCCATCTGGCGGCTCGAGTGTTACGGATGGTTCCGGGAAAAATAGGAACCTGGGCGTTGATTTCGTCCGATTCCGAGAATATTTCGTTACTAGGATTTCTGAAACCAAAAACAGCAAAACAGGAACTGGCACTTCGGCATCTTGTTAATAGGTTAGTTCCAGAAAATGCACGAATATGACATAAAGTGTGCATAAAACATGTAGATAACATCAATAATGTGGCATGGAACACAAGAAATTATCGATACGTTGGAGACGTATCAGCCGGCCACACCAAAGACACAACCTGGCCGCCCCCCTTGAGTGGTCGGCCACCCCCTCCCAAACCCTAGCCGCCCCCTCTCCTCCATAGCTCCCGCGTGCTTTAGCGAAGCTCCGCCGGAGTTCTCCACCGCCACCGACACCACGCCATCGTGCTGTCGGATTCAAGAGGAGCTACTACTTCCGCTGCCCGCTGGAACGGGAGGTGGACGTCGTCTTCATCAACAACCGAACGTGTGACCGAGTACGGAGGTGCTGCCCGTTCGTGGCGCCGGAACCGATCGTGATCAAGATCTTCTACGCGCTTTTGCAAGCGGCAAGTGAACGTCTACCGCAGCAACAAGAGCCTCATCTTGTAGGCTTTGGAATCTCTTCAAGGGTGAGACTCGATACCCCCTCGTTGCTACCGTCTTCTAGATTGCATCTTGGCTTGGATTGCGTGTTCGCGGTAGGAAATTTTTTGTTTTCTATGCAACGTTATCCTACAGTGGTATCAGAGCCGTGTCTATGCATAGATGGTTGCATGAGTAGAACACAATGGTTTTGTGGGCGTTGATGCTCTTGTTATCTTTAGTTGAGTACTTTGCATCTTTATGGCATAGTGGGATGAAGCGGCTCGGACTAACTTTACATGACCGCGTTCATGAGACTTGTTCCTCGTTCGACATGCAACTTGTATTGCATAAGAGGCTTTGCGGGTGTCTGTCTCTCCTACTATAGTAAAGATTCAATTTACTCTTCTATTGACAACATTAGTATCAACGTTGTGGTTCATGTTCGTAGGTAGATTAGATCTATATCGAAAACCCTAAACCACGTAAAATATGCAAACCAAATTAGAGAGCGTCTAACTTGTTTTTGCAGGGTTTGGTGATGTGATATGGCCATAATGTGATGATGAATATGTATGAGATGATCATTATTGTATTGTGGCAACCGGCAGGAGCCTTATGGTTGTCTTTAAATTTCATGTTGAGTAGTATTTCAAAGTAGTTGTAATAGTTGCTACATGGAGGACAATCATGAAGACGGCGCCATTGACCTTGACGCTACGCCGACGATGATGGAGATCATGCCCGAAGATGATGGAAATCATGTCCGTGCTTTGGAGATGAAGATCAAAGGCGCAAAGACAAAGGGCCATATCATATCACATATGAACTGCATGTGATGTTAATCCTTTTATGCATCTTATTTTGCTTAGATCGCGATGGTAGCATTATAAGATGATCCCTCACTAAAATCTCAAGATAATAAAGTGTTCATCCTTAGTAGCACCGTTGCCAAGACTTGTCGTTTCGAAGCATCTCGTGATGATCGGGTGTGATAGAATCAACAAGTGCATACAACGGGTGCAAGACAGTTTTGCACATGCGGATACTAAGGTGGCCTTGACGAGCCTAGCATGTACAGACATGGTCTCGGAACACGTGATACCGAAAGGTAGAGCATGAATCATATGGTTGATATGATGAACACTTTGAGTGTTCGCCATTGAAATCACACCTTGTCTCGTGATGATCGGACTATGGTGTGGTGGATTTGGTTCGTGTGATCACTAAGACAATGCGAGGGATATTGTTTTGAGTGGGAGTTCACCTAGATTTTTAATTATGTTGAATTAAAATTTGAACTCAATTTGTCATAAACTTAGTCTAAACTATTGCAAATATATGTTGTAGAGATGGCGTCCCCAATCAATTTTAACCAGTTCCTAGAGAAAGAAAAGCTTAAGAGCAACGGTAGCAACTTCACCGACTGGTTCCGTCATGTGAGGATCTTCCTCTCTGGCGGAAATCTGCAATATGTGCTTGATGCACCGCTAGGTGACCCTCCTGCAGAAACTGAAACCGATGAAGTAAAAGCTGTTTACGCGACTCGGAAAACTCGGTACTCTCAAGTTCAGTGTGCCATCTTATGCAGTCTGGAATCCGATCTTCAAAAACGTTTTGAGCACCACGATCCTCATGAGTTGATGAAAGAGTTGAAGACTATTTTCGAGACTCATGCGGCCGTGGAATGCTATGAAGCATCGAAACAATTCTTCAGCTGCATGATGGAAGAAGGCAGCTCCGTTAGTGAGCACATGCTCGCCATGACCGGGCATGCGAAGAAACTCAGTGACTTGGGAATAGTGATTCCTAACAGACTGGGGATTAATCGTGTCCTTCAATCACTGCCACCAAGTTACAAGAACTTTGTGATGAACTACAATATGCAGAACATGAACAAGGAGTTACCTGAACTCTTTGGCATGCTAAAAGCTGCTGAGATTGAGATCAAGAAAGAGCACCAAGTGTTGATGGTCAACAAGACCACTAGTTTCAAGAAACAGGGCAAGTCTAAGGGAAAATTCAAGAAGGGTGGCAAGAAAGCTGCCACGCCTCCTATGAAACCTAAGAACGGCCCTAAGCCTGATGCTGAGTGCTATACTGCAAGGAGAAGGGACACTGGAAGCGTAATTGCTCCAAGTATCTGGCTGATCTGAAGAGCGGCCTTGTCAAGAAGAAGAAAGAAGGTATATCTGATATACATGTTATAGATGTTTATCTCACTGGTTCTCGTTCTAGTACCTGGGTATGATACTGGTTCGGTTGCTCATATCTGTAACTCGAAACAGGAACTAAAGAATAAACGAAGACTACTAAAAGATGAAGTGACGATGCGCGTTGGAAATGGATCCAAAGTCGATGTGATCGCTGTCGGCACACTTCCTCTACATCTACCTTCGGGATTAGTTTTAAGCCTAAATAATTGTTATTTTGTACCCGCGTTGAGCATGAACATTATATCTGGATCTTGTTTAATGCAAGACGGTTATTCATTCAAGTCTGAGAATAATGGTTGTTCTATTTTTATGAATAATATCTTTTATGGTCGAGCACCACAAAAGAATGGCTTATTTCTGTTAGATCTCGATAGTAGTGATACGCATATACATAACATAGATGCTAAGCGAATTAAATTGAATGATAATTCTACTTATATGTGGCACTGTCGTCTTGGTCATATTGGAGTGAAACGCATGAAGAAACTCCATACCGATGGATTACTTGAATCACTTGACTTTGAGTCACTTGATAGATGCGAAGCATGTCTGATGGGAAAAATGACTAAGACTCCATTTTCTGGTATAATGGAGCGAGCTACTGACTTATTGGAAATCATACATACCGATGTGTGCGGACCAATGAGCGTAGCATCGCGCGGTGGTTATCGTTATGTTCTAACCTTCACAGATGATCTGAGTAGATATGGGTATATCTATTTCATGAAACATAAATCCGAAACTTTCGAGAAGTTTAAGGAATTCCAAAGTGAAGTAGAAAATCAACGTAACAAGAAGATTAAATTTCTACGATCTGATCGTGGAGGTGAATATCTGAGTTATGAGTTTGGCATGCATTTAAAGAAATGCGGAATACTTTCACAATTGACACCGCCGGGAACACCACAACGAAACGGTGTGTCCGAACGTCGTAATCGAACTCTCTTAGATATGGTTCGTTCTATGATGTCTCTTACTGATTTGCCGTTATCATTTTGGAGTTATGCATTAGAGACAGCCGCATTCACTTTAAATAGAGCACCATCAAAATCCGTAGAAACGACACCGTATGAATTATGGTTTAATAAGAAACCTAAGCTGTCGTTCCTGAAAGTTTGGGGTTGCGAAGCCTATGTAAAGAAGTTACAAACGGACAAGCTAGAACCCAAAGCGGAGAAATGCGTCTTCATAGGATACCCTAAGGAAACTATAGGGTATACTTTCTATCACAAATCCGAAGGCAAAATATTTGTTGCTAAGAACGGAACCTTTCTTGAGAAACAATTTCTCACTAAAGAAGTGACTGGAAGAAAAGTAGAACTCGATGAGATTGATGAATCTATACTCGTTGATCAGAGTAGCGCAGTACCGGAAGTTGTACCTGTACCGCCTACACCGGCAACAGAGGAAGCTAATGATAATGATCATGAAACTTCGAACGAGGAAACTACTGAACCTCGCAGATCGACAAGGGAACGTACCACTCCTGATTGGTTTGATCCTTGTCTAAATGTCATGATTGTGGATAACAATGATGAGGACCTGCAACGTATGAAGAAGCGATGATGAGCCCAGATTCCAACAAATGGCAAGAAGCCATGAAATCCGAAATGGGATCCATGTATGATAACAAAGTATGGACTTTGGTAGACTTACCTGATAGCCGAAAGGCTGTCGAGAATAAATGGATCTTCAAAAGAAAAACAGATGCTGATGGTAATATTACTGTCTATAAAGCTCGACTTGTCGCAAAGGGTTTCCGACAAATTCAAGGAGTTGACTACGATGAGACTTTCTCACCTGTAGCGAAGCTAAAATCTGTGAGGATTTTGTTAGCAATAGCTGCATTTTCGATTATGAGATTTGGCAGATGGATGTCAAAACGGCGTTCCTTAATGGAGACATTGAGGAAGAGTTGTATATGGTACAACCCAAAGGTTTTGTCGATCCTAAAAATGCTGACAAAGTATGCAAACTTCAGCGTTCAATCTATGGACTGAAGCAAGCATCGAGAAGTTGGAACCGACGCTTTGATAAGGTGATCAAAGACTTCGGGTTTATACAGTGTCATGGAGAGGCCTGTATTTACAAGAAAGTGAGTGGGAGCTCTGTAGCATTCCTGATATTATATGTAGATGACATATTGTTGATTGGGAATGATATAGAACTATTAAGCAGTGTTAAAGGTTACTTGAATAATAGTTTTTCAATGAAAGACCTTGGTGAAGCATCGTATATATTAGGCATCAAGATTTATAGAGATAGATCAAGACGCCTAATAGGGCTATCACAGAGTACATACCTGGACAAGATTCTAAAGAAGTTTAGAATGGACGAAAGTAAGAAAGGGTTCTTACCTATGTTACCAGGCAAGGTCTTGAGTAAGACTCAAGGACCGGCTACAGAAGAAAGAGAAAGGATGAGTAATATCCCATATGCCTCGGCAGTAGGATCTATCATGTATGCCATGCTATGTACTAGACCGGATATAGCACATGCTGTTAGTTTGACTAGCAGATATCAAAGTGATCCAGGAATGGAACACTGGACAGCGGTCAAGAATATCCTAAAGTACTTGAAAAGAACTAAGGATATGTTTCTTTGTTATGGAGGTGACCAAGAGCTCGTTGTAAATGGTTACACCGATGCAAGTTGGAACACTGATCCTGATGACTCTAAGTCACAATCTGGGTACGTGTTTATATTGAATGGTGCTGCAGTAAGTGGGCAAGCTCGAAGCGTGCACGGTGGCGAAGTCTTCAACAGAATCGAGTACATAGCGGCTTCAGAGGCTTCATCAGAAGCGGTATGGATGAAGAGGTTCATTGTAGATCTCGGTGTGGTTCCTAGTGCATTGGACCCATTAATCATTTACTGTGATAACATGGGTGCCATCGCCAATGCACAAGAGCCAAGGTCACACAAGAGGCTGAAGCATATCAAGCTGCGTTACCACTCGATTCGCGAGTACATCGAAGATGGAGAAGTAAAGATTTGCAAAGTACACACTGATCTGAATGTAGCAGATCCGTTGACTAAAGCTCTCCCTAGGGCAAAGCATGACCAACACCAGAATGCCATGGGTGTTAGGTATATTACAATGTAATCTAGATTATTGACTCTAGTGCAAGTGGGAGACTGAAGGAGATATGCCCTAGAGGCAATAATAAAGTGGTTATTATTTATATCTCTATGTTTATGATAAATGTTTATATGTCATGCTATAATTGTATTAACCGAAACATTAGTACATGTGTGATATGTAGACAACAAGAAGTCCCTAGTATGCCTCTTAAACTAGCTTGTTGATTAATGGATGATTAGTTTCATAATCATGAACATTGGATGTTATTAATAACAAGGTTATATCATTATATGAATGATGTAATGGACACACCCAATTAAGCGTAGCATAAGATCTCGTCATTAAGTTATTTGCTATAAGCTTTCGATACATAGTTACCTAGTCCTTATGACCATGAGATCATGTAAATCACTTATACCGGAAAGGTACTTTGATTACATCAAACACCACTGCGTAAATGGGTGGCTATAAAGGTGGGATTAAGTATCCGGAAAGTATGAGTTGAGGCATATGGATCAACAGTGGGATTTGTCCATCCCGATGACGGATAGATATACTCTGGGCCCTCTCGGTGGAATGTCGTCTAATGTCTTGCAAGCATATGAATGAGTTCATAAGAGACCACATACCACGGTACGAGTAAAGAGTACTTGTCAGGAGACGAGGTTGAACAAGGTATAGGGTGATACCGAAGATCAAACCTCGGACAAGTAAAATATCGCGTGACAAAAGGAATTGGTATCGTATGTGAATGGTTCATTCGATCACTAAGTCATCGTTGAATATGTGGGAGCCATTATGGATCTCCAGATCCCGCTATTGGTTATTGGTCGGAGTGAGTACTCAACCATGTCCGCATAGTTCACGAACCGTAGGGTGACACACTTAAAGTTGGATGTTGAAATGGTAGTACTTGAATATGGAATGGAGTTGGAATATTTGTTCGGAGTCCCGGATGAGATCCCGGACATCACGAGGAGTTCCGGAATGGTCCGGAGAATAAGATTCATATATAGGATGTCATTTTATGTGAATAAAATGTCGCGGAAGGTTCTATGGAAGGTTCTAGAAGGTTCTAGAAAAGTCCGGAAGAAACCACCAAGGAAGGTGGAGTCCACATGGGACTCCACCTCCATGGCCGGCCAACCCTAGTGGGGGAGGAGTCCCAAGTGGACTCCCCCTTAGGGGGCCGGCCACCCCCCCATATGGGAGGTGGAACTCCCACCTTGGTGGGAGTCCTAGCTAGGCTAGGTTTCCCCTCCCTATGGAAGGTTTTTGGTTCGGGTCTTATTCGAAGACTTGGAGACCAACTCTTGGGGATCCACCTATATAATGAGGGGCATAGGGGAGGGGGCCGGCCACCCAAAGCCACAACCTGGCCGCCCCCCTTGAGTGGCCGGCCACCCTCCCAAACCCTAGCCACCTCCCTCTCCTCCATAGCTCTCGCGTGCTTTAGCGAAGCTCCGGAGTTCTCCACCGCCACCGACACCACGCCGTCGTGCTGTCGGATTCAAGAGGAGCTACTACTTCCGCTGCCCGCTGGAACGGGAGGTGGACGTCGTCTTCATCAACAACCGAACGTGTGACCGAGTACGGAGGTGCTGCCCGTTCGTGGCGCCGGAACCGATCGTGATCAAGATCTTCTACGCGCTTTTGCAAGCGGCAAGTGAACGTCTACCGCAGCAACAAGAGCCTCATCTTGTAGGCTTTGGAATCTCTTCAAGGGTGAGACTCGATACCCCCTCGTTGCTACCGTCTTCTAGATTGCATCTTGGCTTGGATTGCGTGTTCGCGGTAGGAAAATTTTTGTTTTCTATGCAACGTTATCCTACAAAACTGCTGTGCGCATCATACCTTCCTCTTGGGGTTCCCAACGAACGTGTGAGTTACACGCCATCAAGCTCTTTTTCTGGCGCCGTTGCCGGGGAACGAAGAAAAGCTACACCACAAAGATTTCTAACTCCCACGTCAACTACACGCCATCAACTCTTTTTCTGGCGCCGTTGCCGGGGAGATCAAGACACGCTACAAGGGGAGTCTCCACTTCTCAATCTCTTTACTTTGTTTTTGTCTTGCTTTATTTTATTTACTACTTTGTTTGCTGCATTATATCAAAACACAAAAAAATTAGTTGCTAGCTTTACTTTATTTACTATCTTGTTCGCTATATCAAAAACACAAAAAAATTAGTTACTTGCATTTACTTTAGTTTATTTCATCATGTTTCCTCCTAAGTACACTCTACAAGACATACCGGTAGGACGTGGGTCTATAATTGGGAAGGATAATATAGAAGAATTTTTCACTCATGTTAGTACCACTGAAGATTTTGAAGATAGACACTTGGTAGAACTTGCTCCCACTTATGAAATTGCTGCCGCTGCTTTAGTTCGCATGTTGGAAACTAAATTTGTTAATCTCAATCCTATAATCCAACACATGTTTCTTACACTCGGTGATATGGAAGAAGGGGAAAAGAAAGATTTTGTCTTAGAAACCCTTCTTAGAGAATTTGGTGGTCTAGCAAGAGAGGCTAGAAAGGTCTTTGCTAAATTTAATATGCTTGGTTCTCATACTAATTTTGTTGGTCTCCTTGAAAAAATGGACATGGATAGAATAAGGTACACTAATAATGCTAATGATGGTGGGGAGATCAAAGCACCAATACCATGTAAACTCCTAGCTATGAATGATGCACTAGAAAATAACTATGCTTGGCTTGTTCCTGAAAATTTGTTTGATGAGAGCAGCAAGCCCAAGACTAATGAAAAGGGAGCCGCTGAAACTTATGTATCCAATATACTATGCATGGTTGAGAAAAATCCCAACACCCAAGGTAATGTCGATGCTTCATCTCTTGATAACACTTGATAGACACTTTCTGCGCCTAGCTGAAAGGCGTTAAAGAAAAGCGCTTATGGGAGACAACCCATGTTTTTACTATAGTATTTTTGTTTTATATTTGAGTCTTGGAAGTTGTTTACTACTGTAGCAACCTCTCCTTATCTTAGTTTTATGTTTTGTTGTGCCAAGTAAAGTCTTTGATAGTAAAGTAAGTACTAGATTTGGATTACTGCGCAGTTCCAGATTTCTTTGCTGTCACGAATCTGGGTCTATCTCCCTGTAGGTAGCTCAGAAAATTAAGCCAATTTACATGCATGATCCTCAGATATGTACGCAACTTTCATTCAATTTGGGCATTTTCATTTGAGCAAGTCTGGTGGCCTAATAAAATCCATCTTTACGGACTGTTCTGTTTTGACAGATTCTGCCTTTTATTTCGCATTGCCTCTTTTGCTATGTTGGATGAATTTCTTTGATCCATTAATGTCCAGTAGCTTTATGCAATGTCCAGAAGTGTTAAGAATGATTATGTCACCTCTGAACATGTTAATTTTTATGGTGCACTAACCCTCTAATGAGTTGTTTCGAGTTTGGTGTGGAGGAAGTTTTCAAGGATCAAGAGAGGAGTATGATGCAATATGATCAAGGAGAGTGAAAGCTCTAAGCTTGGGGATGCCCCGGTGGTTCACCCCTGCATATTCTAAGAAGACTCAAGCGTCTAAGCTTGGGGATGCCCAAGCCATCCCCTTCTTCATCGACAACATTATCAGGTTCCTCCCCTGAAACTATATTTTTATTCCGTCACATCTTATGCACTTTGCTTGGAGCGTCGGTTTGTTTTTGTTTTTGTTTTGTTTGAATAAAATGGATCCTAGCATTCACTGTATGGGAGAGAGACACGCTCCGCTGTAGCATATGGACAAGTATGTCCTTAGGCTCTACTCATAATATTCATGGCGAAGTTTCTTCTTCGTTAAATTGTTATATGGTTGGAATTGGAAAATACTACATGTAGTAACTCTAAAATGTCTTGAATAATTTGATACTTGGCAATTGTTGTGCTCATGTTTAAGCTCTTGCATCATATACTTTGCACCCATTAATGAAGAAACACTTAGAGCTTGCTAATTTGGTTTGCATATTTGGTTTCTCTAGAGTCTAGATAATATCTAGTATTGAGTTTTGAACAACAAGGAAGACGGTGTAGAGTCTTATAATGTTTACAATATGTCTTTTATGTGAGTTTTGCTGCACCGTTCATCCTTGTGTTTGTTTCAAATACCCTTGCTAGCCTAAACCTTGTATCGAGAGGGAATACTTCTCATGCATCCAAAATCCTTGAGCCAACCACTATGCCATTTGTGTCCACCATACCTACCTACTACATGGTATTTCTCCGCCATTCCAAAGTAAATTGCTTGAGTGCTACCTTTAAAATTCCATCATTCACCTTTGCAATATATAGCTCATGGGACAAATAGCTTAAAAACTATTGTGGTATTGAATATGTACTTATGCACTTTATCTCTTATTAAGTTGCTTGTTGTGCGATAACCATGTTTCTGGGGACGCCATCAACTATTCTTTGTTGAATATCATGTGAGTTGCTATGCATGTCCGTCTTGTCTGAAGTAAGAGAGATCTACCACCTTAATGGTTGGAGCATGCATATTGTTAGAGAAGAACATTGGGCCGCTAACTAAAGCCATGATTCATGGTGGAAGTTTCAGTTTGGACATATATCCTCAATCTCATATGAGAATAATAATTGTTGTCACATGCTTATGCATTAAATAAGAGTCCATTATCTGTTGTCCATGTTGTCCCGGTATGGATGTCTAAGTTGAGAATAATCAAAAGCGAGAAATCCAAAATGCGAGCTTTCTCCTTAGACCTTTGTGCATGGAGGTACCCCATTGTGACACTTGGTTAAAACATGTGCATTGCGATGATCCGGTAGTCCAAGCTAATTAGGACAAGGTGCGGGCACTATTAGTATACTATGCATGAGGCTTGCAACTTGTAAGATATAATTTTCATAACTCATATGCTTTATTACTACCGTTGACAAAATTGTTTCATGTTTTCAAAATAAAAGCTCTAGCACAAATATAGCAATCAATGCTTTCCTCTTTGAAGGACCATTCTTTTACTTTTATGTTGAGTCAGTTCACCTATTTCTCTCCACCTCAAGAAGCAAACACTTGTGTGAATGCATTGATTCCTACATACTTGCATATTGCACTTATTATATTACTCTATGTTGGCAATTATCCATGAGATATACATGTTACAAGTTGAAAGCAACCGCTGAAACTTAATCTTCCTTTGTGTTGCTTCAATACCTTTACTTTGATTTATTGCTTTATGAGTTAACTCTTATGCAAGACTTATTGATGCTTGTCTTGAAGTACTATTCATGAAAAGTCTTTGCTTTATGATTCACTTGTTTACTCATGACATTACCATTGTTTTGATCGCTGCATTCATTACATATGTTTACAAATAGTATAATCAAGGTTATGATGGCATGTCACTTCAAAAATTATCTTTGTTATCGTTTTACCTGCTCGGGACGAGCAGAACTAAGCTTGGGGATGCTGATACGTCTCCGACGTATCGATAATTTCTTATGTTCCATGCCATATTATTGATGATACCTACATGTTTTATGCACACTTTATGTCATACTCGTGCATTTTCTGGAACTAACCTATTAACAAGATGCCGAAGTGCCAGTTGCTGTTTTCTGTTGTTTTTGGTTTTGAAATCCTAGTAACGAAATATTCTCGGAATTGGACGAAATCAAGACCCGGGGTCCTATTTTGCCACGAACCTTCCGAAGACCGAAGAGCATACGAAGTGGGGCCACGAGGTGGCAGACCACAGGCGGCGCGGCCAAGGGGCCCGCCGCCCTGTGGTGTGGGCCCCTCGTCAGCCCTACGACTCCGCCCTTCCGCCTACTTAAAGCCTCTGTTGCGAAACCCCTGATGCGAAAAACCATGATACGGAAAACCTTCCAGAGACGCCGCCGCCGCCAATCCCATCTCGGGGATTCAGGAGATCTCCTCCCGCACCCTGCCGGAGAGGGGATTCATCTCCGGAGGACTCTACACCGCCATGGTCGCCTCCGGAGTGATGAGTGAGTAGTTCACCCCTGGACTATGGGTCCATAGCAGTAGCTAGATGGTTGTCTTCTCCTCATTGTGCTTCATTGTTGGATCTTGTGAGCTGCCTAACATGATCAAGATCATCTATCTGTAATACTCTATGTTGTGTTTGTCGGGATCCGATGGATAGAGAATACCATGTTATGTTAATTATCAAGTTATTACATATGTGTTGTTTATGATCTTGCATGCTCTCCGTTATTAGTAGAGGCTCTGGCCAAGTTTTTGCTCTTAACTCCAAGAGGGAGTATTTATGCTCGATAGTGGGTTCATGCCTGCATTGACACTGGGACAGTGACAGAAAGTTCTAAGGTTGTGTTGTGCTGTTGCCACTAGGGATAAAACATTGGCGCTATGTCCGAGGATGTAGTTGTTGATTACATTACGCACCATACTTAATGCAATTGTCTGTTGCTTTGCAACTTAATACTGGAAGGGGTTCGGATGATAACTGAAGGTGGACTTTTTAGGCATAGATGCATTGGATGGCGGTCTATGTACTTTGTCGTAATGCCAAATTAAATCTCACTATATTTATCATGACATGTATGTGCATTGTTATGCCCTCTCTATTTGTCAATTGCCCGACCATAATTTGTTCACCCAACATGCTTTTATCTTATGGGAGAGACACCTCTAGTGAACTGTGGACCCCGGTCCATTCTTTAATACTGAAATACAAATCTGCAATACTTGTTTTACTGTTTTCTCGCAAACAATCATCTTCCACACAATACGGTTAATCCTTTGTTACAGCAAGCCGGTGAGATTGACAACCTCACTGTTTCGTTGGGGAAAAGTACTTTGGTTGTGTTGTGCAAGTTCCACGTTGGCGCCGGAATCCCGGTGTTGCGCCGCACTACATCCCGCCGCCATCAACCTTCAACGTGCTTCTTGGCTCCTCCTGGTTCGATAAACCTTGGTTTCTTTCTGAGGGAAAACTTGCTGTGCGCATCATACCTTCCTTTGGGGTTCCCAACGAACGTGTGAGTTACACGCCATCAAGCTCTTTTTCCGGCGCCCGGGGAACGAAGAAAAGCTACACCACAAAGATTTCTGACTCCCACGTCAACTACACGCCAGCAGGCATATGGATCAACAGTGGGATTTGTCCATCCCGATGATGGATAGATATACTCTGGGCCCTCTCGGTGGAATGTCGTCTAATGTCTTGCAAGCATATGAATAAGTTCATAAGAGACCACATACCACGGTACGAGTAAAGAGTACTTGTCAGGAGACGAGGTTGAACAAGGTATAGAGTGATACCAAAGATCAAACCTCGGACAAGTAAAATATCGCGAGACAAAGGGAATTGGTATTGTATGTGAATGGTTCATTCGATCACTAAAGTCATCGTTGAATATGTGGGAGCCATTATGGATCTCCAGATCCCGCTATTGGTTATTGGTCGGAGTGAGTACTCAACCATGTCCGCATAGTTCACGAACCGTAGGGTGACACACTTAAAGTTGGATGTTGAAATGGTAGTACTTGAATATGGAATGGAGTTCGAATATTTGTTCGAAGTCCCGGATGAGATCCCGGACATCACGAGGAGTTCCGGAATGGTCCGGAGAAAAGATTCATATATAGGATGTCATTTTATGTGAATTAAAATGTCGCGGAAGGTTCTATGGAAGGTTCTAGAAGGTTCTAGAAAAGTCCGGAAGAAACCACCAAGGAAGGTGGAGTCCACATGGGACTCCACCTCCATGGCCGGCCAACCCTAGTGGGGGAGGAGTCCCAAGTGGACTCCCCCTTAGGGGGCCGGCCACCCCCCATATGGGAGGTGGAACTCCCACCTTTGGTGGGAGTCCTAGCTTGGCTAGGTTTCCCCTCCCTATGGAAGGTTTTTGGTTCGGGTCTTATTCGAAGACTTGGAGACCAACTCTTGGGGATCCACCTATATAATGAGGGGCCAAGGGAGGGGGCCGGCCACCCCAAGACCACAAGCTGGCCGCCCCCTTGAAGTGGCCGGCCACCCCCTCCCAAACCCTAGCCGCCCCTCTCCTCCATATCTTCCGCGTAGCTTTAGCGAAGCTCCGCCGGAGTTCTCCACCGCCACCGACACCACGCCATCGTGCTGTCGGATTCAAGAGGAGCTACTACTTCCGCTGCCCGCTGGAACGGGAGGTGGACGTCGTCTTCATCAACAACCGAACGTGTGACCGAGTACGGAGGTGCTGCCCGTTCGTGGCGCCGGAACCGATCGTGATCAAGATCTTCTACGCGCTTTTGCAAGCGGCAAGTGAACGTCTACCGCAGCAACAAGAGCCTCATCTTGTAGGCTTTGGAATCTCTTCAAGGGTGAGACTCGATACCCCCTCGTTGCTACCGTCTTCTAGATTGCATCTTGGCTTGGATTGCGTGTTCGCGGTAGGAAATTTTTTGTTTTCTATGCAACGTTATCCTACAGTGGTATCAGAGCCGTGTCTATGCATAGATGGTTGCACGAGTAGAACACAATGGTTTTGTGGGCGTTGATGCTCTTGTTACCTTTAGTTGAGTACTTTGCATCTTTATGGCATAGTGGGATGAAGCGGCTCGGACTAACTTTACATGACCGCGTTCATGAGACTTGTTCCTCGTTCAACATGCAACTTGTATTGCATAAGAGGCTTTGCGGGTGTCTGTCTCTCCTACTATAGTAAAGATTCAATTTACTCTTCTATTGACAACATTAGTATCAACGTTGTGGTTCATGTTCGTAGGTAGATTAGATCTCTCTCGAAAACCCTAAACCACGTAAAATATGCAAACCAAATTAGAGACGTCTAACTTGTTTTTGCAGGGTTTGGTGATGTGATATGGCCATAATGTGATGATGAATATGTATGAGATGATCATTATTGTATTGTGGCAACCGGCAGGAGCCTTATGGTTGTCTTTAAATTTCATGTTGAGTAGTATTTCAAAGTAGTTGTAATAGTTGCTACATGGAGGACAATCATGAAGACGGCGCCATTGACCTTGACGCTACGCCGACGATGATGGAGATCATGCCCGAAGATGATGGAGATCATGTCCGTGCTTTGGAGATGAAGATCAAAGGCGCAAAGACAAAAGGGCCATATCATATCACATATGAACTGCATGTGATGTTAATCCTTTTATGCATCTTATTTTGCTTAGATCGCGACGGTAGCATTATAAGATGATCCCTCACTAAAATCTCAAGATAATAAAGTGTTCATCCTTAGTAGCACCGTTATCAAGTCTTGTCGTTTCGAAGCATCTCGTGATGATCGGGTGTGATAGATTCAATAAGTACATACAACGGGTGCAAGACAGTTTTGCACATGCGGATACTAAGGTGGCCTTGACGAGCCTAGCATGTACAGACATGGTCTCGGAACACGTGATACCGAAAGGTAGAGCATGAATCATATGGTTGATATGATGAACACTTTGAGTGTTCGCCATTGAAATCACACCTTTTCTCGTGATGATCGGGTTTAGGTGCGATAGATTTGGTTCGTGTGATCACTAAGACAATGCGAGGGATATTGTTTTGAGTGGGAGTTCACCTAGTTTTTAATTATGTTGAATTAAAATTTGAACTCAATTTGTCATAAACTTAGTCTAAACTATTGCAAATATATGTTGTAGAGATGGCGTCCCCAATCAATTTTAACCAGTTCCTAGAGAAAGAAAAGCTTAAGAGCAACGGTAGCAACTTCACCGACTGGTTCCGTCATGTGAGGATCTTCCTCTCTGGCGGAAATCTGCAATATGTGCTTGATGCACCGCTAGGTGACCCTCCTGCAGAAACTGAAACCGATGAAGTAAAAGCTGTTTACGAGACTCGGAAAACTCGGTACTCTCAAGTTCAGTGTGCCATCCTGTGCAGTCTGGAATCCGATCTTCAAAAACGTTTTGAGCACCACGATCCTCATGAGTTGATGAATGAGCTGAAAGCTATATTCGAGACTCATGCGGCCGTGGAATGCTATGAAGCATCGAAACAATTCTTCAGCTGCATGATGGAAGAAGGCAGCTCCGTTAGTGAGCACATGCTCGCCATGACCGGGCATGCGAAGAAACTCAGTGACTTGGGAATAGTGATTCCTAACAGACTGGGGATTAATCGTGTCCTTCAATCACTGCCACCAAGTTACAAGAACTTTGTGATGAACTACAATATGCAGAACATGAACAAGGAGTTACCTGAACTCTTTGGCATGCTAAAAGCTGCTGAGATTGAGATCAAGAAAGAGCACCAAGTGTTGATGGTCAACAAGACCACCAGTTTCAAGAAACAGGGCAAGTCTAAGGGAAAATTCAAGAAGGGTGGCAAGAAAGCTGCCACACCTCCTGTGAAACCTAAGAACGGCCCTAAGCCTGATGCTGAGTGCTATTACTGCAAGGAGAAGGGACACTGGAAGCGTAATTGCTCCAAGTATCTGGCTGATCTGAAGAACGGCCTTGTCAAGAAGAAGAAAGAAGGTATATCTGATATACATGTTATAGATGTTCATTTCACTGGTTCTCGTTCTAGTACCTAGGTATTTGATACTGGTTCGGTTGCTCATATTTGTAACTCGAAACAGGAACTAAAGAATAAACGACAACTGCTGAAAGATGAAGTGACGATGCGCGTTGGAAACGGATCCAAGGTCAATGTGATCGCAGTCGGCACACTTCCTCTACATCTACCTTCGGGATTAGTTTTAAGCCTAAATAATTGTTATTATGTACCTGCGTTGAGCATGAACATTATATCTGGATCTTGTTTAATGCAAGACGGTTATTCATTCAAGTCTGAGAATAATGGTTGTTCTATTTTTATGAATAATATCTTTTATGGTCGAGCACCACAAAAGAATGGCTTATTTCTGTTAGATCTCGATAGTAGTGATACGCATATACATAACATTGATGCTAAGCGAATTAAATTAAATGATAATTCTACTTATATGTGGCACTGTCGTCTTGGTCATATTGGAGTGAAACGCATGAAGAAACTCCATACTGATGGATTACTTGAATCACTTGACTTTGAGTCACTTGATAGATGCGAAGCATGTCTAATGGGAAAAATGACTAAGACTCCATTTTCTGGTATGATGGAGCGAGCTACTGACTTATTGGAAATCATACATACCGATGTGTGCGGACCAATGAGTGTAGCATCGCGCGGTGGTTATCGTTATGTTCTAACCTTCACAGATGATCTGAGTAGATATGGGTATATCTATTTCATGAAACATAAATCCGAAACTTTCGAGAAGTTTAAGGAATTCCAAAGTGAAGTAGAAAATCAACGTAACAAGAAGATTAAATTTTTACGATCTGATCGTGGAGGTGAATATCTGAGTTATGAGTTTGGCATGCATTTAAAGAAATGCGGAATACTTTCACAATTGACACCGCCGGGAACACCACAACGAAACGGTGTGTCCGAACGTCGTAATCGAACTCTCTTAGATATGGTTCGTTCTATGATGTCTCTTACTGATTTGCCGTTATCATTTTGGAGTTATGCATTAGAGACAGCCGCATTCACTTTAAATAGAGCACCATCAAAATCCGTAGAAACGACACCGTATGAATTATGGTTTAATAAGAAACCTAAGCTGTCGTTCCTTAAAGTTTGGGGTTGCGAAGCCTATGTAAAGAAGTTACAACCGGACAAGCTAGAACCCAAAGCGGAGAAATGCGTCTTCATAGGATACCCTAAGGAAACTATAGGGTATACTTTCTATCACAAATCCGAAGGCAAAATCTTTGTTGCTAAGAACGGAACCTTTCTTGAGAAAGAATTTCTCACTAAAGAAGTGACTGGAAGAAAAGTAGAACTCGATGAGATTGATGAATCTATACTCGTTGATCAGAGTAGCGCAGTACCGGAAGTTGTACCTGTACCGCCTACACCAACAACAGAGGAAGCTAATGATAATGATCATGAAACTTGGAACGAGGAAACTACTGAACCTCGCAGATCGACAAGGGAACGTACCACTCCTGATTGGTATGATCCTTGTCTAAATGTCATGATTGTGGATGACAATGATGAGGACCCTGCGACGTATGAAGAAGCGATGATGAGCCCAGATTCCAACAAATGGCAATAAGCCATGAAATCCGAAATGGGATCCATGTATGATAACAAAGTATGGACTTTGGTAGACTTACCTGATAGCCGCAAGGCTGTCGAGAATAAATGGATCTTCAAGAGAAAAACAGATGCTGATGGTAATATTACTGTCTATAAAGCTCGACTTGTCGCAAAAGGTTTCCGACAAATTCAAGGAGTTGACTACGATGAGACTTTCTCACTTGTAGCGAAGCTAAAATCTGTGAGGATTTTGTTAGCAATAGCTGCATTTTTCGATTATGAGATTTGGCAGATGGATGTCAAAATGGCGTTCCTTAATGGAGACATTGAGGAAGAGTTGTATATGGTACAACCCAAAGGTTTTGTCGATCCTAAAAATGCTGACAAAGTATGCAAACTTCAGCGTTCAATCTATGGACTGAAGCAAGCATCGAGAAGTTGGAACCGACGCTTTGATAAGGTGATCAAAGACTTCGGGTTTATACAGTGTCATGGAGAGGCCTGTATTTACAAGAAAGTGAGTGGGAGCTCTGTAGCATTCCTAATATTATATGTAGATGACATATTATTGATCGGGAATGATATAGAACTATTAAGCAGTGTTAAAGGTTATTTGAATAATAGTTTTTCAATGAAAGACCTTGGTGAAGCATCGTATATATTAGGCATCAAGATTTATAGAGATAGATCAAGACGCCTAATAGGGCTATCACAGAGTACATATCTGGACAAGATTCTAAAGAAGTTTAGAATGGAAGAAAGTAAGAAAGGGTTCTTACCTATGTTACCAGGCAATGTCTTGAGTAAGACTCAAGGACCGGCTACGGCAGAAGAAAGAGAAAGGATGAATAATATCCCCTATGCCTCGGCAGTAGGATCTATCATGTATGCCATGCTATGTACTAGACCGGATATTGCACATGTTGTTAGTTTGACTAGCAGATATCAAAGTGATCCAGGAATGGAACACTGGACAGCGGTCAAGAATATCCTGAAGTACTTGAAAAGAACTAAGGATATGTTTCTTTGTTATGGAGGTGACCAAGAGCTCGTTGTAAATGGTTACACCGATGCAAGTTGGAACACTGATCCTGATGACTCTAAGTCACAGTCTGGGTACATGTTTATATTGAATGGTGTGCATAGCTGGGCAAGCTCGAAAGGTGCACGGTGGCGAAGTCTCAACGAATCGGAGTACATAGCGGCTTCGGAGGCTTCATCAGAAGCGGTATGGATGAAGAGGTTCATTGTAGAGCTCGGTGTGGTTCCTAGTGCATTGGACCCATTGATCATTTATGTGATAACATGGGTGCCATCGCCAATGCACAAGAGCCAAGGTCACACAAGAGGCTGAAGCATATCAAGCTGCGTTACCACTCGATTCGCGAGTACATCGAAGATGGAGAAGTAAAGATTTGCAAAGTACACACTGATCTGAATGTAGCAGATCCGTTGACTAAAGCTCTCCCTAGGGCAAAACATGACCAACACCAGAATGCCATGGGTGTTAGGTATATTACAATGTAATCTAGATTATTGACTCTAGTGCAAGTGGGAGACTGAAGGAGATATGCCCTAGAGGCAATAATAAAGTGGTTATTATTTATATCTTTATTTTTATGATAAATGTTTATATATCATGCTATAATTGTATTAACCGAAACATTAGTACATATGTGATATGTAGACAACAAAGAAGTCCCTAGTATGCCTCTTAAACTAGCTTGTTGATTAATGGATGATTAGTTTCATAATCATGAACATTGGATGTTATTAATAACAAGGTTATATCATTATATGAATGATGTAATGGATACACCCAATTAAGCGTAGCATAAGATCTCGTCATTAAGTTATTTGCTATAAGCTTTCGATACATAATTACCTAGTCCTTATGACCATGAGATCATATAAATCACTTATACCGGAAAGGTACTTTGATTACACCAAACACCACTGCGTAAATGGGTGGCTATAAAGGTGGGATTAAGTATCCGAAAGTATGAGTTGAGGCATATGGATCAACAGTGGGATTTGTCCATCCCGATGACGGATAGATATACTCTGGGCCCTCTCGGTGGAATGTCGTCTAATGTCTTGCAAGCATATGAATAAGTTCATAAGAGACCACATACCACAGTACGAGTAAAGAGTACTTGTCAGGAGACGAGGTTGAACAAGGTATAGAGTGATACCAAAGATCAAACCTCGGACAAGTAAAATATCGCGAGACAAAGGGAATTGGTTGTATGTGAATGGTTCATTCGATCACTAAAGTCATCGTTGAATATGTGGGAGCCATTATGGATCTCCAGATCCCGCTATTGGTTATTGGTCGGAGTGAGTACTCAACCATGTCCGCATAGTTCACGAACCATAGGGTGACACACTTAAAGTTGGATGTTGAAATGGTAGTACTTGAATATGGAATGGAGTTCGAATATTTGTTCGAAGTCCCGGATGAGATCCCGGACATCACGAGGAGTTCCGGAATGGTCCGGAGAATAAGATTCATATATAGGATGTCATTTTATGTGAATTAAAATGTCGCGGAAGGTTCTATGGAAGGTTCTAGAAGGTTCTAGAAAAGTCCGGAAGAAACAACCAAGGAAGGTGGAGTCCACATGGGACTCCACCTCCATGGCCGGCCAACCCTAGTGGGGGAGGAGTCCCAAGTGGACTCCCTTAGGGGGCCGGCCACCCCATATGGGAGGTGGAACTCCCACCTTTGGTGGGAGTCCTAGCTTGGCTAGGTTTCCCTATGGAAGGTTTTTGGTTCGGGTCTTATTCGAAGACTTGGAGACCAACTCTTGGGATCCACCTATATAATGAGGGGCCAAGGGAGGGGGCCGACCACCCCAAGACCACAAGCTGGCCGCCCCCTTGAAGTGGCCGGCCACCCTCCCAAACCCTAGCCGCCCCTCTCCTCCATATCTTCCGCATAGCTTTAGCGAAGCTCGCCGGAGTTCTCCACCCCACCGACACCATGCCGTCGTGCTGTCGGATTCAAGAGGAGCTACTACTTCCGCTGCCCGCTGGAACGGGAGGTGGACGTCGTCTTCATCAACAACCGAACGTGTGACCGAGTACGGAGGTGCTGCCCGTTCGTGGCGCCGGAACCGATCGTGATCAAGATCTTCTACGCGCTTTTGCAAGCGGCAAGTGAACGTCTACCACAGCAACAAGAGCCTCATCTTGTAGGCTTTGGAATCTCTTCAAGGGTGAGACTCGATACCCCTCGTTGCTACCGTCTTCTAGATTGCATCTTGGCTTGGATTGCGTGTTCGCGGTAGGAAATTTTTTGTTTTCTATGCAACGTTATCCTACAGAAACATGGTTACCGCTCAACAAGCAACTTATTAAGAAATAAGACACATAAGTACATATTCTTCACCACAATAGTTTTTAAGGCTATTTGTCCCATGAGCTATATATTGTAAAGACAAAGAATAGAAATTTAAAGGTAGCACTCAAGTAATGTACTTTGGAATGGCGAAGAAATACCATGTGGTAGGTAGGTATGGTGGACACAAATGGCATAATGGTTGGCTCAAGGATTTGGATGCATGAGAAGAATTCCTCTCGATACAAGGCTAGGCTATTAAGGTTGTTTGAAGCAAACTCAAGTATAAAAGGTGCAGCAAAGCTCACATATGAACATATTGTAGCTATTATAAGACTTTACATTATCTCCTTGTTGTTCAAACACCTTAACCAGGAAATATCTAGACTCTAGAGATCAATCATGCAAACCAAATTTTAACAAGCTCTATGTAGTTATTCATTAATGAGTACAAGGTACATGATGCAAGAGCTTAAACATGATCTACATGAGCACAACAATTGCCAAGTATCACATTATTCAAGACATTATACCATTTACCACATGCGGCATTCTCCGTTTCGAACCATATAACAATGAACGAAGCAGTTTCAACCTTCGCCATGAACATTAAAAGCTAAGAATACATGTGTTCATATGAACCAGCGGAGCGTGTCTCTCTCCCACACAAGCATGAATTTATTCATAGAATGAAAATAACAAAACGAAAATAAAAGCAAACAGACGCTCCAAGTAAAGTACATAAGATGTGACCGAATAAAAATATAGTTTCAAGAGAAATGACCTGATAAGTTGTCGATGAAGAAGGGGATGCCTTGGGCATCCCCAAGTTTAGATGCTTGAGTCTTCTTGAAATATGCAGGGATGAACCACGGGGGCATCCCCAAGCTTAGACCTTTCACTCTTCTTGATCATATTGTATCATCCTCCTCTCTTGACCCTTGAAAACTTCCTCCACACCAAACTCAAAACAAACTCATTAGAGGGTTAGTGCATAATCAAAAATTCACATGTTCAGAGGTGACACAATCATTCTTAACACTTCTGGACATTGCACAAAGCTACTGGACGTTAATGGAACAAACAAATCCATCCAACACAGCAAAACAGGCAATGCGAAATAAAAGATAGAATCTGTCAAAACAGAACAGTCCGTAAAGACGAATTTTAAAGAGGCACCAGACTTTCTCAGATGAAAATGCCCAAATTGAATGAAAGTTGCGTACATATCTGAGGATCACGCACGTAAATTGGCAGATTTTTCTGAGTTACCTACAGAGAGGCATATTGAAATTCGTGACAGCAAGAAATCTGTTTCTGCGCAGCAATCCAAATCTAGTATCAACCTTATTATCAAAGACTTTACTTGGCACAACAATGCAATAAAATAAAGATAAGGAGAGGTTGCTACAGTAGTAAACAACTTCCAAGACACAAATATAAAACAAAATTGCTGTAGTAAAATAAACACATGGGTTATCTCCCAAGAAGTTCTTTCTTTATAGCCACTAGCAATGAGAGGCGCGGCGGCACGCCGCGCCATATGGTGACTGATTGGTAGTAATTGTTAGGGAAAAAGAAAAAAAATGAAACGCAACAATTATTACAGATGCCACCACAAATATTTCTAACCCCTCAAAACAGCGTGTTAGCACAGAGACCTGTAGCACAGGGCATCTGAATTTTCGTCAGGCTGAAACCTGTGTTAAATCTGTGTTAAATACCCTCAAAAAATACCCGCAAAAAAATGGAACCCGTGTTAAATCTCTGAGGTGTTTTGGAATCACATTGATTTGAGGTGTTGCTAGTATTGTGTGGCTCGATGCACAACAGGGCATTCCTTTTACCGTCCCGTGCACCATCTGGGAAATTGTTGTTGTGACTGAACCATAAGCTGGTGTCCACTGCGAGATCTCTATGCCTCCTACGTTAATCAATTCTTGTATGTGGATTGATAGTACCTTGCAGGCTGTCATGGGGACATTTTCTGTGAGAAAATGTTGTAGTAAATATTCTGTTCTCAAAATGCCAAGCCAAGATACAATGTAAAATTATGCTCATAAGCTTTTGGATCATCAGAATTCTAGACTTGTAGAGTAGAAGATCTCAAAGCATCAAAAGTCCCCAAGAACAACAGTCATGAAGCTGAGTGGAACATCTGGAAACATCGAAAGTCCCTAAGAACACCAGTCATCAAATCGCATTCTGTAGCAAAAAAAAATTTAGTTCATGCAGTGCAAAGACAAATCCATTCTTATGGATATTAAACCATGTTTTATAAGGTGAGAGTATTAAAAGCAGAAGCCGAGGGCAGAACGAAATATAATATTACGCCAGTCTACACTACGAAGTGCCAATTTGGAGAGAAAAAGGGCCAACTGATCATATAGTAGGTATTTCGCTAACATACATTTATCAAGCAAATTTAGTTTAACGGGGCGATTGCATGAGAGGGCTAAATATCAGCAAGCAATCATACACACAAAAGAGTAGTGATTTAGTTTAAATAAGTATTTTATAGTAGAATGCGAACATGTAAGACCTGATATAAATAGTGAATTAAATGATAGCCAAGATAACAATTGTAAGAAATATCAAGACGACAATAACACGAACAGAAAAAACATACATGACTCAAGATAACTAAAAATCACATCAGAAGATGGATGACATCATGTCACATAGATATTTTTAAGAATTGAATGCAAAAATTCAAAATCAACTGGGGGTTAAATTTGAACGGGTTTACAACACGTTGAGCCTAAAACTTATTTTATTGACACAACACAGGTGTAATGCAAAAGAAGTACTTGTATCGTTGCAGAACGTATGAGAATAACAATTTTGAAATTCCTATTCGGAGTACCTTGTGTCAACACCCGGATTTTTAAGTCCAGATGCCTATTATGTCATTCATCGCAATCCCAGGATAATGTTGTTGCGAGGCATAATAGTCGAATATCACAGTCATTATTTATTACAAGCCATAGTGTCATACAATCTTGAATCACATGATTCATATTACACAAATAGTTGATCTCACAATCAACAACATACATAAGTTCATACATAGCGGAAGCGTAATAATAACGGGACTCTCTAGTCCACAGGCCAACATTTGACGTCAGAAACCCCTAGTTGTCGTAGGCGTCCTGCTGGTCATCCTCATGATAGTTCTGTTCCTCCTCGTACTCTGGCCATTTGAATAGCCAGGGACAAAGCCGTAAGTACTTCAAGTACTTGCAAACTAATACTATTGTAAAATGCCCATGAAAGAAACTAAGCTCTAGTTTAACTTGCATAAGCCATATTTTAGTTCACAAGCTTGGATCATGTACTAACTAACTTAAGTGGGAACATTAGTGTCATTCCCACATCATTGGTTCAATACCCAAAAAGTCATCAAGTCACCATTCATTTTTACTAAAGCTTTCAAAAATCTGACACCGGAAACTGTATGGCCCTTCCAACCGTCCATAACCGTGGACACGGCTATTCGAATAGATTTACACTCTGCAGAGGTTGCACACTTGTGCCACAACATTTGATTTCATCCGTCGGAATAACTCCGAGTCACCGTAACACAGTACGCGGATCATCAACCATAACCTTTCACTTACACATCCTAGTATGAGCACCTCTCCCCATGAGCTTGGCCTCCCAGTGAAAACCAATGTTAACCTGGGAACTGCACAGGGCTTGGCCGTACATTTCACCTCAATTCACATCCTTTCTCAACAACGGAGGCAGCCTCAGCATAACCCCTATGATGTGTGTTCAGAGGGAACTCATACTAAAATCTATAAACTTCCAGTTAAGCCCTACCCATAATCAGGTATTGTGGGGGTACTCAAAAATTGGAAAGGTATCGCATTCAAACCAATATCAGGTTTTTATCAAAAATCACCATCTTCTCTTGTTCACATTCAACTTCAAACTCTTCAATGGGATGCTTCATCATTCCAAGGTTTCAAAATCAACCATTCACATGCTCCCATCTAATATAGTCAAATTTTAGTACTTTAGCACTAGCACTACATATGAGGGGTGCTACTTTGCTTTGCTATCTCTACTCATCTAGTAATTTTGTTCTCTATCCCAATTTTAGTTCATCTTTGGAAAACACAACAAGTAGAACTTGTATGGTGTACACATAAGATAGGCTTTGTATAAAGAAAGGTAAGAGTCATGTGCCTTGCTAAAGGAGAGCTTTGCACTTTGCAAGAGTATTATCTTGCCTTGATAGTTCTCTAGGTTTTCTCCTTCTTCTTCAGGGTAGAATTCTCCTTCCTCTTGATAATCTCCGGTGCTAGCGTCTAAATTTGAATACGAAGTATAATCACCAAACAAGCTCAAAAGCTATTCTACACACATTATTACTTCACACAGACTATACTAAGCACACACATAAAATAAGTAAGTGTATTGGTGGGTGACTTGAGGAAAATGATTTCCTCTTATTCATATGTGATAAGTAATGCTCATATAGTGTTTGGGGAATAAATTCCTCTCATTGAAATCTTCTTAAGATTTAATTTCTCCACAGCAATACATGAATCCTATGTTGACCCAAGTCAACCATTCATCATCATTATTGGAGAAAATGATTTAAATGAGGTAGACCACCTCATACTATTTAAATAACACTACATTTGATTTAAAGCTCAAGTAATTCATATAAGAGAGTTGGGACCAGGGGTCCAGACATCACATGAATTCATTTGAGACAAAGATTTAAATGAAGTAAAAATACTTCATAAGATTTACCAATTAGTTTTGGACAATATCACTTACTAAACTAGCCATATTGTCCATTAATTAAACTAGGGCATGATCATGCAAAGTGACCACACCATTTTCTTGCAGAAACAATTAGTGGAAGTGAAATGTGAGCTATAGGAGTTGGAATTAACTTAATATCTATTTTGGTTGATTTTTAATAATTATTTGAATGTGAAAAAGTCCCTGTCTTCTTCTTTTTATCATTTTATTTCCATAACAGATCTCGAGGTGAGACCAGTGGCATTGTGTAGATAATTTCCTAAGCTTTCTAAATATATAAAGTTTGTTAAATTTGGCCAAGCCAAACAGATTCTATGAATTTCCAAAGTTGGGTCCAGTATTGAATTCAAACTAAATTTATTAAACTGGATTTGAATTAAACGGGCTGGCGGGAGAACTAACTGGGCCAGATTCAAAACGAACGGCCCAAACCAGCCCAGTCTAGCCCAACCACGGTCCACAGACGCGCAGCGTGCTGACAGGGTGGGGTCCGCTCGTCAGCGACGTTTAAACGCCGAAACGGTATGGGGCGAGGTGGTGCGTTGGATTAGAACATGGATCAACGGCTCGCGTTCATCGTCGTCTCCGATGAGAACCCGACGTGCAGCGGCGGCAGTAGGGGGTCGGCGAGCTCACCGTGGCTCCAGCTAGGGTTGGCAGTGGGCTCGACGAAGGTGTAGACGACGGCGATGCAGCCTGTAGCAGTGGCGAAGCTCGAGGCGGCCTAGATCGACGGCGATTTCACCAGGGCTTCCGCGGCTCCGATCGCTCGATTGAGCTTGCTCCGGCGACGATTGAGGTGGCTAGCGGTGCAAGGCGAAGTGGTGGTGAGAGGTGGTCATGGTGGTGTGCTTGGTTTGGTCCGGGGAGTGCTCTATTTATAGGAGGGAGGGGGTGCTGCGGGGCAGTGAGCAAGTCGTCGTGGGCGCGACGTCTCCGGCGAGCTAGAGGGCTAGGCGGTGACGCAGCGACGATCGCAAGGGTACGGCGAATCCGTGAGCGTCCATGGCGAGTTAATGCGAGGCGTACGATGGTCGGGGCCGTGCGCGTACTGTCGCGGCCGTGGCGGAAGGAAGCTTCCTCTCCGGCGGCGGTAGGCGCTAGGGGGTGACGCGAGCATGTCCGGCAAGCTCCGCGTGGCGAGAGAAGTACTACGGCGCGCGGATATGGTCGGGTACGGCAAGATTTGGCAAGCGCCGCGTGGACGTGTCCGTGCACTGGTGACGTCGCCATGCCGTTGGCGGCGTACCTGGAGCGTACTGGGCGCGGCGATGGCGGGTCGTGGCGTCGTCCTCTCGTTCAACGGCGGGTACAGGCGATCTCCTGGGATCGTGGGCGACGTGTTTGACAAGGTTGCTTAGGCTGGAGAGGCAGGGAGAGAGGGGGTGCATGTCGAGGGGCGACGTGGCCGGCATGGCCATGGCCGGCCATGTTCTGGTCGTGTCCATGGTGTGTTTTTGCATGGGCTAGGTAGAGGAAGGTCCAAGGCACTAGATTGAGCCAAGAATTTGTCAAGGAGTGGTCTGGTTTGATCAATTTCAAAAATGTGATGATCTTGTTTTTGTTAAAAAGTCTCTACTTTGCTTGATCCTAGCTCTTGATCCAAGATGAATTTGATATGGTCCACTTTACAAAAGTTGTTCATGGTGTTGTATACTTGGATGGCATGCAAAGAGTTGGAGGTGTTCAGTTTAGAAATTTTGAAATAGAGAGGCTCAAAGTGATGATCAGATTGTAATTGTCAAAAATGACCATTATCTTATGTGAGCAAGTTTTAATTCTTAGCTTTGATTTAATTGGGGTTTCTTTGATTCTCAAAGTTGTAATAACTATTTAATAACATGTTACCACTAGTGGTGAAGACTAATTGGGTCTAGGTTCAAAGTTTATAAAAATATCATATGTCATATGTTAGGGTTTTTAGGGTTTTATTCTTATTTGATTTCTTTCTCTTTTTCATTTATTTGTTTGGTGATCATCATGGGATCACTCTATGGTTGTGGAGTTTATCACATACACAAAATATCACTCATCATGGCATAGCACTCAAAATGCACAAGTCCTATGCAGGGCACTATATGAATTTTGAAAAGTTTTTGTTGGTTCTCAAATTTGGATAATTGGATTTGTTCTTCTTCCTTTATTTGAAATTTGAGGTGTTACAAACCCTTCCCCCTTACAAAAGATCTCGTCCCGAGATCTAAAAGAAAAACTTCTATTTGTTAAAGAGATCTGGGTACTCCTTCTTCATATCTTCTTCCCGCTCCCAAGTGGCTTCATCTTCGGTATGATTGCTCCACTGTATCTTCAGAAACTTGATGCTTCGGGTGCGGGTGGTTCTGTATGCCTCTTCCAAGATGCGAATCGGCACTTCACGGTAGGTAAGGTCGTGATTGATATCCACCGAACGGTGGTCGATGTTCTTGAATACCTCTGTCTTCTCTGGCACTTCTAAACATTTCCGGAGGAGTGAGATGTGAAACACGTTGTGCACAGCTGCCATTTCTTCCGGTAGTTCCAGTTGATAGGAGACTTCTCCTCGGCGGCTGAGAACTTTGAAGGGTCCGACATATCGGGGTGCAAGCTTTCCTTTCAGCTGAAATCGCTGCATTCCTTTCAGGGGGGATACCTTGAGATAGACAAAATCTCCGATCTCGAAGGTCATCTCTCGGCGTCTCTTGTCGCATAACTCTTCTGTCTTGATCGCGCCGTCTTGAGGTACTCGCGGATTTTGTGCACTTCTCTTCGGCTTCACGAAGAACATCAGGTCCAAAGACTTGGCTTTCTCCGACTTCCGACCCAGGGGGGTACGGCACTTCCTTCCGTACAAAGCTTCAAAGGGGGCCATCCGTAGGCGGCTTAACTGTTGTTGTAGGAGAATTCTGCGGGGCAGGCCCACTTGGATCCGTACTCCAGCACGCATGCTCTCAACATGTCCTCTAGTATCTGGTTGACTCTCTCGGTCTGTCCATCGGTCTGCGGGTGATAGGCGGTGCTGAAATTCAGACGGGTTCCTAGTCCTTCATGCACTTTCTGCCAGAATCTTGAGGTGAACTGCGATCCTCTATCCGACACTATCGACTTCGGGGTTCCGTGGGGCGACTATTCTAGAGATGTACAGCTCAGCTAACTTTGGTCCTTGGTAGGTGGTCTTGACAGCGATGAAATGGGCTACTTTGGTCAATCTATCCACCACTACCCATATAGAATCGTTGCCTTTGCTGGATTTGGGCAAACCGGTGATAAAATCCATTCCTACGAGTCCCACTTCCATTCGGGATCTGTAGTGGTTGCAGCAGTCCTGCGGGTCGCTGATGTTCTGCTTTGACTCGCTGACAGATATCGCACTTGGCAATGTAGCTTCCGATCTCCCTCTTCATTCCATGCCACCAAAATTGTTCCTTCAAATCTTGGTACATCTTGGTACCTCCGGGGTGAATAGAGTATAGGGTGTCATGGGCTTCCTTCAGAATGACTTGCTTTAGGTCTGAGTCCGACGGTACGCAGAGACGTCCTTTGTACCAAAGAACTCCGGCTTCATCTACAGTGAATCCTGGGGCTTTTCCTGCAACTATATGGGTCTTGATTCCGTCAATGCGGCATTTCCCTTCTGAGCTTCCTTGATCTGACTAATCAAGGTGGGTTGCAGCTCCATGCTGGCTAAGAATCCTTCACTAACTAACTCCATTCTAAACTGCTCAAACTCCTGGTGTAGGCTGGGTTGTTCGGCTGTTATCATTGAGTTTAGCTGACATGGTAGTCTACTCAATGCATCCGCTACCACATTGGCCTTGCCGGGGTGGTAGTGGATTTCCATATCATAATCCTTAATCAGTTCCAACCATCTTCTTTGCCTCATGTTCAGCTCCTTCTAGGTAAAGATATACTTCAGGCTCTTGTGATCCGAATAGATCTCGCAGCGATTACCCATGAGGTAATGACGCCATACCTTCAGTGCTAAAACTACGGCTGCGAGCTCGAGGTCATGGGTGGGGTAGTTCTGCTCATGCTGCTTCAGTTGCCGGGACAAATAAGAGATCACCTTGCCTTCTTGCATAAGCACACATCCGAGACCAATCTTGGATGCATCGCAGTATACATCAAAGGGTTTGGTGATGTCCGGCATGATCAGAATTGGGGCTGAGGTCAGTCTAAGCTTGAGTTGTTGGAAACTCTCTTCACATTTGTCCGTCCATTCGAACTTCTTGTCCTTCTTCAACAACTGGGTCATTGGTCGAGCGATGCTCGAAAAGCCTTCTACAAATCTACGGTAATATCCGGCTAATCCAAGAAAAGCGCGGACCTCGGTCTGAGTGGTTGGGACTTTCCATTCGGCAACAGTCTTGATCTTGGCGGGATCTACAGCAATTCCTCCTGCAGACAAGATATGTCCCAGGAATCCAACTTCCTTTAACCAAAACTCACATTTGCTGAACTTAGCATACAGCTTATGCTCTCTCAGGGTCTCCAGGACAGCTTCTAGGTGTTGCTCATGTTCTTCCTCGGATTTGGAGTAGATTAGAATGTCATCGATGAAAACGACAACAAACTTATCCAGAAAGTTCATGAAGATCTTATTCATGAGATTCATGAAATAAGGGGGCATTGGTCAATCCAAATGACATGACATTGTACTCATACAATCCATATCTGGTGGTAAAGGCAGTTTTAGGAATGTCCGATGCACGAATCTTCAGCTGGTGATATCCAGTCCTGAGATCGATCTTTGAGAAGACTACTGCACCGGTCAGCTGATCAAACAGGTCTTCTATCTTAGGTAAGGGGTATTTGTTCTTGATGGTGACATCATTAAGCTTACGGTAATCCGTACATAAACGATTGGCACCATCCTTCTTATCCACAAACAACACTGGGGATCTCCACGGTGACGCACTTGGTCGGATCAGACCTTTGGCTAACAGTTCATCCAGTTGCTTCTTCAGCTCCACAAGCTCTGCTGGGTTCATGCTATAGGCTCTCGGGCTATGGGTCCGGTTCCAGGAATTAACTCGATGATAACTCGATATCCCGGCCTGGGGCATACCGGGTAAACCTTCCGGAAACACATCGATATCGACAAACGACCCGATTTGATCCAGTTGGCTTGGCTACGCTCTGGTTGCGTAAACTTTCTAGGTAGCAGTTCAGAGACATGTTCCACTAAGATACCGGTGCTACTGGTCATGGTGATGGCTTTCTTGGCACAATCAATCATTCCATGGTGTTTCGCCATCCAATCCATTCCCAGCACTACTTCCAAACCTTTGGTTCCCAAAATTATCAAATTGGCATAGAACTCTACTTCATGAATTCTGATGGGTACATTTTTACAAAATTTTCTGGCCTTAGTGGTTGATCCGGGGATTTGAACTATCATGACATGTTTCAAACTGAGGGGTTGAATTTTACTTGTTGATGCAAAGTCTTCGGTGACAAAAGAATGAGATGCTCCGGAATCAAACAACACTCTGGGCGAGTTGAAACATACCCAGTACAACATCCGGTGCTTCCTGGGCTTCTTCGGCATTCATGTGGAAGAGACGGCCGCGGTTATTGGGGTTGTTGGGGCGAACTTCTTTCCGGTGGAAACGCGGCGTTGCTGCTGCGCAGGTGCAGCGGTGTTGGCGAGCTTGGCGAGTCTCTTGGGGCACTCGTTGGAGTAGTGTCCCACCACACCGCACTCATAGCAGGTGATAGTGGACTTGTCCTTGGTTGCGACAGGAATAGCGTTGCTTCCAGTCCTTGGAGCGGTGTTGGTGTTGTTGTTGTTGTTGTTGTTGTTGTTGGGAGCTCTGGGCGGAGCGCGGTTGAAGTTGTTGTTGTTGTAGTTGTTGGTGTGGCCTCCTGGCCTGGAGTTTCCTCCACTCCGGTTCTGATAACCGGGGCGCGAGTTCTGCATAGGGGGCTTGTTGTTGTTTCTCGGAGTAAAACCTCCGCTTGAGCTGGGACGATACCCGGGGCATTGCTAGGCCCACTGGTGCATCATGCGGCGTTTGCGGTTTTCATTGGCTTGGTTCAACTTGCCCTCCATCTGGATGGCGGAGTCAACAAGGGCTTCGAGGTCGGTGAAGGGGATGTTGACGAGAACAACCGCATCTCATCATGCATCTTCGGAATCTCTTGCCTCTTCTCGTAGTATCGTCTCATCGGGCGTACCTTGACAGGTAAGGAACCTGTCGCGTATTCCACCACCGTCATCCTTCCTTGCTTCAGTTCACGGAATTCATCCCGCATCTTCTTGATGAGACCCGGGGCACATGATACTTGCGAACTTGAGCTTGAAGTCTGCCCAAGTCATGAACCGACCTCCATTCATGGCACGTGTGCTAATCCACCAGGCTCGGGCAGGTCCTGCGAGGTAATGAGTGGCAAACAGGACCATCTCGTTGGGTTCCACTCCCGCTACCTCCAGATTGTTTTCCATGGTTTGAAGCCAGTCATCGGCATCGAGGGGTTCCTCCGTCTTGCTGAACACCGGAGGGTTAGTATTCTGAAAGTTCTTGAGCTTGGATCCGGGATGATCATGGTTTCCATGGCCTTGGTTTGCAAGGTTTTGCAGTGCAGTGATGTTGGCTTGACGTTCAGCTCTTTCAGTCTCCCTGTCTTCCAGCAGGGTTTGCAGCAGTTGCATCATAGCATCGTTGTTGTTGCGATTGGGAGGGGCCATCTGAATGTACATAAGATTATAAGATAAGAGGGAAATTCTATGGTTTATTTTGAATAAATTCAGAAACTTGCAAAAACTTGAATGCTTTGGATGACACACACAAACATTCATTCATTCATACCACATCACATATTACAATCTAACACTCCTATGGTTTTAAGAACCATTTCACAAGCTACGATACAAAGGTCGGGATACAACTCATGCCTACATCAGTGCTCAAGTGCAGCTACCCTCGTCCTCCACATCGATAGGAACGACGTCATCAGGACCCGGCTCCAGAAAAGCGTAGTCTTCCTCCTCGGTGAACTCGTCCTCCTCGAAGTCGTCATCGTCACTCAGGAAAGCTCCTCCTCCCTGAATATCGATACCGGCTTCGTCTTCTTCCATCTCCTGGATCTGCTCCTCTTGAGCCTTCACCGTGGCCTCAAGTGACGTTATCTGTGCGCGAAGGCGTGTAATGGTGACATCCTTCTTCGCGCACTTCAGGCGAAGCTTGTTGCGGCACCGGGACAGATGCTTGATGGCATCTCCATGCGTGGCCAGGGCGAGGTGAGTCTGGTTTGCATACATCCGGGCGTTATCCAGATCCAGCTGCGTGTGATACAGCATGAAGTCTAGATGCTCGGCGTGATGCCTCAGCTCAGGGTGGGACTGCAGAGCCATAGGTACTCCGCGGCATCACGCTTCACTAGGTGAGCGAAACGGGACGCAAGCAAGCGTACCGTGTTCTGTCCGCAAAGGCGAGCCAGTGCCTCCTGCAGGCCGCGTGCCAGTCCATCGAGCCAGTTGCTCTCACGGAAAGAGAACAGGATCCTATCCGTGGTAGGAGACTCCATGTTCCCCCTCAGATCTGCAGTGATGATCCACTGCAGCTCTCCGCCAGCTGATCATCCACCGGATCCCATGGAACTCGGGCTGGAGGCGCCCCAGAAAGTTCGAGACCGCAGTGAGATCGTGCTCGAAGATCAAGCTGCCTCCGTTACCAAGCTGGTAAAACTTGGTGTTGACGGGTGCGTTGGGCTCCATCTGAAAGTGAATTCGGAGAGTAAGTTAGAAATTTGAACAAGTGTGACAAAGTTTTAGGTAGACATAATCAGAAAGAGCATGTTTTTATCAAGTTTCGAAAAAGCCTCCAAGACAAGAATATGAATAATTTTTCATAAATAACCTTTTCCTTTGTATTTCAAAGTTATGTTTTTATGAACGCCCATTCTAACTAAGGTTTTCTAAGGTCAAACAATGGCTCTGATACCAACTTGTCAACACCCGGATTTTTAAGTCCAGATGCCTATTATGTCATTCATCGCAATCCCAGGATAATGTTGTTGCGAGGCATAATAGTCGAATATCACAGTCATTATTTATTACAAGCCATAGTGTCATACAATCTTGAATCACATGATTCATATTACACAAATAGTTGATCTCACAATCAACAACATACATAAGTTCATACATAGCGGAAGCGTAATAATAACGGGACTCTCTAGTCCACAGGCCAACATTTGACGTCAGAAACCCCTAGTTGTCGTAGGCGTCCTGCTGGTCATCCTCGTGATAGTTCTGTTCCTCCTCGTACTCTGGCCATTTGAATAGCCAGGGACAAAGCCGTAAGTACTTCAAGTACTTGCAAACTAATACTATTGTAAAATGCCCATGAAAGAAACTAAGCTCTAGTTTAACTTGCATAAGCCATATTTTAGTTCACAAGCTTGGATCATGTACTAACTAACTTAAGTGGGAACATTAGTGTCATTCCCACATCATTGGTTCAATACCCAAAAAGTCATCAAGTCACCATTCATTTTTACTAAAGCTTTCAAAAATCTGACACCGGAAACTGTATGGCCCTTCCAACCGTCCATAACCGTGGACACGGCTATTCGAATAGATTTACACTCAGAGGTTGCACACTTGTGCCACAACATTTGATTTCATCCGTCGGAATAACTCCGAGTCACCGTAACACAGTACGCGGATCATCAACCATAACCTTTCACTTACACATCCTAGTATGAGCACCTCTCCCCATGAGCTTGGCCTCCAGTGAAACCAACTGTTAACCGGAACTGCACAGGGCTTGGCCGTACAATTTCACCTCAATTCACATCCTTTCTCAACAACGGAGGCAGCCAAGCATAACCCCTATGATGTGTGTTCGGAGGGAACTCATACTAAAATCTATAAACTTCCAGTTAAGCCCTACCCATAATCAGGTATTGTGGGGGTACTCCAAAAATTGGAAAGGTATCGCATTCAAACCAATATCAGGTTTTTATCAAAAATCACCATCTTCTCTTGTTCACATTCAACTTCAAACTCTTCAATGGGATGCTTCATCATTCCAAGGTGTCAAAATCAACCATTCACATGCTCCCATCTAATATAGTCAAATTTTAGTACTTTAGCACTAGCACTACATATGAGGGGTGCTACTTTGCTTTGCTATCTCTACTCATCTAGTAATTTTGTTCTCTATCCCAATTTTAGTTCATCTTTGGAAAACACAACAAGTAGAACTTGTATGGTGTACACATAAGATAGGCTTTGTATAAAGAAAGGTAAGAGTCATGTGCCTTGCTAAAGGAGAGCTTTGCACTTTGCAAGAGTATTATCTTGCCTTGATAGTTCTCTAGGTTTTCTCCTTCTTCTTCAGGGTAGAATTCTCCTTCCTCTTGATAATCTCCGGTGCTAGCGTCTAAATTTGAATACGAAGTATAATCACCAAACAAGCTCAAAAGCTATTCTACACACATTATTACTTCACACAGACTATACTAAGCACACACATAAAATAAGTAAGTGTATTGGTGGGTGACTTGAGGAAAATGATTTCCTCTTATTCATATGTGATAAGTAATGCTCATATAGTGTTTGGGGAATAAATTCCTCTCATTGAAATCTTCTTAAGATTTAATTTCTCCACAGCAATACATGAATCCTATGTTGACCCAAGTCAACCATTCATCATCATTATTGGAGAAAATGATTTAAATGAGGTAGACCACCTCATACTATTTAAATAACACTACATTTGATTTAAAGCTCAAGTAATTCATATAAGAGAGTTGGGACCAGGGGTCCAGACATCACATGAATTCATTTGAGACAAAGATTTAAATGAAGTAAAAATACTTCATAAGATTTACCAATTAGTTTTGGACAATATCACTTACTAAACTAGCCATATTGTCCATTAATTAAACTAGGGCATGATCATGCAAAGTGACCACACCATTTTCTTGCAGAAACAATTAGTGGAAGTGAAATGTGAGCTATAGGAGTTGGAATTAACTTAATATCTATTTTGGTTGATTTTTAATAATTATTTGAATGTGAAAAAGTCCCTGTCTTCTTCTTTTTATCATTTTATTTCCATAACAGATCTCGAGGTGAGACCAGTGGCATTGTGTAGATAATTTCCTAAGCTTTCTAAATATATAAAGTTTGTTAAATTTGGCCAAGCCAAACAGATTCTATGAATTTCCAAAGTTGGGTCCAGTATTGAATTCAAACTAAATTTATTAAACTGGATTTGAATTAAACGGGCTGGCGGGAGAACTAACTGGGCCAGATTCAAAACGAACGGCCCAAACCAGCCCAGTCTAGCCCAACCACGGTCCACAGACGCGCAGCGTGCTGACAGGGTGGGGTCCGCTCGTCAGCGACGTTTAAACGCCGAAACGGTATGGGGCGAGGTGGTGCGTTGGATTAGAACATGGATCAACGGCTCGCGTTCATCGTCGTCTCCGATGAGAACCCGACGTGCAGCGGCGGCAGTAGGGGGTCGGCGAGCTCACCGTGGCTCCAGCTAGGGTTGGCAGTGGGCTCGACGAAGGTGTAGACGACGGCGATGCAGCCTGTAGCAGTGGCGGCTCGAGGCGGCCTAGATCGACGGCGATTTCACCAGGGCTTCCGCGGCTCCGATCGCTCGATTGAGCTTGCTCCGGCGACGATTGAGGTGGCTAGCGGTGCAAGGCGAAGTGGTGGTGAGAGGTGGTCATGGTGGTGTGCTTGGTTTGGTCCGGGGAGTGCTCTATTTATAGGAGGGAGGGGGTGCTGCGGGGCAGTGAGCAAGTCGTCGTGGGCGCGACGTCTCCGGCGAGCTAGAGGGCTAGGCGGTGACGCAGCGACGATCGCAAGGGTACGGCGAATCCGTGAGCGTCCATGGCGAGTTAATGCGAGGCGTACGATGGTCGGGGCCGTGCGCGTACTGTCGCGGCCGTGGCGGAAGGAAGCTTCCTCTCCGGCGGCGGTAGGCGCTAGGGGTGACGCGAGCATGTCCGGCAAGCTCCGCGTGGCGAGAGAAGTACTACGGCGCGCGGATATGGTCGGGTACGGCAAGATTTGGCAAGCGCCGCGTGGACGTGTCCGTGCACTGGTGACGTCGCCATGCCGTTGGCGGCGTACCTGGAGCGTACTGGGCGCGGCGATGGCGGGTCGTGGCGTCGTCCTCTCGTTCAACGGCGGGTACAGGCGATCTCCTGGGATCGTGGGCGACGTGTTTGACAAGGTTGCTTAGGCTGGAGAGGCAGGGAGAGAGGGGGTGCATGTCGAGGGGCGACGTGGCCGGCATGGCCATGGCCGGCCATGTTCTGGTCGTGTCCATGGTGTGTTTTTGCATGGGCTAGGTAGAGGAAGGTCCAAGGCACTAGATTGAGCCAAGAATTTGTCAAGGAGTGGTCTGGTTTGATCAATTTCAAAAATGTGATGATCTTGTTTTTGTTAAAAAGTCTCTACTTTGCTTGATCCTAGCTCTTGATCCAAGATGAATTTGATATGGTCCACTTTACAAAAGTTGTTCATGGTGTTGTATACTTGGATGGCATGCAAAGAGTTGGAGGTGTTCAGTTTAGAAATTTTGAAATAGAGAGGCTCAAAGTGATGATCAGATTGTAATTGTCAAAAATGACCATTATCTTATGTGAGCAAGTTTTAATTCTTAGCTTTGATTTAATTGGGGTTTCTTTGATTCTCAAAGTTGTAATAACTATTTAATAACATGTTACCACTAGTGGTGAAGACTAATTGGGTCTAGGTTCAAAGTTTATAAAAATATCATATGTCATATGTTAGGGTTTTTAGGGTTTTATTCTTATTTGATTTCTTTCTCTTTTTCATTTATTTGTTTGGTGATCATCATGGGATCACTCTATGGTTGTGGAGTTTATCACATACACAAAATATCACTCATCATGGCATAGCACTCAAAATGCACAAGTCCTATGCAGGGCACTATATGAATTTTTAAAAGTTTTTGTTGGTTCTCAAATTTGGATAATTGGATTTGTTCTTCTTCCTTTATTTGAAATTTGAGGTGTTACACCTTGCCATTACATTGAGGTAATAATGTATACCATTGCTTATTTGGTAGAGAAGGCACTCTGATGGATAATCTCTCCTTTGTCTTGTATTTCACTAACAGACATTTATCAAGAAAATTTAGTTTAACGGGGTGATTGCATGAGAGGGCTAAATATCAGCAAGCAATCATACATACAAAACAGTAGTGATTTAGTTTAAATAAGTATTTTATAGTAGAATGCAAACATGTAAGACCTGATATAAATAGTTGAACTAAATGATAGCCAAGATAACAATTGTAAGAAATATCAATACGACAATAACACGAATAGAAAAAACATACATGACTCAAGATAACTAAAAATCACATCAAAAGACGGATGACATCATACCACATAGATATTTTTAAGAATTGAATGCAAAAATTCAAAATCAACTGGGGGTTAAATTTGAACGGGTTTACAACACGTTGAGCCTAAAACTTATTTTACTGACACAACACAGGTGTAATGCAAAAGAAGTACTTGTATCGTCCACCATATATGAGTAACAATTTTGAAATTCCTATTCGGAGTACCTTGCCATTACATTGAGGTAATAATGTTTACCATTGCTTATTTGGTAGAGAAGCCACTCTGATGGATAATCTCCCCTTTGTCTTGAGGCCATCAACAATTCCAATCACTGGTTAACATGAGTTATCTATTTCCTTAGAAAATTGTCTCTTGACAAAGACACAATATGTTCATCAGATTTACACATCAGTAATAGGTACCAGAAAAGATATTGACTTCATTTAGCTGTGATATACTTTGCAAAAGATAAGGTATCTTGGACATATATAGCTTGCTTAACTTTTCCTAGTAACATGAACTAACTATACAACAAAATATAGCTTCAAGTATTGCAAGGCTCCTGAAGGAAATGGAAGTTGTTCGGATGGACTATTTCGTGAGACCTGGATGGCTAGATAGATTCCTTGAGAGTCTAGGGCTATCAAACAGGTACTGGTACTAACTATGTTCCGTAAAAGCTATACCGTGTATGAATAGTACCCTGACAAAAAATGATCATATATGGGCTTGGGTCCTCTTAATTCATGGGAATATAGTGGGAGTTCAAAGATGTCATGGCAAATGAACGGACCATGACATAACTTTGCTAGAATTGAGTAACTGATATGTAAACAAACTCCAAATATGAAAATACTCTGAACAGTAGCAGTGTGGAAGATTATATAAACCTTTTTCCTGTGTCAAGTTTAAGTTTCTATTACCTATCTGATATGAGCCCAAATGTATATGTCCAGCATCACAATAATTGTAATTGTGACTACTTCCAGTAGTTATGTAGAATTGAAAAGAAGAAAAATAACATGACCATATTATTACACCAGGAAGTTAAAATTATTTTGGTAGACACAGCATGGCCATAGATAACCATTGGTCAACAAAAATAACTATAATTCAGAAAAAAACTTCCATGATAAATTGACAATCACATGTGCCATACTTAGTGGTAGGTCCACTTGTAAATAAAACCACTTATTTAGGCGAACTACAAAACAAAGTTTGGAGAAGACAAACCTCTGTTTATTTTATATGAGTGTCGATAGGTATAGAGTTTGGGAGGTGGGTGGTAGAAATCTCTTCCATCATCCAAATAGGGGTTATTTTGTTAATTCAGACCCAGTAAGAAATAACAGAGTAATAATTTCAGAATTACATATAAAGGCATGTGCATTTATAGAAATAAAATTGTACAACCACATGATTTGCCCATATTTGTTTTATGCCTTCTCACTTGACCTTGAAGAGAATTGGATCTTCACTCAGATTTGCCAATATTTGTTATATTTCTGTCAACAGGAAGAGTGCACCACGCGGAGATAAAACAGTTTCATACCTAACAGTCTCGAGCTGAATCTGCAAGAGAATTATGAAAAGCATATAAAGGAACACTTTGGTAGATCCTAGCTGAAAATACCTTAGTTTGTCTTCCATAGTCTATGATCAAAATTTTCTAGATACACCAGGATATTCAAAAGCAATGAAAGAAAATATAGACTATTTAGTCACAACGGAGCGTAGATTACCATCATCTAGCCACTGGCAAGGAAACAACCAATGGAAAAATAGGAGGAACAAAAGAAAAAACAAGAAGAAGAAAGTGGAACCACATGAAGACCTCTAGGACTCGACTGCGACTCAAGCACGGATTGAAAAATGAAGAAAGAGCAGGAACACAGCAATGGCATTAAAACAACAGATCAAAATTTTAGCATCAACAAATGGGAAATGCATCATTCAGTTAACCAAGATGTTTCAGCAGAGTATATCACTATCATTCAGGAGCTAAAATTCTGAAAACTATTTAGCAAACTGAGAAATTGATGTGTTAGCAGCCGTGGAAGTAACCCAACAATCGTCAGTAAAGGCAGAAAGTTGTGATTTACATAGCTTCCTACTCGAATCCTCATGTGTAGAACTAAAATTGAACCATGAAGTATATTATGATCTTCTTGTGTAGAACTACATAAAAATAAAGAAAAGACAACAGCGAGAAGCAAAATATTATACATCAGACAGACTCCACTAACCTAAACTGAAGATTCTTTTATTTGTAAGGAATAGAGAGAACCAAACTAAACTCATAATCATGTAACACTCAAAAATGACTTATCCACTTTTCCTGAGCCCCAAGACCACATCAACATCCCCACACAACTCCTCGCCTGAAATGTAGCTTCAATTTGAAGAATTGCATTGCATAGTTTTACCAGAGTGCTGTTGATGTTTGCAACAGACTTGTATAGGATATTGATGAAAGATTGGGTCAATCCACACACAATACAAAGATTAGGTGGTAGTGGTACTAATAATTTATAGTATATATATGAGCTAACTACAGAACCCATCATAATTCGCCGACCTAACCAGTTATTGCACCTGATTGGATTGGCATACATAGAGTACATGAACATAGCATGTTAACACATTTTTAACTAAAAAGGAAAGTAGAATAGTAGGACCGGTGGTGTTGTGGTTCCCTGGTGTTGGAGCAGTCAGCTATTGTCCTCGTCGACTGGTTCTTTGCCCTTTGAAGTAATCGACTGAAGAATGATGACTTCTTTGTCCTCTGAAGAAATAGACTGACGAAACGAAGTCTGATTTGGTATGTCCTGTTCCTCCTCCTCTTCTTCTCTTAGCTGCCTGAGCTTCGGACTTGTTATTTTGTTGGAAGCACAATCAATTGGATGCTTGCCCAGTAGAATTTCTGTCCTCTAAACATATATATAACCTGTAGAATATTTTGGAAAGTAAATAAAAATAAGAAAGTATCAACAATAGCAAGAAAGAGGCAAAAGCTAAATAAGAGAGATGTCCAAGTCTTTCCGTCTAGGTCCTAGGTCGATATTTTTTTCTTTTAACTATGTGTAAGACCATATGCATCAACTCATTGAGGCTTCTCATGCATTTGTAAAGACTTGGCTGATTTGTTCTTGAATCAAAGCAACTAATGTAATAATTTCCATATGGAAAGGGATAGCCAACCTATTTTTAATATTCTGATGAACAAATTTGTAGTTCTGAAACCTAGCCATATATATTTCCAGCGCGTCCGGGCAAACTGACATATCAAGAAGGAATGATCTCTTTTCTCTATCTTGAGTTTATTGCACAAGACACATCTATAATATTCCAAAAAGAGACTCTTGGGCTGGAGCAGATCTCATGCGTTTTAGTTCACTGCATGATTTCCAGAATTAAGAACTTGAATGGATAACTGAATGTGCATAAGAACTTTCTACACATTAGAAGTACTAAAACCTGGAACTGTCCAGAAATAAAACCAAGTATCACTCTCATTATTGAGGGCTATGCTTCCCTAGAGCAGAATAAAATCATGGTGCTGACCAAATGCTTGTTCTAAAAGGGGAAGGTGATATATCATAGTTAATGACTGGCTGAACAGAAAAACTTTGACCTTTCACAAAATAAGAGAGATCAGTCTAGCGGTGTTATAGATTTGTCTATTCCAAAAAAAAAGAGAAAAAATAAGCAAGTATTTGTAGCCTGCAAGGTGATTCATGGAATCCCTCCACCATAGGGAATAGTATGCCGTGGGAAGGAGACAAACTTTGACAAATATGGAACTCATAAATTAATCACGGCCAACAAGAAGTGGTGGCCTTGATCGAGAGGAAACATGAGAGATTATTATGAAGGGGAGGTGTACTACCTTCACTGAAACCATCAATCGGCAAGCAAAAAAATTGTAGCAATAGAATATTGCCAAGAGAATATGAAGAGATAAGTGGCCATATGGAGATCTTCGGTGGCTCACTGCAGCCTAAGGCTAAGAAGGAACAAACTTAGTACTCCAGCTTGGCAGGATAAAGGTGCAGCAGCCTCTGCTCGACCAATGAAATCCCGCACGACGAACTTGGCCATCTCAGACCTCCTGCCATGCTGTGCTCGCCGGCCAGCACCGAATTGGTCTCCTCCACCAATTCCCATCCGCCGCTGCTACCACCATAACCACGGTTCCAGTCCTGCTGCCCTTAGGTGTACGGTCCCTCCGATGCTGCTGCAATTCAAGACTCCAGCAGTACAAAGCCGATGTAACGACAGAGTAGAGGCGGATGGACACGATGGGCACCGATCCGGCATCCGCTCTTAGGAATGAAGAGAAACTTGATGATCTGCACCAAAAGACCAATCACCACGAGGAAGAAAAAGGTCAACAAAAGCAGACCAAATCAAATAGGAAGAGGAAAGGGTTGAGCAAAAAAGTATACCACAAGAAGGCCAGTCCGAACAGGAATCTGCAGCACAGAACATAAAATCGATAGATTGAGGCCGAGGCTACTTGCGCCGCCACTCCGAAGCCCCCATCCAAAATTATCAAGAGAAGCGGAGCTGCCATCATTTATATTCTGATTGTCTCTGAGGTAAAAAGAAAATATAGCTAGCTTAGACTGGAATGATATGAACTATGGATTGAAGTACATGGTAAATTCTAAATTATAACACGTTCTTTCAATAATGATATAAATCCAAGTGGCTACTACAAAGGTGACAAAAACTCTTGCAGATATCAGGTGTGAAACTTCATAAAAATACATCAGAAAACACAACGCATATCAAAAAACTATAGGGACTATTGGTCACACGGATCAGAAATCTAGATCTCCTGCATCATGATGCCGATGCAAAAGCCTCATCCACCTACAGGGTGAATGTACATTGGGTCATATCTTGGATAATGAACTGGGAAATTCCCACTCATAGATATTGAAAAAATCGAAGGTACTTGAGCGAAAGATGTCACATGACTTATCTGCAAATAGAAGAGCTGAGGTAATTTATATTCTTGTTCTCTTTGATGTATTGTCACACTTATGTGCCTACGTATTACTGAAGGGGATCAAAAAATTAAGGTAAGTATTTTTATTTTGTCATGCTTTTTCCTGTTAACTTTCGCCCAGATTAAAATAGAAAGCTTAAAAACAAATTGGAGGGCTGTAAGTAGGCAAGGTAACAATTCTCACGTAATCAAAATTTGGTAGTCAAAGGAACCTAAATTTGTTTCCATTTGTTTATAAGTTAAGGTTTGCTCTTTCTAATTAGTGTGATCTCTGTGTCTCTCAATTATCTGCATCTTTCGTTCAAAATGTAGATAGATGCAGGTGGATAGGGCTATAAAATTAAGTAGTATAAAGGTAGAGCACCAAAATTGGGATGGTATTTTAGTGTCATGTTTACATCTGGTACAAACAATTACTGGTGCTAAAATGAACTCCTAAAGTACTAAACTGCTAATTCAACAGTATGGTTAAATAAGTAATAAATGCCTTGGCCTAAGAGTATATGGACTAAAACCTGATTATCTAGTCCAACATGCTTTTGCACTGTGCAGTTAACAGTCTAAGGAAACTGCACACAAATGGTCCTACTATAAAGCTTGAAGATGGTGTTGTTGGGTCACACTTCTATCCTGAAATCTGAGAAGAAAGTATTGACTATCTAGTCCAGTATGGTTTTGCACTGTGCAGTTAATGGTCTAAGGAAAAATGTGCACAAATGGTCCTGCTATAAAAGCCTGAAGATGGTGTTCATGGGTTACACTTCCATCCTGAAATCTGAATATAAAGTATTGATTATCTAGTTCAGCATGGTTCTGCAATGTGCAGTTAACAGTCTAAGGCATATAAAGCTTGAAGATGGTGTTCTTGGGTCAAACTACTATCCTGAAATCTGAATATAAAGTACTAAGATTCCGCTATTCAGTTGACAACTGGTTATGTGTACATCAGGGTCTTCCTTTTAGATCGGGCATGGTTCAGTTTAATATTTTCTCTGTTGTACACTTTACACAGCCAAGCATGCATCCAAGTATATGTTAAATTTACAGATGTGCATACGTATCAATATCTAACAGATGTACTTGTTCTACTTTTCTGTTTTCTATGGTCGCCACAACCTATCTTTGCAGGTTGGTAGCATAGATTTGATATATGGATGAAAAAATAAACATGCATACATGTTTTGCCAGTTTGATACAATTTTTTTATAGTACTATTTCTTTTTACGATTTCGCCACACGAAAACCCTGATGCCATTCGTAGTGCAGATAAAAGGAGACCTTAAGGTACAAAAATGCAGATAAACTATTTGGAACTGAGCAGTGACCAAATGTATATTAGGTGCATTAATTAAATTCTTTTTACAAATAAAATAAACGAAGTTCAAATGCCAGCAGGTGGTTTTTCGGTCCTCGAAGTCATGCACTAAAGGAAGAGATACGGAAAAACAAAAAAAGCAAGCTTTACCCATTTATACTCAATCCAAAGGGAGGGCAGATATAGAATTCAAGAAAGAGCTAGATTTACATATCTCTAAGTAGTAATTGTTCTTCTTCTGGATATAAGGCTGTAATTACAAGGGGGGAATAAAACTGTAGCACCGCATAAAAAATGTAAATATAAGAATGTCTTCACATAATTTTTTTTATGCGGTGTTCTTGACCAGTCCACCATTTTCGTTTCTCATTGTCAGTTTTAGTTTTGGTGCTTGGACCTACAGGGAAGACATCTCTTCACATAAAAATTTATTTTCTAGAGCAAAGCAAATTCTTCAACAGCTAGGATCGGTGTGGAACACATTAGTATAACTTCAGTGGTCAGTGAGACAAAACTGGTTACCTGAAACCAAATTTGACCTGTAAATGAAATCTGAGATGAGAACACATCCAAGGATAAGCAAATGATGAAGCTACAAATTTCTTTGACATGGAATCCCATCTTCTGGAATAATGTTAATAGACAATATTTTCTCCACCAATCCAAGAGGTTGTTTACCAAGCTGTATGCATTATGACTTTCACCCTATTTACGTGCCATGGAGCGGTGCCTATTCATTCGGAGAAAATCAAGGATACCTATTAATTCAACATACCAGAAGATTGCTTAAACAACAACACAAAGTCCAAGCAATATCTACAAACTGAAGGATCCAAAATTCTTGCTATTCTTATCGTGATTGTCTCTGAAGTTTTTTCTCTATGCTGAATCTTGGCCTCATGGTAGGTTTTGCATATACCATCTGAAAGTTGACCGCTCAATTCGAACATCAAAGATCTGCTGGGAGATGAAATTTGTAAGTTGTATAAGCATCCATAGTACGAAACCACATCTAAGAATATGTATATATTTTTTCATAAGCAACTTAGTTTCAAATCCGAATAAGAGGTTAGAATTTTACCTGTGTTGTAGTGGAGTTTGGGCTGCACCCATCACTTGATTCAGAAGAAGAGGAGAACTGTGTTATCCACAGAGAAAGTCACTGGGAGGAGAGCTGCAAGGGGGATTCGTAGGGGGGGGGATAAGGAATCTACCAGAGCAGAATCAAGATTGCAACAACGGCTCGAGGAGAAAGTTGCAGGCTGTACCAGGAAGGGAATCATCAAGGAGAGAAGCTGACCAAGAGAATCCCACCCCGTGCTGACCTGCGATGGCAGTGGTTGTGAAGGATGCAATGAGACCGGCCAGAGCAAGGGGGGAGTGAGGATGGTGGCCATTAGCGGATGAGGAGGGTGGCCCTTGATTTGGAGGTCATTGGTTCCACCGTCACAGAGCCCTCCGCCGCCTTTCCACGCCACCGTTGGCACCCCGCCGGTGGGAGCCGGACCATGATGGCAGTCGACGGCGGCCTCCGGACGGCCCGCGGCGGCGGGTAGGCACCCACCCGCCTCCTCTCCCCCTTGTTTTCCCTCTCTCCTGTGAGCCTCTCCGCTCGGGATGGCGGGCCTGCTTGATTCCGGTGAGGCCTAAGGAGGTTGTATTGGTGAGTGGAACGAAGGAGTGGTGGGTGCTCACCTCTGGGCGTAGGCATCATCCTCTGGTGGCGTTTGGCGCTGGCCCGTACTCCCCTTGCTGAGTGGCTCGCTATATTAGGTCTCCTCCACGCCACCAACCTCTTCCAAAGGGAGATGAGAGGGCCAGGCAGCTCCACCGCTCCGCCAGCCGCCGACGAATGGGAGTAGGGAGCTGAGCTCCTCTTCTGTGCCGCCAGTCCCGCCGATGCGTTTCGTGTCCTTCTGGCACGCGTTGAGGATGACGATGAAGAGGGCGGAAAGAGCGGCGTCGACATGAGCGAGAGGGGAGCAGGCAAAGAGAAGAGGCAGGAAATGCAGGGAATAAAGAGGAAGTAGTCGGCTTGGAACCGATGCAGTTAAGCGGCTGCACACCACTTTGACCGTCCATTAACGCTACAGCCACGCGTCTAAGGGAAGCAAAAGACATTTCTCAGTCATCTTCAAAATTCTAGAGTGCACCAAAAGTACACACAAGAAAATCACTGTAGGTGTTAAACTATCCAAATGCATGCGTGTCATCTCCACATTAACCCCTAAAAAATTCAAAAGTTTGAGGAAAAAGATGTTGGTTACCCTATAATATAGTAGTATATAGATGGGCTCAGCAGCTTTAATGATGCACTCGCAAGAAATAAGAGTTGAAGCAAAGAGAGCATCAAGAAGCAAATTAAAAACAAATTTAAGCCTAACATGCTTCTATGCATAGGAATCTTATAAATAAACAAATTCAAAGCATGATGCAACAAGCATAGAAAGATAAAACAAGTGTAACTTCAAAAATTTCAGCATATAGAGAGGTGTTTTAGTAACATGAAAATTTCTACAACCATATTTTCCTCTCTCATAATAAATTTCAGTAGCATCATGAGCAAACTCAACAATATAACTATCACATAAAGCATTCTTATCATGAGTCTCATGCATAAAATTAGTACTACTCCCAACATAAGCATAGTCATTCTTATTAATTGTAGTGGAGCAAATTCAACAAAGTAGCTATTATTATTATTCTCATCATCAAATAGGAGGCATAGTATAATCACAACAAGCTTTATCCTCCATAGTAGGTGGCACCAAAAGACCACTATCATTATAATCATCATAAATAGGAGGCAAAGTATCATCAAAGAAAATTTTCTTCTCAATGCTTGGGGGACTAAAAATATCATGCTCATCAAAATCAGCTTCCCCTTAGAACTTTCTATATCATTATCAACAATGGTGTTCAAAGCGTTCATACTAATATCATTGCTACTAGCATGCAAATAAGGTTCCATAGGTTTAATTTTCGCATTAAACCATTCATGTCTTGACTCAGGAAATAGTACAAAAAGCTCACATATGTTTTCCATTATGCCTTACTAGTGTAAAACAAGAAACAAAAAGATGCAATTGCAGGATCTAAAGGAAATAGCTTCGAACACACACACAACGGCAACAGAAAAGTACTTACCTGGGACCGGAGTATGAGTGTCTTTTACCTTTCCTCCCCGACAATGGCGCCTAAAAGTGCTTGATGCGGTGTTTCTATTCTTGTAGATAGTGTTGGGCCTCCAAGAGTAGAGGTTTGTAGAACAGCAACAAGTTTTCCTTAAGTGGATCACCCAAGGTTTATCGAACTCGGGGAGGAAGAGGTCAAAGATATCCTCTCAAGCAACCTCGCAATCACGATACAAGAAGTCTCTTGTGTCCCCAACACACCTAATACACTTGTCCGATGTATAGGTGCACTAGTTCACGAAGAGATAGTGAAATACAAGTGGTATGAATGAATATGAGTAGTAGTAACGGTGCCTAAAAGTGCTTGTTGGCGTGCATGATGGTAGTAATATTGCAGAAGTAAAGATGCAGTAAAACAAAAACAAGCGATGATTGCAAGATTTAGAAACAAGGCCTAGGGATCATACTTTCACTAGTGGACACTCTCAACATTGATCACATAAATAAATAAGTTCTCTTCCTTTGTGCTACATATACTCTTGTTTGATAATGAACACCATTCGTTGTGTAGGGCTACGAGAGCACCTCAATGCGGAGTTAATAAGCTCCACAACATTCGACATTCATATTTAAGTAACCTTTAGAGCATAATAGATCTTTGCAATTTAAACCGAGTTAACATAGCATGCACACTGTCACCATCACACTACGAAGGGGGAATAAATCACATCAATACTATCATAGTAATAATTAACTCCATAACCTACAGAGATTATGATCATAGACTACACCAAGTACTACACGATGCACACACCGTCACCATTACACCGTGAAGGAGGAATAGACTAATTTAATAACATCACAAGAGTAACACATAGATGAATAGTGATACAAATCATATGAATCTCAATCATGTAAGGCGCTCATGAGATCATTGATTAGTACATAGGAGAGAGATTAACCACATAGCTACGGTACAGCCCCGAGCCTCGATGAACTACTCCTCCTTATGGGAGACAGCGCTGATGAAGATGGTGGTGTCGATGGAGATGCTTCCGCCTCTCGTCCCGTGGCATGCTGAATGAGATTCTCGCCCTGTCTTGGCTTGCTGATGGCGGGCCTGGGAAGGTTTCTCGTACGTGGCTTTTCCAGATCGAAGACGAGCTGTGGACCCTTAAATATGCGAAGAGGCGGAGTCGGAGGGTTACTGGTGGTGACAATGGCGCGGCCCACTTGGCAGCGCAAAGATGGCGTGTGGGCCCCGGGCCTCCCTCCGGTGGCTCGGTGTTTCGAAGCTTCGTGGATTTCTAAGATGTCGGCGCTTGATTTCGTCCGATTGAGAATATTTCCTTACTAGGATTTCAAAACCAAAAATGCTAAAACATCAATCGCACAACCAACGGGCCAACCAAGCACCTATGGCCAACCCGCTGCCGCCACGCGTAGTTGCGGGCTGGTTGATCCGGATATCCTGTGAAGATCCTGGTCCTGCCCCTCTCGCCTTTTTTGAGCCATGCCCGTGCCTACTCCCGTCGCCACGTGCCCTCCAATGGGTGTAGATCCTTCCAAAGTTGTCGCCCGAGCAGCCTTTTTCTTCCTCGGGCGCGTGGAGCCCACCGCATGGCCGTTGCTCTCTCCGGAGATCGCTGTGGAGCCCTTTCCTTGACCGGTCTCTCTTCCCTAACTGGAGCTGCCATGTTTCATGGAGGCCGACAGTGAGTGGGAAGAAGGAGAATGTCACATCGATTTGTTCTTCGCACTCGATTTTGATTCTCGACCTCGATGCTGTGGTGCGCCGAGAAGAATTGCCACCTCGGCGATGTCACCTTCTGCCTCCACCGGGATCTCCTGCCGTGCCTAACCCCGCGGTCCAGCTCCGACTTCAGTCCGCCTTGGCCAAGTCCCCAGACCTGGCCGGAGGACCTCCCCGTCAGCGTCTCGCTCCCTACGCAGCTGGTCCTTCCACCAGATCGCCATCGTGATCGTACCCGCCACGCTCAGCGTGGACTTCACTCTACCTCCATGATACCTTTAGGAAGCACATTCCTCCGTGTTGGACATGCCTACCAAGAAGAAGCGTAAAGAAGAAGACTTATGCTGGCTCTGAGGCGTAGTGCGTAATCACGACGAGCCGCAGAGCGCCTTGCAGCGTTAGTCGCGTACGCTCATGACTGTGCTTGGCCTGGCCCGTGAGGGAGAGGTCATTGGGGATGATGCTTTGGACGCCAACCTCGATCTCTTCGCTAGGCCTCTCCGACAGCGCATGGACGTGGTCCTTCGTCTCTTTGGGTGGACTTCACTAATTTCCATTCCTATCATGATGCACCGTGAGTGCCCGATGTGATCGGGGTTTTTCTTTTTCGTTCGGTTAGGGCTCTCGCACCCTAAACCTTGTTGTATTATGGATGACATGGATGTTTGGTATTGCCATTTGGAATGCGCGGACTTAATTCACTCCGGCTGTGCATCTTGCCGTTTCCTGTGCCATCTCGCCTCGTGAGCGGCCGTGGTCCTCCAGAGACCAAGTTGGCGGGTCATCTCCGATCGTGTGGTAATGCGAGTGCTTGGGACTCGCCTTCGACGGTTCTACCTCCCCGCCGACGGTGCTCGTGGGTGGAATCTGTTGGCCTGGCAAGTCCGTAAAGGGTTTCAAGTGTCCAACCCACACCTCTCTACCATCACTACTAGAGTCACTATTATGAGAGTTGTAGCTGGTGGTTCACCGGGGTCTATGGACCGCAACACGACATCGATAAGGTTGCATTCCCACAGGAGCTATAGGATATCGTGACGGCACGCTGGCCCTGTCGTTGGATACGTCTCCGACGATCGATAATTTCTCATGTTCCATGCCACATTATTGATGATATCTGCAGTTTTATGCACACTTTATGTCATATTCGTGCATTTTCTGGAACTAACCTATTAACAAGATGCCGAAGTGCGAGTTCCGTTTTCCGTTGTTTTTGGTTTCAGAAATCCTAGTAACGAAATATTCTCAGAATTG
>JAUUTY010000536.1:0-161436 GCA_030979885.1 Lolium multiflorum | reverse complement strand
AGAGGCGAGGAGCACTGTGCGCGAAGGTAGGGGAATGCGGAGAAGAGGAAGAAGAAGGGGCAGTTGTGCTTATAAAGGAGAGAGGAAGTGGGCCGAAAACCGCTGGGCCTCGAGCGGTTCGCCTCGTGACCCGCGACGGTTCACGCCACGTGGCGAACGAATACACGCGCGAAAATGGAGGCCACACGGAGGCGCACACGGGATCCCGAAGAGGTAGTGGGATCCGCAGCGGTGCATTAAATGGGCGCGCGGGAGTCGAAGCGATGTGACAACGGACACTGGCGCGTCAGTTACAGTGCGCATGTCACTGACAGGCGCGGGGCCCGAAATATTCTCGACTTCGCCGAGGAAGGAGTAAAGACACATGATACCGGAAAAGAGAGATGCCGGAACGAGCCTTGCAAAGAGAAGAGAAAGAACAAGGGTAAAGGTGCCGGAACTAAGCTCAAGACATGAGTAATTAAACCGGTATCTTAAAAGATGAAACAGCATAGTTACGTAGGATAGAATCCTCAGGCTATCTGACTCAGGACTAATGTTGAAGTAGCCCCGGTATGCCAAGGCATGCCAAACCGGATAGTTTGAGCCGTCAGATACGTTTAATGTTCTTACCGGAAGCAAGGTAGGAACTTAAGATAGTGAATTTCATGGGTATCCCAGAAGGGTGTACAGGAACGGTAAAGAAGATACCGGAAAGGAGAGCCTGTCGGCAGGACTGGTCAAAGATTCTCTTCGGAGCAAGAAGACAAGGATGAGCTAAGCAAAGTGACTTTAATCGGAGCCCTGGCGCCAAAGAGAGGGGCTGAAAGAAGCCGGAGGACATCAGCATTTCTGATTAAAGAGGACTCCGGCGTCACCTATGATTAAAGTAGCTTTGTAAAGTAGTTTGTCTCAAAGATACCGTGGGTTTCTTGTTGTAAGCCACCCTCTCCCTATATAAGGAGGAGAGTGCCCGCCACCTCTTACAGGCGCGCGTGTACACAGAAGGAATTAGACGATAAAACTTGTAACCATGTTGAGATCAATGAAGCTAGCGATCTAGTAAAGAGTTCTTCCTCTTGTCTCTCTTCTTGTATACCGGCCTCTGGTTGTGTTCTTGAGGAAAGCATCCGGAAGTTCTTCCCATCTAATCGCAAACCCTCCCCCGAATCCTCTAGCGTCCATTCGGCCCCTAAGCCATCCTATGGCATACGTAAATTCCTGCAATGACCACTTTCGCCATCTCGAGATGTAGATGGCGATGCGGTCAGATGTCGAAGATGGTCTGCCAGGCGTGCGGGAATGTGTTGGAGGTCGAGAAACCCACCGTGAGCGCGGCGCAGCAGCACGTGGGCGGGAACAGCTCGGGGCTGCGAGCTGGCCTGGTCCCTCGGAGCGACGGCCAGCAAAGCCTTACGGTCACACGTCTGCGTGCTGATGCGGGCGTGCCACTGACCTATACCTGGTCGGAAGGTGTTGGATGATGCCTCGCTTAGTTTCTGCATGGCATACACGTAAACATTAAATACGAGCCTCGATCGGCTCTCGGGTTATCCTGTGAATGGCTCAAAGGGCCGATCCACCCATGATTCGTACAAGGTGTCCGAATATATGGTGGTCCTGCTTGATCAGATAAAGCTAATGCGATCTCTGACGATTTAGGGTTTCACCGCATAAGCGGATCATCCTACTCACGATTGGGCATCGCTCGCGTACGGTGATCGTGAGCCGATCCTAGGCGGGGGCCTAAAAGCCAACACGGGTTGATCCCGGAACGTCACAGCTCTTAGGGCTAGCAGACGACACCCTACACTTGTTGGATCCTCCAACCTTTGTAAGGCCTAACTATTGCGGATGTTAAACTAATCCTTGAAGAACAAGGAGCAACCGTAACGGATCGGATCTACTAAACGATGATCAAGCGGGGTGCCGCCCCTACACCTAAGATAGGTGTAAGGGCGGCTAGATGTATAAGGGTTGCACTACAACAGCATATGATACGAAGAACAATGCTAACCCTAACACATCTAAGATAACTACGTTGCTCGCCATCAAAAAGGCTTCAGCACGAGCAACGCATGAACAACGACATAAGCTTATGCTGCCTAGATCGCAAGATGCGATCTAGGCGGCATGGTGCTTACGGGAGAAACCCTCGAGACGAAGGAGTTGGCGATGCGCCGAGATTGATTTGTGTTGAACGTTGGTTGTTGTTTATTTCATAAACCCTAGATACATATTTATAGTCCAGGGGACTTTCTAATCCAAGCGTGCACCTAACCGTGCACGGGTAAAACTCTAACTTCTAAATTAAGATACGATCTACTATGTTACAGATACACGGGCAAACTAGCCCAAATTTGGTATATAAGGCCGATTCACGTATTTCTTCTGTACATAATCTTCAAGCCCATCTTGATCGCGGCCCACCCTCTGACTTGGTCAAATTCTGGTGATAACAAAGCTGCATGCATCAATAGATGCAGAGGCTAGGGGGTCACTTCTATTTCGAAAAAATAAAAACTTAACAACCTCCTCAGATATATAACCTTCTACGTTAGGCCAACGTCAATTCTGAACATGTTTCATTGATTGTTTCTATGGGCTGTTCAACAAAGCATGCTCCATGATTAGGGGTGTAAACAGATCGGATCGGACCGGATTTTGCTCATACCATATCCTTGATCATATATTTTTCTCGATTTGGATCAGAGCGGATACTGATCGGTTTTGGATTCGAATGCGGATATACAAGATTGCGGATTCAAATCGGAAATGGGGCAGATTCAGACCAGAAACAAAAAGTGTCAGATATATACTTATAAGTCTTGCAATCTTAAGAGAGATTCAAACTTCAATCTTGTATAGTTGAGAAAAAAGAGACACACAGCGCTAAACTTCGAGCATTGATAGATATGGTAACTCAATAACTACTGATCTTGCAAGATTCGCCTTGGCTTTTGACTCAAAAGTTGAATTATCTGGTTTAAAACCTTCGGATTATCCTAAATTTCCGAGCCATATGCACATGCTATTTGATATACTATATCCTATACCATCTCCGGAGCACCACTCCAGAATCAGATATCCTTATCCACCGGATTTTTTTAAATCGGATATGAATAAAATTATCCTATCCGTTTACACCCCTATGCATAATACATGACCACACACATCTTTATCGCATACGTTAGGTGCGTAGTGAGATATTTGCAGAGATTTGCTTTAGAGTTCGAGCTACATAGAGCTCGATTTTTTTTAAAAAAATTGATAATAACATTTCAAAGTTCCAAAAATTCTAAAAACAAACCTAGATAGTGAATATGATGTACTCTACCAACACATGAAATCTGGACCTGAAATACCTTATAATTTGGACTTAAAAAATGACAGAATCTGATAGAATTTGGAGGATTAAAATTTTGCACTATTCTTTAGATGTCATATTTTGACATTTTTGTGCAACCCAAAATGCAGAATGTTAATTTCAAGTTGAGTTTCATGTTGGTACTACATTATTTTCTACATCTAGATTTTTTTATGAAATTTTTTACCTTCAAATGTTATTTTTGAATTTTTCTAAAAGGGAGCTCCGCGTAGCCTGGGACCCACTCGATATACTGTAACATCAAACAAAGATGGCGGGAATACCTTGTAACAATGACAAAGAGATCTATGAGTCAAGAGAAATTGTGTTGAAAAATCTCACAACCTCAGAATACATGTGAACACATCCTGCGTAAACAGTTCTACGAGACCGAGGGTGAAAAATCCCACAACCTCAGAATACATCTTGAACACATCCTGCGTAAACAGTTCTACGAGACCGAGAAATTGTGTTGAAAAATCCCACAACCTCAAGAATACATCTTGAACACATCCTGTGTAAAAAGATCTACGAGACCGAGAAATTGTGTTGAAAAATCTCACAACCTCAAGAATACATATTGAACATTGTCTGGCAATCTGGCATACTTCACATGCTACAAAAGTTGGTAGTACTAATACGGATGCAACGAAATTAAACCTCGCCATACTTGTTCCTCATTACCGCAAGTCCGCAACAGCAGACACACTGGACATGTATTATCCTGATGCTTCCAAGTTTCCACTCCCAATTGCGCACCACACAAATCATTCACATACAGCTGCTAGTGCTAGCCAAGTATCACACAATCGCTAGGCGCTGAGCCGCTGACTGATGCAAAGCAAACAGCTACAGGAGCATGGCTGCGGCGGAGCCGACGCACGCCGCCCAGGTGCCGCCTCTGAGGCTACCGGGGCTGCTGCTGCTGCTACTGTTGTTACTGCTTCGGGTGCCGCCGCCAGGGCCGCCGGCGCCTCGGAACCTCCCTTCCGTGACGTCCATGAGGCTCGCCAAGCAGAGCAGGACGAGGAGGAGCACGCACAGAGGCAAGAAAGCTCTCATCTTCTTCTAATGTCCAGGCTAGGCGGCTAGCACAGGCAATTTCTAGATCTGATGTCTGTGGTTGCTCTCGGATAGTCGGATGTCGTGGGCACCTGCTGCACGCATGGTTTATTTATGCCAGAAGTCCTGAACCAGTTGACTCGGCATGATCTGCTGAGTAGTATACACCACGTGCCTACAACAGAGTGGTTGTGTTTCTTTGCCAGCTGCGTAATACTGTATTTGAAAGCATGTGCAAATGTCCTTTTCATCGACGAAAATTCTTCTTTCTCTTGTAAGTAGTATATGCCTGGTTGGACTACCGCGCTGAAACTTAACGTGCGACCGACTAGCTCTTTTTTTTCTCTCTCTCTCGACAAAAGGGAAGTTTGTTAAATCGAAAAAATCGCATTAAGATGGTACAAGAATAAAGAGTCCACATCCAGCATGGCAGCATATGTACCTAAAATGCACACAACTGTAAGAAACAAAAATAATGAAGGCAAAGTAGGGACTGGTTGTACCTAATTAATTTGCTGGGAAGCTCGTACCCCCTCGGGTCGTCCCCTCTAGGCGACTCGGGGCGAGACCCTACCCTCTCCTCACGCCGCCCACTCCCCCTCCCCTCTCCCTCGCCGTCCCTAAAGTGCCCGTGCGACCTCAGCGCAGCCCGGTGATGGGGCGCGGGGATCTCTCGCGGGCCCCACGATCCAGTGGTATGGAGGTGATGTCTGGTGCTTCTATTCTTGTAGGCAGTGTTGGGCCTCCAAGAGCGGAGGTTTGTGAACAGCAGCAAGTTTCCCATAAGTGGATCACCCAAGGTTTATCGAACTCGGGGAGGAAGGGTCAAAGGTATCCCTCTCATGCAACCACTGCAACCACAAAGCAAGAAGTCTCTTGTGTCCCAACACACCTAATAGGTGCACTAGTTCGAGCGAAGAGATAGTGAAATACAAGTGGTATAAATGAATATGACGGTAGTAACGGCGCCGAGAAAAGTGCTTCTTTGGCGTGCGAGATGATGGTAGTAATGTGCCGGAAGTAAAGATGCGATAAACGATAAACAAACGTGATAAGCGATATTTAGGAACAAGGCCTAGGGATCATACTTTCACTAGTGGACACTCTAAACATTTGATCACATAACAAAATAAATAGATAGATGCTAGACTCTACACCCTCTTGTTGGATGATGAACACCACTAATGTGTAGGATTACACGAACCCTGATACCGGAGTTAACAAGCTCCGCAATATTGATGTTCATATTTAAATAACCTTGGAGTGCATGTAGATCAACACAACAAACCAAGTACTAACATAGCATGCACACTGTCACCATCACACTATGAAGGAGGCATAGATGATCACATCAATACTATCATAGCATTAGTTAACTTCATAATCTACAAGAGATCACAATCATAGCCTACGCCAAGTACTACACGATGCACACCACTGTCACCATTACACCGTGCGGGAGGAATAAACTACTTTAATAACATCACTAGAGTAGCACAGATAAATTGTGATACAAACACATTGCAATCATAAAGAGATATAAATAAGCACTTCACTATGCCATTCATAACGGTGAATAAGTATTCTGTGAAATATAGCCTAAGAGACCCACACGGTGCACACACTGTCACGTTTACACACGTGGGACAAGGAGTCTTCGGAGATCACATAAGTAAAATCCATGACTAGCACAATGACATCTAGATTACAAGCATCATCATATGAATCTCAATCATGTGAGCAACTCATGAGATTATTGTATTGAAGTACATAGGAGAGAGATTAACCACATAGCTACCGGTACGGCCCCGAGCCTCGATGGAGAACTACTCCCTCCTCATGGGAGACAGCAGCGTTGATGAAGATGGCGGTGGTGTCGATGGAGAAGCCTTCCGGGGGCACTTCCCCGTCCCGCGTCGGAACAGAGACTCCTGTCCCACAGATCTTGGCTTCGCGATGGCGGCGGCTACGGAAGGTTTTCTCTGGTTTTGATCGAACGTGGCGGGTTTCGCGGCGGAGACCTTAAGTGAGCGGAAGGGCGACCTCGGAGGGGGCCCGTGGGCCCACACACTAGGGCGGCGCTCGCCGCGCCGAGGTGTTGTGTGGCCCACCCCTGGCTCTCGGGTGTTCTGGAAGCTTCGTCCAATTATAAGACTCCGGGCGTTGATTTCGTCCAATTAAGAATATTTCCTTACTAGGATTTTACCGGAACCAAAAGCAACTTGAGGAGCGGCCTTCGGCATCTCGTCAGCTAGGTTAGTTCCGGAACGCATAAATATGACATATAATGTGTATAAACATGTAGATATCATCAATAATGTGGCATGGAACATAAGAAATTATCGATACGTCGGAGGCGTATCAGCATCCCCAAGCTTAGTTTCTGCTCGTCCCGAGCAGGTAAACGATAACAAAGATAATTTCTGGAGTGACATGCCATCATAACCTTGATCATACTATTGTCAGCATATGTAATGAATGCAGCGATCAAAACAATGGTAATGACATGAGTAAACAAATGAATCATAAAGCAAAGACTTTCATGAATAGTACTTTCAAGACAAGCATCAATAAGTCTTGCATAAAAGTTAACTCATAAAGCAATAAATCAAAGTAAAGGTATTGAAGCAACACAAAGGAAGATTAAGTTTCAGCGGTTGCTTTCAACATAACATGTATATCTCATGGATAGTGTCCAATGTAAAGTAATATAACAAGTGCAATATGCAAGTATGTAGGAATCGATGCACAGACACAATTCACACAAGTGTTTGCTTCTTGAGGTGGAAGAAATAGGTGAACTGACTCAACATAAAAAGTAAAAGAAAGGTCCTTCAAAGAGAAAATCGAGTGCTATATTTGTGCTAGAGCTTTTATTTTGAAAACATGAAACATTTTGTCAACGGTGGTAATAAAGCATATGTATCATGTAAATTATATCTTACAAGTTGCAAGCCTCATGCATAGTGTACTAATAGTGCCCGCACCTTGTCTAATTAGATTGGATTAACACGGATTATCATTGCATAACATATGTTTTAACCAAGTGTCACAAAGGAGTTACCTCTATGCCACCTGTACAAGGGTCTAAGGAGAAAGTTCGTATTGGATTTCTCACTTTGGTCGTCTTCAACTTAGACACCTCTTAGGGACAACATAGACCTTGAGATAATGGACTCTCTTTTAATGTAAGCATTCAACAGTTAACATATTCTCATAAGAGATTGAGGTTTTATGTCCAAACTGAAACTTCACATGATTCATGGCTTTAGTTAGCGGCCCAATGTTCTTCTCTAACAGTATGCATACTCAAACCATTTGATTGTGAAAACCACCCTTACTTCAGACAAGACGGACATGCATAGCAACTCACATGATATTCAACAAAGAAAGTTGATGGCGTCCCCGAGAAAACATGGTTACCGCACAACAAGCAACAATAAGAGATAAAGTGCATAAGTACATATTCAATACCACAATAGTTTTAAAGGCTATTTTGTCCCATGAGCTATATATTGCAAAGGCGAATGATGGAAATTTAAAGGTAGCACTCAAGCAATTTACTTTGGAATGGCGGAAAAATACCATGTAGTAGGTAGGTATGAGTGGACACAAATGGCATAGTGGTTGGCTCAAGGATTTTGGATGCATGAGAAGTATTCCTCTCGATACAAGGTTTAGGCTAGCAAGGTTATTTGAAACAAACACAAGGATGAACCGGTGCGGCAAAACTCACATAAAGACATATTGTAAACATTGTAAGACTGTCTTCCTTGTTGTTCAAAATTCAATACTAGAAATTATCTAGACTTTAGAGAGACAAATCCAAACCAAATTTTGGCAAGCTCTATGTATTTCTTCATTAGCTAGGTGCAAAGTATATGATGCAAGAGCTTAAACATGAGCACAACAATTGCAAAATATCACATTATCCAAGACATTTTACCAAATACTACATGTAGCATTTTCCGTTTCCAACCATATAACAATTAACGAAGCAGTTTCAACCTTCGCCATGAACATTAAAAGCTAAGAACACATGTGTTCATACGAACCAGCGGAGGGTGTCTCTCTCCCACACAAGCATTTATTCAAACGCAAACAAAAATAAAAGCACACAGACGCTCCAAGTAAAGTACATAAGATGTGACCGAATACAAATATAGTTTCAAGGGAGGAACCTGATAAATTTGTCGATGAAGAAGGATGCCTTAGGCATCCCCAAACTTAGATGCTTGAGTCTTCTTGAAATATGCAGGGATGAACACGGGGCATCCCCAAGCTTAGACTCTTCACTCTTCTTGATCATAGGATGTCATCCTCCTCTCTTGACCCTTGAAAACTTCCTCCACCAAACTCGAAACAAACTCATGGAGGGTTAGTGCATAATCAAAATTCACATGTTCAGAGGTGACCCAATCATTCTTAACACTTCTGGACATTGCACAAGCTACTGGACGTTAATGGAACAAAGAAATCTATCCAACATGGCAAAAGAGGCAATGCGAAATAAAGGCAGAATCTGTCAAAACAGAACAGTCCGTAAGGCAATTTTAAAATGGCACCAGACTTGCTCAAATGAAAATGCCCAAATTGAATGAAAGTTGCGTACATATCTGAGGATCACGCACGTAAATTGGCATATTTTCTGAGCTACCTACAGAGAGGCAGGTCGAAATTCGTGACAGCAAAGAAATCTGTTTTTGCGCATAATCCAAATCTAGTATCAACATTACTATAAAAGACTTTACTTGGCACAACAATGCAATAAAATAAGATAAGGAGAGGTTGCTACAGTAGTAACAACTTCCAAGACTCAAATATAAAACAAAGTACTGTAGCAAAATAAACACATGGGTTATCTCCCAAGAAGTTCTTTCTTTATAGCCATTAAGATGGGCTCAGCAATTTTAATGATGCTCTCGCAAGAAATAGTATTTGAAGCAAAAGAGAGCATCAAAAGGCAAATTCAAAACAAATTTAAGCCTAACATGCTTCCTATGAAAAGGAATCTTGTACACAAATGAATTCATGAAGAACAAGGTGACAAGCATAAGAGGATAAAACACGAGTAACTTCAAGATTCTCAACATAAAGAGGGGAAACTTAATATTATTAAGATGCATATAACCATGTTTCCCTCTCTCAAAATAACTTTCAGAGGCATCATGAACAAACTCAACAATATAAGTATCACATAAAGCATTCTTATTCACATGCATAAAAGTATCATTACTCTCCACGTAAGCATAATCAATTTTATTAGTTGTAGTGGGAGCAAATTCAACAAAGTAGCTATCATTTTATTCTCATCATCAAATATAGGAGGCATATTGTAATCATAATTAAACTTATCCTCCATAGTAGGCACTAAAAGACCAATATCATTATAATCATCATATAGGAGGCAAAGTATCATCAAAATAAATTTTCTCCCTCAATGCTTGGGGGACTAAAAATATCATGCTCATCAAAGCCAGCTTCCCAAACTTAGAATTTTCCATATCATTAGCAACAATGGTGTTCAACTTCATATTAATATGTTCCATAGGTTTTTAATTTTTCGCATCAAACCATCCATGTCTTAAATCAGGAAATAGAATAAGAAGCTCATTGTTGTCATTATGCCAAACTAGTGTTAACAAGAAACAAAAAGATGCAATTGCAGGATCTAAAGGAAATAGCTTCGAGCACACACACAACGGCAACAGAAAAGTACTTTACCTGGGACCGGAGTATGAGAGCCTTTTACCTTTCCTCCCCGACAACGGCGCCAGAAAAGTGCTTGATGTCTACGGGTGCTTCTATTCTTGTAGCCAGTGTTGGGCCTCCAAGAGAGGTTTGTAGAACAGCGGCAAGTTTCCCTTAAGTGGATCACCCAAGGTTTATCGAACTCGGGGAGGAAGAGGTCAAGGTATCCCTCTCATGCAACCCCCGCAACCACAAAGCAAGAAGTCTCTTGTGTCCCCAACACCTAATAGGTGCACTAGTTGTGAAGAGATAGTGAAATACAAGTGGTATAAATGAATATGAGCAGTAGTATGACGCCAGAAAAGTGCTTGCTGGCGTGCAGATGATGGTAGTAATATTGCAGGAAGTAAAGATGCAGTAAAACTGTAAACAAGCAGCGATAGCAGTATTTAGGAACAAGGCCTAGGGATCATACTTTTCACTAGTGGACACTCTCAACATTGATCACATAACAAAATAAATAGATAGATGCTAGACTCTACACCCTCTCTTGTTGGATGATGAACACCACTAGCTGTGTAGGGCTACAACGAACCCTCAATGCCGGGGTTAACAAGCTCCACAATATTCAATGTTCATATTTAAATAACCTTAGAGTGCATAACAGATCAACATAACCAAACCAAGTACTAACATAGCATGCACATTGTCACCTTCACGCTACGAAAGGAGGAATAGATCACATCAATACTATCATAGCAATAGTTAACTTCATAATCTACAAGAGATCACAATCATAGCCTCCGCCAAGTACTACACGATGCACACACTGTCACCATTACACCGTGCAGGAGGAATAAACTACTTTAATAACATCACTAGAGTAGCACACAGATAAATTGTGATACAAAACACATTGCAATCATAAAGAGATATAAATAAGCACTTCTCTATGCCATTCATAACAGTGAATAAGTATTCTGTGAAATATAGCCTAAGAGACCCACACGGTGCACACACTGTGTCACGTTTACACACGTGGGACAAGGGAGTCTCAGGAGATCACATAGTAAAATCCACTTGACTAGCACAATGACATCTAGATTACAAGCATCATCATATGAATCTCAATCGTGTAAGGCGGCTCATGAGATTATTGTATTCAAGTACATAGGAGAGAGATGTACCACATAGCTACCGGTACAGCCCAGAGCCTCGATGGAGAACTTCCACTCACCTCATGGAGGCAGCAGCGGTGATGAAGATAGCGGTGGTGTCGATGGAGAAGCAGCTCCGGGGGCACTTCCCCGTCCGGCGGCGTGCCGGAACAGAGACTTCTGTCCCCCGGATCTTGGCTTCGCGATGGCGGCTACGGAAGGGTTTTTCTGCCGGGTTTCGTCGAACGTGGGTAGGGTTTCGCCGACGGAGACCTTAAGTAGGCGGAAGGGCAGCTCGGAGGGGCCTGGTGGGCCCACACACTAGGGCGCGGCCTACGGCGCGCCGAGTGTTGTGTGGGGCCCCGGGGGCTCCCCCTCTGTCTCGGGTGTGGAAGCTTCGTCCAATTATAAGACTCCGGGCGTTGATTTCGTCCAATTAAGGAATATTTCCTTACTGATTTAGCAGAAAACAGCAACAGGCCCTTCGGCATCTCGTCAATAGGTTAGTTACGGAAACCGCATAAATATGACATATAATGTGTATAAAACATGTAGATATCTTCACCAATAATGTGGCATGGAACATAAGAAATTATCGATACGTCGGAGACGCATCAGCATCCCCAAGCTTAGTTCCTGCTCGTCCCGAGCAGGTAAACGATAACAAAGATAATTTCTGAAGTGACATGCTATCATAACCTTGATCATACTATTGTAAGCATATGTAATGAATGCAGCGATCAAAACAATGGTAATGACATGATAAACAAATGAATCATAAAGCAAAGACTTTTCATGAATAGTACTTTCAAGACAAGCATCAATAAGTCTTGCATAAGAGTTAACTCATAAAGCAATAAATCAAAGTAAAGGTATTGAAGCAACAAAGGAAGATTAAGTTTCAGCGGTTGCTTTCAACATAACATGTATATCTCATGGATAGTGTCAATGTAAAGTAATATAACAAGTGCAATATGCAAGTATGTAGGAATCAATGCACGGTTCACACAAGTGTTTGCTTCTTGAGGTGGAAGGAGATAGGTGAACTGACTCAACATAAAAGTAAAAGAAAAGGTCCTTCAAAGAGGAAAGCATCGATTGCTATATTTGTGCTAGAGCTTTTATTTTGAAAACATGAAACAATTTTGTCAACAGTAGGAAAGTAATAAAGCATATGTATCATGTAAATTATATCTTACAAGTTGCAAGCCTCATGCATAGTGTACTAATAGTGCCCGCACCTTGTCCTAATTAGATTGGATTAACACGGATTATCATTGCATAACATATGTTTCAACCAAGTGTCACAAAGGAGTACTTCTATGCGCTTTGTATAAAGTGCAGGGAGAGAAAGTTCGTGGATTTCTCACTTTTGATCATTCTTCAACTTAGACACCCATACAGGGACAACATAGACAAGAGATAATGGACTCCTCTTTTAATGCTTAAGCATTCCAACGGTTAATATTCTCATAAGAGATTGAGGTTTATGTCCAAGCGGAAACTTCCACCATGATTCATGGCTTTAGTTAGCGGCCCAATGTTCTTATCATTATGCATACTCAAACCATTTTGATTGTGAAAACCGCCCTTACTTCGGACAAGACGAACATCACATAGCAACTCACATGATATTCAACAAAGGTAAAAAGTTGATGGCGTCCCCGAGAAAACATGGTTACCGCACAACAAGCAATAATTAGAGATAAAGTGCATAAGTACATATTCAATACCACAATAGTTTTTAAGGCTATTTTGTCCCATGAGCTATATATTGCAAGGCGAATGATGGAAATTTAAAGGTAGCACTCAAACAATTTACTTTGGAATGGCGGAAAAATACCATGTAGTAGGTAGGTATGGTGGACACAAATGGCATAGTGGTTGGCTCAAGGATTTAAGATGCATGAGAAGTATTCCCTCTCGATACAAGGCTTAGGCTAGCAAGGTTATTTGAAAAAACACAAGGATGAACCGGTGCAGCAAAACTCACATAAAAGACATATTGTAAACATTATAAGAATCTACACCGTCTTCCTTGTTGTTCAAAATTCAATACTAGAAATTATCTAGACTTTAGAGAGACCAAATATGCAAACCAAATTTAGCAAGCTCTATGTATTTCTTCATTAATAGGTGCAAAGTATATGATGCAAGAGCTTAAACATGAGCACAACAATTGCCAAGTATCAAATTATCCAAGACATTTTACCAATTACCACATGTAGCATTTTCCGTTTCCAACCATATAACAATGCGAAGCAGTTTCAACCTTCGCCATGAAAATTAAAAGCTAAGAACACATGTGTTCATACGAACCAGCGGAGCGTGTCTCTCCCACACAAGCATTTATTCAAACAAAAACAAAAACAAAAACATACAGACGCTCCAAGTAAAGTACATAAGATGTGACCGAATACAAATATAGTTTCACTAGAGGAACCTGATAATGTTGTCGATGAAGAAGGGGATGCCTTGGGCATCCCCAGCTTAGATGCTTGAGTCTTCTTGAAATATGCAGGGATGAACCACGGGGGCATCCCCAAGCTTAGACTTTTCACTCTTCTTGATCACATTATATCACCCTCTTCTATTGACCCTTGAAAACTTCCTCCACACCAAACTCGAAACAAACTCATTGGAGGGTTAGTGCATAATCAAAAATTCACATGTTCAGAGGTGACACAATCATTCTTAACACTTCTGGACATTGCACAAGACTTCTGAAAGTAATGGAACAAAGAAATCTATCCAACACAGCAAAAGAGGCAATGCGAAATAAAAGGCAGAATCTGTCAAAACAGAGCAGTCCATAAAGACGAATTTTCCAGGGGCACTTAACTTGCTCAAATGAAAATGCTCAAATTGAATGAAAGTTGTACGTATCTGAGGATCACGCACGTAAATTGGCATATTTTTCTGAGCTACCTACAGAGAGGCAGGTCGAAATTCGTGACAGCAAGAAATCTGTTTTTGCGCAGCAATCCAAATCTAGTATCAACCTTTCTATCAAAGACTTTACTTGGCACAACAATGCAATAAAATAAGATAAGGAGAGGTTGCTACAGTAGTAACAACTTCCAAGACTCAAATATAAAACAAAAGTACTGTAGCAAAATAAACACATGGGTTATCTCCAAGAAGTTCTTTCTTTATAGCCATTAAGATAGGCTCAGCAATTTTAATGATGCACTCGCAAGAAATAGTATTTGAAGCAAAGAGAGCATCAAAAGGCAAATTCAAAACAAATTTAAGCCTAACATGCTTCCTATGAAAAGGAATCTTGTACACAAATGAATTCATGAAGAACAAAGTGACAAGCATAAGAGGATAAAACACGAGTAACTTCAAGATTCTCAACATAAAGAGGGAAACTTAATATTATTAAGATGCAGATAACCATGTTTCCCTCTCTCATAATAACTTTCAGAGCATCATGAACAAACTCAACAATATAAGTATCACATAAAGCATTCTTATTCACATGCATAAAAGTATCATTACTCCAACATAAGCATAATCAATTTTATTAGTTGTAGTGGGAGCAAATTCAACAAAGTAGCTATCATTTTTATTCTCATCATCAAATATAGCATATTGTAATCATAATTAAACTTATCCTCCATAGTAGGCGGTACCAAAAGACCACTATCATTATAATCATCATAAATAGGAGGCAAAGTATCATCAAAGTAAATTTTCTCCTCAATGCTTGGGGGACTAAAAAGATCATGAAAACCAGCTTCCCCAAGCTTAGAATTTTTCATATCATTAGCAACAATGGTGTTCAAAGCGTTCATACTAATATGTTCCATAGGTTTTTTTAATTTTCGCATCAAACCATCCATGTCTTAAATCGGGAAATAGAATAAGAAGCTCATTGTTGTCCATTATGCCTAACTAGTGTAAACAAGAAACAAAAAGATGCAATTGCAGGATCTAAAGGAAATAGCTTCGAGCACTCACACAATGGCGCCAGAAGAGTACTTTACCTGGGACCGGAGTATGAGAGCCTTTTACCTTTCCTCCCCAACGAGCGCCGAGAAAGTGCTTGATGTCTACGGGTGCTTCTATTCTTGTAGGCAGTGTTGGGCCTCCAAGCCTTAGAGGTTTTGTAGAACGGCTGACAGAAGTTTCCCTTAAGTGGATCACCCAAGGTTTATCGAACTCGGGGAGGAAGAGGTCAAAAGGTATCCCTCTCATGCAACCACTGCAACCACAAAGCAAGAAGTCTCTTGTGTCCCCAACACACCTAATAGGTGCACTAGTTCGGCGAAGAGATAGTGAAATACAAGTGGTATAAATGAATATGAGCGCTAGTACGGCGCCAGAAAATAGCTTGCTGGCGTGCAGTTGATGGTAGTAATATTGCAGGAAGTAAAGATGCAGTAAAACAGTAAACAAGCAGCGATAGCAATATTTAGGAACAAGGCCTAGGGATCATACTTTCACTAGTGGACACTCTCAACATTGATCACATAACAAAATAAATAGATAGATGCTAGACTCTACACCCTCTTGTTGGATGATGAACACCACTAAGTGTGTAGGATTACCGAACCCTCAATGCGGAGTTAACAAGCTCCACAATATTCAATGTTCATATTTAAATAACCTTAGAGTGCATAAGAGATCAACATAACCAAACCAAGTACTAACATAGCATGCACACTGTCACCTTCACACTACGAAAGGAGGGATAGATCACATCAATACTATCATAGCAATAGTTAACTTCATAATCTACAAGAGATCACAATCTTAGCCTACGCCAAGTACTACACGATGCACACACTTTCACCTTACACCGTGCGGGAGGAATAAACTACTTTAATAACATCACTAGAGTAGCACACGAGATAAATTGTGATACAAAACACATTGCAATCATAAAAAAAAAAAAAAAGAGATATAAATAAGCACTTCACTATGCCATTCCTAACAGTGAATAAGTATCTGTGAAATATAGCCTTAGAGACCCACACGGTGCACACAATGTCACGTTTACACACGTGGGACAAGGAGTCTCCCGGAGATCACATAAGTAAAATCCACTTGACTAGCAGAGTGACATCTAGATTACAAGCATCATCATATGAATCTCAATCATGTAAGGCAGCTCATGAGATTATTGTATTGAAGTACATAGGAGAGATTAGCCACACATAGCTACCGGTACGGCGAGCCTCGATGAGAACTACTCCCCTCCTCATGGGAGACGAGCGTTGATGAAGATGGCGGTGGTGTCGATGGAGAGGCCTTCCGGGGGCACTTCCCGTCCGGGGCGTGCGGGAACGGAGACTCTTGTCCCCCGGATCTTGGCTTCGCGATGGCGGCGGCTCATGGAAGGTTTTCTCTGGTTTCGTCGAACGTGGTAGGGTTTGTGGCGGGGCATAAGAAAGTAACAACTTTCAACCGGGCTTTGTGGCAGGCTCTACACTAAGGTGTGGCTCACCCTCTGGCAGCGCCAGGGTGTTGTGTGGGGCCCCAGAAGGGCTCCTGCAGCGCTCTCGGGTGTTACGGAAGCTTCGTCAATTATAAGACTGCGGGCGTTGATTTCGTCCAATTCCGAGAATATTCCTTACTAGGATTTTCCGGAACCAAAAACAGCAGAAAGCACCGGCCCTTCGGCATCTCGTCAATAGGTTAGTTAGGAAAACGCATAAATATGACATATAATGTGTATAAAACATGTAGATATCATCAATAATGTGGCATGGAACATAAGAAATTATCGATCGTCGGAGGCATGTCAGCATCTAAGCTTAGTTTACGCTTAGGTCCCGACGGTAAACGATAACAAGATAATTTCTGGAGTGACATCATAACCATGATCATACTATTGTAAGCATATGTAATGAATGCAACGATCAAAACAATGATAATGACATGAGTAAACAAATGAATCATAAAGCAAAGACTTTTCATGAATAGTACTTTCAAGACAAGCATCAATAAGTCTTGCATAAGAGTTAACTCATAAAGCAATAAATCAAAATAAAGGTATTGAAGCAACACAAAGGAAGATTAAGTTTCAGCGGTTGCTTTCAACTTATAACATGTATATCTCATGGATAGTGTCAATGTAAGGTAATATAACAAGTGCAATATGCAAGTATGTAGGAATCAATGCACGGTTCACACAAGTGTTTGCTTCTTGAGGTGGAGAGAAATAGGTGAAGTGACTCAACATAAAAGTAAAAGAAAGGTCCTTCAAAGAGGAAAGCATCGGTGCTATATTTGTGCTAGAGCTTTTATTTTGAAAACATGAAACAATTTTGTCAACGGTAGTAATAAAGCATATGTATCATGTAAATTATATCTTACAAGTTGCAAGCCTCATGCATAGTGTACTAATAGTGCCCGCACCTTGTCCTAATTAGATTGGATTAACACGGATTATCATTGCATAACATATGTTTCAACCAAGTGTCACAAAGGGGTACCTCTATGCCGCCTGTACATGGGTCTAAGGAGAAAGTTCGCAATGGATTTCTCGCTTTTGATCATTCTTCAACTTAGACACCCATACCGGGACAACATAGACAACAGATAATGGACTCCTCTTTTAATGCTTAAGCATTCAACGGTTAATATTCTCATAAGAGATTGAGGTTTTATGTCCAAACTGAAACTTCCACCATGATTCATGGCTTTAGTTAGCGGCCCAATGTTCTTCTCTAACAGTATGCATACTCAAACCATTTGATTGTGAAAACCGCCCTTACTTGAGACAAGACGAACATGCATAGAAACTCACATGATATTCAACAAAGGTAAAAAGTTGATGGCGTCCCCAGAAAACATGGTTACCGCACAACAAGCAACTTAATAAGAGATAAAGTGCATAAGTACATATTCAATACCACAATAGTTTTTAAGGCTATTTTGTCCCATGAGCTATATATTGCAAAGGCGAATGATGGAAATTTAAAAGTAGCACTCAAGCAATTTACTTTGGAATGGGCGGAAAAATACCATGTAGTAGGTAGGTATGGTGGACACAAATGGCATAGTGGTTGGCTCAAGGATTTGGATGCATGATAAGTATTCCCTCTCGATACAAGGCTTAGGCTAGGGTTATTTGAAACAAACACAAGGATGAACCGGTGCAACAAAACTCACATAAAAGACATATTGTAAACATTATAAGACTCTACACCGTCTTCCTTGTTCAAAACTCAATACTAGATATTATCTAGAACTTAGAGAGACCAAATATGCAAACCAAATTTAGCAAGCTCTATGTATTTCTTCATTAATAGGTGCAAAGTATATGATACAAAGCTTAAACATGAGCACAACAATTTCAAGTATCAAATTATCCAAGACATTTTACCAATTGCTACATGTAGCATTTTCCGTTTCCAACCATATAACAATTAACAAAGCAGTTTCAGCCTTAGCCATGAACATTAAAAGCTAAGAACACATGTGTTTATACGAACCAGCGGAGCGTGTCTCTCTCCCACACAAGCATTTATTCAAACAAAAACACAAACAAAAGCACACAGACGCTCCAAGTAAAGTACATAAGATGTGACCGAATAAAAATATAGTTTCAAGGAAGGAACCTGATAAATTTGTCGATGAAGAAGGGGATGCCTTGGGCATCCCAAGCTTAGATGCTTGAGTCTTCTTGAAATATGCAGGGATGAACCACGGGCATCCCCAAGCTTAGACTCTTCCTCTTCTTGATCATAGTATATCATCCTCCTCTCTTGACCCTTAGCTTCCTGCAAATAGAAACAAACTCATCGGAGGTTGGTACATAATCAAAAATTCATGTTCAGAGGTGACACAATCATTCTTATACGGACAATGCACAAAACTCTTGGACGTTAATGGAACAAGCAAATCCATCCAACACGGCAGAGAGCCAATGCGAAATAAAGGCAGAATCTGTCAAACAGAAGAGTCCGTAAAGACGAATTTTAAAATGGCACCATACTTGCTCAAATGAAAATGCCCAAATTGAATGAAAGTTGCGTACATATCTGAGGATCACGCAAATTGGCATATTTTTCTGAGCTACCTACAGAGAGGCAGGTCGAAATTCGTGACAGCAAGAAATCTGTTTTTGCGCAGCAATCCAAATCTAGTATCAACCTTTCTATCAAAGACTTTACTTGGCACAACAATGCAATAAAATAAGATAAGGAGAGGTTGCTACAGTAGTAACAACTTCCAAGACTCAAATATAAAACAAAATGCAGAAGTAAAATAATGGGTTGTCTCCCATAAGCGCTTTTTCTTTAAAAGCCTTTCAGCTAGGCTCAACAATTTTAATGAGCACTCGAAAGAAATAGTATTTGAAGCAAAAGAGAGCATCAAAGGAGGCAAATTCAAAACAAATTTAAGCCTAACATGCTTCCTATGAAAAGGAATCTTGTACACAAATGAATTCATGAAGAACAAAGTGACAAGCATAAGAGGATAAAACACGAGTAACTTCAAGATTCTCAACATAAGGAGGGGAAACTTAATATTATTAAGATGCATATAACCATGTTTCCCTCTCTCATAATAACTTTCAGTAGCATCATGAACAAACTCAACAATATAAGTATCACATAAAGCATTCTTATTCACATGCATAAAAGTATCATTACTCTCCACGTAAGCATAATCAATTTTATTAGTTGTAGTGGGAGCAAATTCAACAAAGTAGCTATCATTTTTATTCTCATCATCAAATATAGGAGGCATATTGTAATCATAATTAAACTTATCCTCCATAGTAGGCGGTACTAAAAGACCAATATCATTATAATCATCATAAATAGGAGGCAAAGTATCATCAAAGTAAATTTTCTCCTCAAATGCTTGGGGGACTAAAAATATCATGCTCGTCAAAGCCAGCTTCCCCAAGCTTAGATTTTTCCATATCATTAGCAACAATGGTGTTCCAGCGTTCATACTAATATGTTCCATAGGTTTTTAATTTTAGCATCAAACCATCCATGTCTTAATTCAGGAAAGAATAAAAAGCTCATTGTTGTCCATTATGCCTAACTAGTGTAAACAAGAAACAAAAAGATGCAATTGCGGGATCTAAAGGAAATAGCTTGAGCACACACACACAACGGCAACGAGAAAGTACTACACAGGACCGGAGTATGAGAGCCCTTTACACTTTCCCTCCCAAACAACGAGCGCAGAGGAAAAGAGTGCTTGATGTCTACGGGTGCTTTATTCTTGTAGGCAGTGTTGGGCCTCCAAAAGCAGAGGTTTGTAGAACAACAACAAGTTTCCCTTAAGTGGATCGCCAAGGTTTATCGAACTCGGGGAGGAAGAGGTCAAAGGTATCCCTCTCATGCAACCCCTGCAACCACAAAACAAGAAGTCTCTTTTTGTCCCCAACACACCTAATAGGTGCACTAGTTCGTGAAGAGATAGTGAAATACAAGTGGTATAAATGAATATGAGCGGTAGTAACGGCGCCCGAGAAAAGTGCTTGCGGCGTCAGAGATGATGGTAGTAATATTACTGCGAGAGTAAAGATGCGGTAAAACGGTAAACAAACGGCGATAGCGATGTTTAGGAACAAGGCCTAGGGATCATACTTTCACTAGTGGACCTCTCAACATTGATCACATAACAAATAAATAACTTCTCCTCAATTGTTGGATGATGAACACCACTAACTGTGTAGGATTACACGAACCCTCAATGCAGGAGTTAACAAGCTCCACAATATTCAATGTTCATATTTAAATAACCTTGGAGTGTATAACAGATCAACATAACCAAACCAAGTACTAACATAGCATGCACACTGTCACCTTCACACTACGAAAGGAAGAATAGATCACATCAATACTATCATAGCAATAGTTAACTTCATAATCTACAAGAGATCACAATCATAGCCTACGCAAAGTACTACACGATGCACACACTGTCACCATTACACCGTGCAGGAGGAATAAACTACTTTAATAACATCACTAGAGTAGCACACGGATAAATTGTGATACAAAACACATTGCAATCATAAAGAGATATAAATAAGCGCTTCACTATGCCATTCATAAGAGTGATAAGTATTATGTGAAATATAGCCTAAGAGACCCACATGGTGCACACACACTGTCACCTTTACACACGTGGGACAAGGAGTCTCCGGAGATCACATAAGTAAAACTCACTTGACTAGCACAGTGACATCTAGATTACAAGCATCATCATATGAATCTCAATCATGTAAGGCAGCTCATGAGATTATTGTATTGAAGTACATAGGAGAGAGATGAACCACATAGCCACCAGCCCCGAGCCTCGATGGAGAACTACTCCCTCCTCATGGGAGACAGCGGCGTTGATGAAGATGGCGGTGGTGTCGATGGAGGAAGCTTCCGGGGGCACTTCCCCGTCCGGCGGCGTGCCGGAACAGAGGCTCTTGTCCCCCAGATCTTGGCTTCGCGATGGTGGCGGCTACGGAACTCTTTCTCTGGTTTCGTCGAACGTGGTAGGGTTTCGCGACGGAGACCTTAAGTAGGCGGAAGGGCAGCCTCGGAGGGGGCCTGGTGGGCCCACACACTAGAGAGGCGCGGCCCTGCTGGCCCGCGCCCAGGGGGTGTTGTGTAAATTTGGGGAGCGCTCCCTACGCGGCTCTCGGGTGTTCTGGAAAAAAAAAAAAAATAAGACCCTGGGCGTTGATTTCGTCCAATTCCAGAATATTTCCTTACTAAGTTTACGGAACCAAACAGCGGAAAACGGGGCGGCCCTTCGGCATCTCGTCGGTAGGTTGGACTAGGAAAACGCATAAATATGACATATAATGTGTATAAAACATGTAGATATCATCAATAATGTGGCATGGAACATAAGAAATTATCGATACGTCGGAACGTATCGGGAGGCAAGCCACCTCGCGGCTGGGGGATGGCCTCGGATCTGGAGCCAAGCCTCACTCTCCTCGCCCCTGCCTAAGCCTTGCTAGGTGGTGATGGGGGCGGATCTCGTGTTGCTCCTCCTCAAGGTCTGGGACCACGGCACCAAGGGCGGCGGCCCTGGATGGCGGAGACGGCGTCGACCTGGTGGCGGGCGTCCGGTGCTGCTGACCGTGGCACCGCGGTGGTGGTCTTCTCTTTCGCCGGAGGAGATCGGCTAGTTGTGTGGCTAGCTTTGGCGGATCTCGCGATCCGTCGTCTAGCTCCCGATGGTGAGGCGTAGCTGCCGGTGAAAGCCGGCCTGACTTCGGTCATGGCGGATGATGGCGGCGCATGTTCGTCGTTACCTTGTGGGCCGTGATTGAGATAAGCTTAGAGGATGTGCACGTAGAATATTTCTGAATCGGCCTTGTACGAGAGTTTGGGCCATATTGCCCTTGTATTTGTATATTATGGTAGACTTTGTTAGAATTGAGAGATAGAGTTTAGCTCGTACACGGTTAGGTTTATTCCCAAATTAGAGAGTCTACGGACTATAAATATGTACCTAGGGTTATTGAGAAAGGGGCGATCACGTTCACAACACACCAATCCGGACGCGTAGCCACCCCTTTGTTTCGGGGGTTTCTTAGGGAAGCGTCATGCTGCCTAGATCGCATCTCGCGATCTAGGCAGTATCTGTTTATTCGTTGCTGGTGTTGCTCGTACTGAAGCCTTTTTGATGGCGAGCAACACCCTTATCATAGATGTTTTGGGGCTGACGTCGATGCTTTTATGATATGCTTGCTTAGCTACGCTGCCCCTCAATATCTAGCTGCCTTTGGGCGTAAGGGCAGCGTCTTGCTTAATCTTTATTTAGTAGATCCGATCTGTTATAGTTGTTCCTTGTTCTCCAAGGATTAGTTTAATATCCGTATGTTTAGGCCTTGCAAACGGGTTGAATGATCCGGTAGTGCGTAAGGTATGGTTTGCTGATCCTAGAAGGGATTGTTCCGGGAATCGACTTCACGTTGGTTTTTAGGCCTCTTTAGGACTAGTTTTCCATCATCTTTCGTATCTGCTAGGCTCAACTACGCGTAGGATGTTCCGGTTATGCGGTGAAAACCCTAGGCTAATAAGTAGGTGGTTTAGCTTTGTTTTGATCAAGCAGGATCCCCGTGTCATTGTAAATCCAACGTGAATCACGGGGCAATCGGCTCTTTGAGCCGATTCACGGGATAACAAGAGCCGATCGGGGCTCGTATTTAATGTTTGCGTGTTTCCATGCAAGAAACTAATTGAAGCAATCCATCACCTTCCCTGACCAGGTATAGGTCGGGTGGCACGCCCACGTTACGTCGTTTGGGACGTGTGCCGAGCATTGCGAGCGTCGCCCAGGGACCCGGGGAGCCTCCGGCGATCTGGGAGCCTCCCGGCTCTCCGTGTTGCTCGTCGGTGCTCGCCGGCGGTGGGTTTTGGCGGGCAACACATTCGGCACGCCCGGTGGGACAAACAACAACAACTACGTCGACATCTGCAGCAACTATGTCAAAATCTGCAGCTGAGATGGCGACCAGACGATCACGTACGAAGATGCGCACGAGGGAGCACAAGAAGAAATATGATGAGATTAAGCGTCTTGAATCCGATCTCATCGCTCTTTTGAAGACACGTTCACGTGACGTCGGGTGGAAAGGAGTTACTCACCCGAAGGTGTTCTCGTGAAGTAGATCACGGCTCTACCCCGCGAGAGGAGAAGCACCGAGCTCTGCGCCGAAGTCAATTACATGGTGGCTCATTCGATACACCGTCATTCTGAAGCCTGTTGAACTCCTTCGAGCGCATTGCGGTTCGCGTGGTTCAGAGGAAATCATGAAGCATCGGTACTCCCCATCAGGACCTGCTCTAGGGACGCACCAAGGAGAAATACCGTTCCAGACCAGACCGCCGCTGCCGTTCGCGCTTACAGCTCCAGAGCCACAAGGTTCACCGGCGTACGTCGTCTACAAGGTTGGAGCGATCCTGGCGATTGCCAATTCCTCTATGAGCCACCTAAAGAGATCCCGCATGAATGCGATGTGCACATACGTGCCCCGAGGGTGCATGGCACGTAGCGCTCGACAGGTGCACCCGGCAAGGGATTTACGGGCAGAGACGGAGTAAACCGAGGCGTGGCTAGCTAAGTATGCCACCGGAACGAGTCATGAAGGCTCGGTCCCTACAGCTAATACCATGGAACAAATCAGCACGATCTTGAGAGACCGGTCGGCATCTGCAAGGAAAACAATCGGCTATTCCAAGCCGTACCAAGCAGTACGATCGGTCCCGCTGCAACCCAAGTATCGGCCCCACGAGTTCTCAAAAGTTCAATGGATCGGAAAGGGTCTAGCTCGATCGAGCACGTGAGCCGATACTTGGCACAGTTGGGCATGATTTCAGCATCAGATCCGCTACGTGTGAGGTTTTTCGCGCAATCTCTCACGGGATCGGCTTTTGGGTGGTACACCTCGTTGCCACCAAACTCAGTCCGGACTTGGAAGCAGCTGGAAGAAGCAGTTTCGTGTTCAATATCACTCGAAGCTACCGAGGTGGCATTGCCGATCTAGCGCGAGTACGGCAAAACGCGGAGAAGCTTGATGTCGAATTACATCCCGAGCGTTTCGGGACTGTTAGGCAGGTGTTATTCGCTCGTCCCCAAATGAGAAGAAACGATCGAGGCGGCATTGTTGGGCCTCGCGAGCGCCAGTCAGGTCGCTTTCACGTGGAGTACGGTTCAGCGCACATGGTCGAAATTAACACCCGTATGAGCAGCGCCATCCGGGCTTGTACCAAGACAAGTTCAAGCTGTCAGATAGGCTTTGATCGAGACGAGAGAAGAAGTTGAAAGTTCTCGCGGGAGAGCTGGAAGTATCGCATTGGCTGAATGGGTTCGGGGGGGCGATACCGTGTCACACCAAATGGGTGAAGCTGAGGGCCTCCAAGGGTTTGACTTCGCGTAAGCAGGGTGACGGATATTCGATTTATTGTAGGAAGCATTGAAGTTGCCAAAGGCCATAAAATCCCTACGGCGCAAGAGATGAACGGGAGACCGTGCACCAAGTGGCATCATTAGTTCACCCATGTCACCAATATTTGCACCAGGGATTGCGTCGCGAGATCCAAACGGCGATAGAACAAGGCCGTCTGATCCTCGGCCAGTTTGCCATGAAAGGGGACACGCATCCGTTTCCTGGCATCAACATGGTGGGAATCAAGCACCCCACGAGGCATCAGCCACGTTTCTCATTTGATGTTAACATGATAGGGCCTGTACACCACCATGGCAAGGATAAAGAAGAAAGCAGTCACTCCCGTGGCAAGGAAAAGGAGGAGGCCCACGCGATCGGCCCCGATATGATGACAGACGGTACCTCACAGAGGAACAAGTGAGAAGCGTGCGATATCAACGACCATTTTCCGCACATCTCCTTAACAAGTATGAGCGTCAGTACGACCATCGTCGGAGGTGCGACCGAGAAGACGAAAGATATCATCGGTCTGACGTGGACAATGGAAGGTATCGTCGGTATAATAGAGACGACGAAGGATATGAGCGCCGCGCTAAAGGGAAGTCTAGGGAGCAGGAAGACATTGATAGACACTGGGACTGTCCTTTCTTTAAGCACTGGTGGGATTCAGGAATGAGCCGATTGCTCGAATCGACAACTGCCCGAGTGTAGACAACGAGAAGAAGGACGCGGAGAAGTTTCAGTTTTCAGCGTCTAGGGCCTCTCCATACAGACAAGCTTGAATTTGAGTCATCTCAAGATGAAGACTTTGAGGAGTCAGAAGATGAAGAAGAGGATAGGTACCACCGGCCAAGGTGGTGTCCTGATGGACTCAGCCACTCCCAGAAGCGTAGGGTTCAGCGGCTACGTAGCTTGGAGCAAGCCGAAGCGCAATACTTGCACACGTTGCACGGCCTGATCTGGCCGTGAAAATTCAGCAAACTTTGGACGAGGAGAGTCGCCACGGAAGAAAGAATGGCGCCCCAAACAGAAGTAAGCCGATGTGAGCACATGGTGGCACGAATATGGGTGTTCATACTTCCATTCGGGTTTGCGTGCTCCGGGGAACCGAGAAGAAGTGCCGATAGCACGGTTGAGGCGCGGTCCACTGACCGGTTATCTTTGAAAAGCCACGAGAGAAGGGCTACAAACATTTGAAGGCCTTGTACCTAAAAGGTTACATCAATGGGCAGCCTGTCGGCAAGATGTTGGTCGACACGGGAGCGGTAGTCAATATAATGCCATACTCCATGCTACGGCGTTTGGGACGCTCTAACGCAGACCTGATCAAGACCAACGTCACACTAAGCGACTTCAACGGCCAAGCCTCAGAGACGCAAGGCGTTCTGAACGTGGATTTAACCGTAGGCCGGAAAACCATCCCTACATCATTCTTCATCGTCGACAGCAAAAGCACCTACGCTGTCCTGCTAGGGAGGGATTGGATTCACGCCAACTGCTGCATTCCATCTACGATGCACCAATGCCTGATACAGTGGGATGGAGATGAGGTGGAGGTCGTGCATGCAGATGATTCGATCGAGGTCTCCATAGCCGGCATGAATATTTGGGACTCGGAAGACCAAGAGCCGCTCTCTGGAGTCAGTTTGGACGGCTGTGATCGCATCGAGGTTACAAAAAGCGAGGGTGAGGCTGAGACATCACGGCCTAACCGAGTAGCAAGAGCGGGAATCAATCGACGTCGTGGCAAGGCCCAGATCACTGCGATCGGCCCCAAAAAATAAAAAGCAATGATCTCGCCTCAAGCATGTCACGTAGTCGTAGTAGGGAGACTCCCTCCCGTAGTGGAGCACAGATAAGTTGTAAACCTTCATTGAGCAATGCAATCAAAAAGGAGGCCGATTCAAACAATCGGCCAAAATTATCTGCTCTCGTTTCTTTTTGTGTTCGACATCGATCTGAGCGACGAGCTAGGAATGTGGGTTTACATGGCCCTGATGAGGTGAAGAGATTGACATTAGTGCAGGGATAAGCCACGGCCAACGCATTTATCGGTAAAAAGTTGGATCGCATCGAGGGGCTGATGATAGCTTTGTTGAAAGAATCTAGGGCTACAAGGATGTAGCGAGGTGGAAGCGAGGTTCGGAGTACAATTCCTGGAATCGAGATAGCGGAAACGGAATATCTTCAATTACTTGAAAGATTCGGCTGGGGGGCACCTAATATGGAATAACGGACAATGAAATATGGGGGCCGATGCACAGGTCGGCCGTAAAAAGGATGCAAGTACGGCCGGTGCGCGGCATCGACTTTAGAACTAAAAAGCCGATGCACGGCCATCGACTCCTAGAGTACAGCTCAGTCGAGCGATTCTCCAGGACCACAGAGGCTCTCTTTGAAGGAATGCCTCAGGGGCATGGAGAGGCGTCGGCACGAACACGATCCACCTCGGCGATCTCGGCCTCATCATCTTCGTCCTTGCACGTCACCAGCTGCTTGTTCGGGAGCATATTTCGGCGGATCAGTCTTCAGTTCAGCTTTGAGGCCTTCTGCTTCCTCGTGGGAGTGGGCAATAAGAGCTTCCTTATCTTGGATGAGTTGTTTGGTTGCCCGGACCCTCTCTTCAAGGTCCTCCAACTCCTTTCGCAAGGTCTCAAGTTCAGCGGTGCTGACAGAGGTGTCAGTTTTGGCGTCCAAAGCTGCCTTTCTGCAAATCGGCTCAACGGAAGCTGGCGTGGCGTAGTCGATTCTCGACGAGCCAATTTCACCCTTGACCTGTAGGCAGACAGAGTCACAACCCAGAGTTTCACCTGCAGCGTCACCGGGAGATGAGGCTGGATGTCTTCAGAATGCTCTTCACTTCCTCGGGGTCTTCAACCAATGTCTCAATTGAGGAGGAGAGCGGGGCTTGAGATGCGGGAGTTGACCATGTGGCGGCCAGGTCCGACTCTTCCTTGCTTTAAATGGCTGGTTCGATGGATTGGGGTCGAACGTCGGCGAGCTTGAGAGGTCATAACCCACACAAACAACAAGAACAACGTCAGTATACAGCGAAAGAGAAGGGTAGAGTTAAGGGAAGGGAGTGTACCTCTCCTAAGACCAGAGGAACAGTCGATGAAGAGGTGTGATGTCTACGTTCCCCCTCCTTTCCTGTAGACAGTGTTGGGCCCCCAAGAGCAGAGGTTTGTAGAACAGCAGCAAGTTTTCCCTTAAGTGGATCACCCAAGGTTTATCGAACTCGGGGAGGAAGAGGTCAAAGATATCCCTCTCATGCAACCCTGCAACCACAAAGCAAGAAGTCTCTTGTGTCCCCAACACACCTAATAGGTGCACTAGTTCGACGAAGAGATAGTGAAACAGGTGGTATGAATATATATGAGCAGTAGCAACGGTGCCAGAAAATAGCTTGCTGGCGTGTAGTTGATGGTGGTAGTATTGCAGCAGTAGTAACACAGTAAAACAGTAAACAAGCAGCGATAGCAATATTTAGGAGCAAGGCCTAGGGATTAGACTTTCACTAGTGGACACTCTCAACATTGATCACATAACGAACAGATAAATGCATACTCTACACTCTTGTTGGATGATGAACACATTGCGTAGGATTACACGAACCCTCAATGCCGGAGTTAACAAGCTCCACAATAATGCTCATATTTTAGTAACCTTTAGTGTAAGATAGATCAAAAGACTAAACCAAGTACTAGCATAGCATGCACACTGTCACCTTCATGCATATGTAGGAGGAATAGATCACATCAATATTATCATAGCAATAGTTAACTTCGCAATCTACAAGAGATCATGATCATAGCATAAACCAAGTACTAACACGGTGCACACACTGTCACCTTTACACACGTGCAGGAGGAATAGAACTACTTTAATAACTTTGCTAGAGTAGCACATAGATAGTAGTGATACAAAACTCATATGAATCTCAATCATGTAAAGCAGCTCATGAGATCATTGTATTGAGGTACATAGGAGAGAGATTAACCACATAGCTACCGGTACAGCCCCGAGCCTCGATGGAGAACTACTCCCTCCTCATGGGAGCAGCAGCGGTGATGAAGATGGCGGTGGAGATGGCAGCGGTGTCGATGGAGAAGCATTCGGGGCACTTCCCCGCTCGGCGGGGTGCCGGAACAGAGACTCTGTCCCCGGATCTTGGCTTCGCGATGGCGGCGGCTACGGAAGGTTTACGTGGTTTCGTCGAGCACCCCAGGGTTTTAGGTCAGGGGGCTTTATATAGGCGGAGGCGGCGCGGGGGGGCTTCAGGGGGCCCACACCCTGAGGCGCGCCCCTTGGCAGCGGCGGGGTGTGGTGTGGTGGCCCTGCCCCCTTCTCTGGCGGTTCTCGTGTGTTCTGGATGCTTCCGGGTAAAATAGGAACATGGGCGTTGATTTCCCGATTCCGAGAATATTTCGTTACTAGGATTTCTGAAACCAAAAACAGCGAAAACAGGAGCGCATCCGGCATCTTGTTAATAGGTTAGTTCAGAAAATGCACGAATATGACATAAAGTGTGCATATAACATGTAGATAACATCAATAATGTGGCATGGAACACAAGAAATTATCGATACGTTGGAGCGTATCAGCATCAACTTAGTTCTGCTCGTCCGAGCAGGTAAAGCGATAACAAAGATAATTTCTGGAGTGACATGCCATCATAAACTTGATCATACTATTTGTAAAGCATATGTAGTGAATGCGACGATCAAAACAATGTATATGACATGGGTAAACAAGCTGAATCATAAAGCAAAGACTTTTCATGAATAGCACTTCAAGACAAGCATCAATAAGTCTTGCATAAGAGTTAACTCATAAAGTAATAATTCAAAGTAAAGGTATTGAAGCAACACAAAGGAAGATTAAGTTTCAGCGTTTGCTTTCAACTTATAACATGTATATCTCATGGATAATTGTCAATGCAAAGCAATATAACAAATGCAATATGCAAATATGTAAGAATCAATGCACAGTTCACACAAGTGTTTGCTTCTTGAGATGGAGAGAAATAGGTGAACTGACTCAACAATGAAAGTAAAAGAATGGTCCTCCATAGAGGAAAAGCATCGATTGCTATATTTGTGCTAGAGCTTTTATTTTGAAAACATGAAACAATTTTGTCAACGGTAGTAATAAAGCATATGAGTTATGAAAATTATATCTTACAAGTTTCAAGTCTCATGCATAGTATACTAATAGTGCCCGCACCTTGTCCTAATTAACTTGGACTACCGGATCTTTGCAATGCATATGTTTTGACCAAGTGTCACAATGGGGTACCTCCATGTCGCTTGTACAAAGGTCTAAGGAGAAAGCTCGCATTTTGGATTTCTCGCTTTTGATTATTCTCAACTTAGACATCCATACCGGGACAACATGGACAACAGATAATGGACTCCTCTTTAATGCATAAGCATGTGGCAACAATTATTATTCTCATATGAGATTGAGGATATATGTCCAAACTGAAACTTCCACCATGAATCATGGCTTTAGTTAGCGGCCCAAAGTTCTTCTCTAACAATATGCATGCTCCAACCATGAAGGTGGTAGATCTCTCTTGCTTCAGACAAGACGGACATGCATAGCAACTCACATGATATCCAACAAAGAATAGTTGATGGCGTCCCCAGAAACATGGTTATCGCTCAACAAGCAACTTAATAAGAGATAAAGTGCATAAGTACATATTCAATACCACAATAGTTTTTAAGCTATTTGTCCCATGAGCTATATATTGCAAAGGTGAATGATGGAATTTTAAAGGTAGCACTCAAGCAATTTACTTTGGAATGGCGGGAAAATACCATGTAGTATAGGTAGATATGGTGGACACAAATGGCATAGTGGTTGGCTCAAGTATTTTGGATGCATGAGAAGTATTCCCTCTCGATACAAGGTTTAGGCTAGCAAGGCTTATTTGAAACAAACACAAGGATGAACCGGTGCAGCAAAACTCACATAAAAGACATATTGAAAACATTATAAGACTCTACACCGTCTTCCTTGTTGTTCAAACTCAATACTAGAAATTATCTAGACCTTAGAGAAACCAAATATGCAAACCAAATTTTAGCATGCTCTATGTATTTCTTCATTAATGGGTGCAAAGCATATGATGCAAGAGCTTAAACATGAGCACAACAATTGCCAAGTATCACATTACCCAAGACATTTATAGAATTACTACATGTATCATTTTCCAATTCCAACCATATAACAATTTAACGAAGGAGAAACTTCGCCATGAATACTATGAGTAGAAACCAAGGACATACTTGTCCATATGCTACAGCGGAGCGTGTATCTCTCCCATAAAGTGAATGCTAGGATCCATTTTATTCAAACAAAACAAAAAAACAAAAACAAACCGACGCTCCAAGAAAAAGCACATAAGATGTGATGGAATAAAAATATAGTTTCAGGGGAGGAACTGATAATGTTGTCGATGAAGAAGGGGATGCCTTGGGCATCCCCAAGCTTAGACGCTTGAGTCTTCTTGATATATGCAGGGGTGAACCACCGGGTGCATCCCCAAGCTTAGAGCTTTCACTCTCCTTGATCATAGTATATCATCCTCCTCTCTTGACCCTTGAAAACTTCCTCCACACCAAACTCGAAACAACTCATTAGAGGGTTAGTGCATAATAAAAATTAACATGTTCAGAGGTGACACAATCATTCTTAACACTTCTGGACATTGCATAAAGCTACTGGACATTAATGGATCAAAGAAATTCATCCAACATAGCAAAAGAGGCAATGCGAAATAAAAGGCAGAATCTGTCAAAACAGAACAGTCCGTAAAGATGGATTTTATTAGGCCACCAGACTTGCTCAAATGAAAATGCTCAAATTGAATGAAAGTTGCGTACATATCTGAGATCACTCACGTAAATTGGCATAATTTTCTGAGTTACCTACAGAGAATTAGACCCAGATTCGTGACAGCAAAGAAATCTGGAACTGCGCAGTAATCCAAATCTAGTACTTACTTTACTATCAAAGACTTTACTTGGCACAACAAAACACAAAACTAAGATAAGGAGAGGTTGCTACAGTAGTAAACAACTTCAAGACACAAATATAAAACAAAGTACTGTAGCAAAATAACACATGGGTTATCTCCCAAGAAGTTCTTTCTTTTTAGCCATTAAGATGGGCTCAGCAGTTTTAATGATGCACTCGCAAGAAATAGTATTTGAAGCAAAAGAGAGCATCAAGAGGCAAATTCAAAACAAATTTAAGTCTAACATGCTTCCTATGCAGAGGCATCTTGTACACAAAAATTCATGAAGAACAAAGTGACAAGCATAAGAGGATAAAACATGAGTAACTTCAAGATTCTCAACATAAAGAGGGGAAACTTAATATTATTAAAATGCATATAACCATATTTCTCTCATAATAACTTTCAGTAGCAACATGAGCAAACTCAACAATATAACTATCACATAAAGCATTCTTATCATGAGTCTCATGCATAAAATTATTACTCTCCACATAAGCATAATCAATTTTATTAGTTGTAGTGGGAGAAAATTCAACGAAGTAGCTATCATTATTATTCTCATCAAGTGTAGGAGGCATAGTATAATCACAACAAAATTTACTCTCCATAGTAGGTGGCACAAAAAGACCACTATCATTATCATCATCAGAAATAGGAGGCAAAGTATCATCAAAGAAAATTTTCTCCTCAATGCTTGGGGGACTAAAAATATCATGCAAACCAGCTTCCCCAAGCTTAGAACTTTCTATATCATTATCAACAATGGTGTTCAAAGCGTTCATACTAATATTACTACCAGCATGCAAATAAGATTTCATAGGTTTTTTAATTTTCGCATCAAACAATCCATGTTTTAAATCAGGAAATAGAATAAGAAGCTCACTCTTGTACATTATGCCAAACTAGTGTAAACAAGAAACAACAAGATGCAATTGCAGGATCTAAAGGAAATAGCTTTGAGCACACACACAACGGCAACAGAAAAGTACTTTACCTGAGACCGGAGTATGAGAGCCTTTTTACCTTTCCTCCCTGGCAACGGCGCCAGAAAATAGCTTGATGTCTACGTTCCCCCTCCTTTCCTGTAGACAGTGTTGGGCCCCAAGAGCGAGAGGTTTGTAGAACAGCGACAAGTTTTCCCTTAAGTGGATCACCCAAGGTTTATCGAACTCGGGAGGAAGAGGTCAAGATATCCCTCTCATGCAACCTGCAACCACAAAGCAAGAAGTCTCTTGTGTCCCCAACACACCTAATAGGTGCACTAGTTCGGCGAAGAGATAGTGAAATACGGTGGTATGAATATATATGAGCAGTAGCAACGGTGCCAGAAAATAGCTTGCAGCGTGTAGTTGATGGTGGTAGTATTGCAGCAGTAGTAACACACAGTAAACAAGCAGCGATAGCAATATTTAGGAACAAGGCCTAGGGATTAGACTTTCACTAGTGGACACTCTCAACATTGATCACATAACAGAATAGATAAATGCATACTCTACACTCTTGTTGGATGATGAACACATTGCGTAGGATTACACGAACCCTCAATGCCGGAGTTAACAAGCTCCACAATAATGCTCATATTTTAGTAACCTTTAGTGTAAGATAGATCAAAAGACTAAACCAAGTACTAGCATAGCATGCACCACTGTCACCTTCATGCATATGTAGGAGGAATAGATCACATCAATATTATCATAGCAATAGTTAACTTCGCAATCTACAAGAGATCATGATCATAGCATAAACCAAGTACTAACACGGTGCACACTGTCACCTTTACACACGTGCAGGAGGAATAGAACTACTTTAATAACTTTGCTAGAGTAGCACATAGATAGTAGTGATACAAAACTCATATGAATCTCAATCATGTAAAGCAGCTCATGAGATCATTGTATTGAGGTACATAGGAGAGAGATTAACCACATAGCTACCGGTACAGCCCCGAGCCTCGATGGAGAACTACTCCCTCCTCATGGGAGCAGCAGCGGTGATGAAGATGGCGGTGGAGATGGCGGCGGTGTCGATGGAGAAGCCTTCCGGGGGCACTTCCCCGCTCTGCGGGTGCGAACAGAGACTCCTGTCCCCGAGATCTTGGCTTCGCGATGGCGGCGGCTCTGGAAGGTTTCTGTGGTTTTCGTTGAACGCCCGAGGTTTTAGGTCAGGGGCTTTATATAGGCGAGAGGCGGCGCAGGAGGGCTTCGGGGGGCCCACACCCTAGGGGGCGCCCCCCTTGGCCGCGCCGGGGTGTGGTGTGGTGGCCCTGCCCCCTTCTCTGGCGGTTCTCGTGTGTTTACGGATCCGGGATAAAATAGGAACACGGCGTTGATTTCGTCCGATTCGAGAATATTTCGTTACTAGGATTTCTGAAACCAAAAACAGCAGAAAACAGGAACGCCAGGCATCTTGTTAATAGGTTAGTTCCAGAAAATGCACGAATATGACATAAAGTGTGCATATAACATGTAGATAACATCAATAATGTGGCATGGAACACAAGAAATTATCGATACGTTGGAGACGTATCAAGGTGATCGGCTCTTGTGTTTCTGCTGTGGGCTTGGCCAAGTCGGCAACCTTGTCAGCTACACTTTTAGAAGTTGCTAGGTCCAGGGTGGCGGATGGCATCAGTACCTCCTCGACTTCCCCACTAGAGGTGTCATCAGTCTGCAAAGGAAGTGGTTAGCCGATGAGAACAGCAATGGGTTAGCATGAAATATGAGCCAAGGAGAGTATGGAGGGTAATTACATTCGAAATCTCCTGGTTTAATGAAGAGGTTTGCGGTTCCTTGCGAGCTCTCTTGATGCATCGGCTCTTTGTGCGTAGACCGCCCTGCCCTGCTTTGATTGGAGCTTGGGAAGCAGCAGGTTCAGGAGCGGACCTTTTCTTGGAAGCCGATGGTGGCAAGTCTGGCTGGCTCTGCGTGATGGTTTTCCCAGAGTTGCCCGAGCTCGAGTCCCTTCGACTGGACTGTGTCTCCTCGCTGGAGTTTTCTTCAGTAGAGGCCTGTAAAAGAAATACAAGCATGTTGCAGAAGCCTAGAAGGATAGATGAAATCAGCCAAGGCATGGATCAGCTTACGTGCAAACTTTCTTGAGCTGGAGTAGGGTTTTGGCGCTTCAAGGTCTTCCTGGCAGCTACTTTCCTTACTGCTGTTCTCGCCTTGACTGAGGCTCGGGGGGGCAGTTGGCCTAGAAGATACTCTGCTCTTGGAGGCCGATTTTGGTGAAATCGGCTGGCTCTGCATCACAACCTTTTTCAAGGGTGGTGAGTTTTTGCAGAAGAGGACCACCGGAGCTGGTGGGAGGAATCTGAAAGGGGAGCCGTCATCATGTACAGGTTCTGGACCGTCTTGTTGCTGCAAGGAGACAGAACAAGGTTATAAAAGAAAAGAAATCATTGTAAGCCACTTCAAGAAAATTTGTGAGTAGTGGTACCTGTTCTGCAGGGATATCATATTCAGCATCAAGTTGTTTCAGCAACGGTCCCAGGGCTCTCCTGAAGGCATGAGTCTTCCACATTGGCCACCAAGTCTCAAAACCATCGGTTGATGAGTGATACGTCTCCGACGTATCGATAATTTCTTATGTTCTATGCCATATTATTGATGATACCTACATGTTTTATGCACACTTTATGTCATATTCGTGCATTTTCTGGAACTAACCTATTAACAAGATGCCGAAGAGCCAGTGCTGTATTCTGCTGTTTTTGGTTTCAGAAATCCTGTAACGAAATATTCTCGGAATTGGATGAAACAAAGACCAGGGGCCTATTTCGCCACGAACCTTCAGAAGACCGAAGAGCATACGAAGTGGGGCCACGAGGTGGCCAAACCACAAAGCGGCGCGGCGCGGGGCCGCGCCGCCGTGGTGTGGGCCTCGTCGCCCCCGACTCGCGCCTTCCGCCTACTTAAAGCCTCCGTCGCGAAACCCCCGATGCGAAAAACCACGATACGGAAAACCTTCTAGAGACGCCGCCGCCGCCAATCCCATCTCGGGATTCGGAGATCTCCTCAGGCACCCTGCCGGAGAGGGGATTCATCTCCCGGAGGACTCTACACCGCCATGGTCGCCTCCGGAGTGATGAGTGAGTAGTTCACCCCTGGACTATGGGTCCATAGCAGTAGCTAGATGGTTGTCTTCTCCTCATTGTGCTTCATTGTTGGATCTTGTGAGCTGCCTAACATGATCAAGATCATCTATCTGTAATACTCTATGTTGTGTTTGTCGGGATCCGATGGATAGAGAATACCATGTTATGTTAATTATCAAGTTATTACATATGTGTTGTTTATGATCTTGCATGCTCTCCGTTATTAGTAGAGGCTCTGGCCAAGTTTTTGCTCTTAACTCCAAGAGGGAGTATTTATGCTCGATAGTGGGTTCATGCCTCCATTACATCTGGGACAGTGACAGAAAGTTCTAAGGTTGTGGATGTGCTGTTGCCACTAGGGATAAAACATTGGCGCTATGTCCAAGGATGTAGTTGTTGATTACATTACGCACCATACTTAATGCAATTGTCTGTTGCTTTGCAACTTAATACTGGAAGGGGTTCGGATGATAACCTGAAGGTGGACTTTTTAGGCATAGATGCGTTGGATGGCGGTCTATGTACTTTGTCGTAATGCCCAATTAAATCTCACTATACTTATCATGACATGTATGTGCATTGTTATGCCCTCTCTATTTGTCAATTGCCCGACTGTAATTTGTTCACCCAACATGCTTTTATCTTATGGGAGAGACACCTCTAGTGAGCTGTGGACCCCGGTCCATTCTTTAACACTGAAATACAATCTCTGCTGCAATACTTGTTTTACTGTTCTCTTGCAAACAATCATCTTCCACACAATACGGTTAATCCTTTGTTACAGCAAGCCGGTGAGATTGACAACCTCACTGTTTCGTTGGGGCAAAGTACTTTGGTTGTGTTGTGCAGGTTCCACGTTGGCGCCGGAATCCCTGGTGTTGCGCCACACTACATCCCGCCGCCATCAACCTTCAACGTGCTTCTTGGCTCCTCCTGGTTCGATAAACCTTGGTTTCTTTCTGAGGGAAAACTTGCTGCTGTGCGTATCATACCTTCCTCTTGGGGTTGCCCAACGAACGTGTGAAATACACGCCATCAAGCTCTTTTTCTGGCGCCGTTGCCGGGAACGAAGAAAAGTTACACCACAAAGATTTCTAACTCCCACGTCAACTACACGCCAGCTCTTTTCTGGCGCCGTTGCCGGGGAGATCAAGACACGCTGCAAGGGGAGTCTCCACTTCTCAATCTCTTTACTTTGTTTTGTCTTGCTTTATTTTTTTACTTTGTTTGCTGCATTTATATCAAAACACAAAAAAATTAGTTGCTAGCTTTACTTTATTTACTATCTTGTTTGCTATATCAAAAACACAAAAAAATTAGTTTACTTGCATTTACTTTATCTAGTTTGCTTTATTTACTACTGCTAAAATGGCTACCCCTGAAAATACTAAGTTGTGTGACTTCACTAGCACAAATAATAATGATTTCCTATGCACACCTATTGCTCCACCTGCTACTACAGGAGAATTCTTTGAAATTAAACCTGCTTTACTGAATCTTGTTATGCGAGAGCAATTTTCTGGTGTTAGTTCTGATGATGCTGCTGCCCATCTCAATAATTTTGTTGAACTATGTGAAATGCAAAAGTATAAAGATGTAGATGGTGACATTATAAAATTAAAATTGTTTCCTTTCTCATTAAGAGGAAGAGCTAAAGATTGGTTGCTATCTTTGCCTAAGAATAGTATTGATTCATGGACTAAATGCAAGGATGCTTTTATTGGTAGATATTATCCCCCTGCTAAAATTATATCTTTGAGGAGTAGCATAATGAATTTTAAACAATTGGATAATGAACATGTTGCTCAAGCTTGGGAAAGAATGAAATCTCTGGTTAAAAATTGCCCAACCCATGGACTGACTACTTGGATGATCATCCAAACCTTCTATGCAGGACTAAATTTTTCTTCGCGGAATTTATTGGATTCAGCTGCTGGAGGTACCTTTATGTCCATCACTCTTGGTGAAGCAACAAAGCTTCTTGATAATATGATGATTAATTACTCTGAATGGCACACGGAAAGAGCTCCACAAGGTAAGAAGGTAAATTCTGTTGAAGAATCCTCTTCCTTGAATGATAAGGTTGATGCTATTATGTCTATGCTTGCGAATGATAGGACTAATGTTGATCCTAATAATGTTCCATTAGCTTCATTGGTTGCTCAAGAAGAACATGTTGATGTAAACTTCATTAAAAATAGTAATTTCAACAACAATGCTTATCGGAACAATTCTAGTAATAACTATAGGCCATATCCTTATAATAATGGTAACGGTTATGCTAATTCTTATGGGAATTCTTACAACAATAATAGGAACACACCCCCTGGACTTGAAGCTATGCTTAAAGAATTTATTAGTACACAAACTGCCTTTAACAAATCTGTTGAGGAAAAGCTCAATAAAATTGATATTCTTGTTTCTAGAGTTGATAGTCTTGCCTCTGATGTTGATCTTTTGAAATCGAAAGTTATGCCTAATAGGGATATTGAAAATAAAATTGTTACTACAGCAAATGCCATCCAAGTTAGAATTAATGAGAATATAAGATTAATGGCTGAACTGCGTGCTAGGTGGGATAGAGAAGAAAATGAAAAACTAGCTAAAGAGAAAAATGTAGCTAAAGTTTGGACTATTACCACCACTAGCAATGCTAATGATTCACATGTTGCTGCACCTCCTACTATCAATGGTAAAATAATTGGTGTTGGCAATGCTTCTACTCCTAGTGCAAAGCGCGCAAAATTACCTGAAATTGCTAAAACTGCTGAAACTGCCTGTGATAAAACTGCTGAAATTTTTTCCAACCTTGGGGATGATAATCCCATTGCTTTAAATTGTAATGATTTAGATTTTGATGATTGCCACATCTCTGAAGTTATAAAGTTCTTACAAAAACTTGCTAAGAGTCCCAATGCTAGCGCTGTAAACTTGGCTTTCACAAAACATATTACAAATGCTCTCATAAAAGCTAGAGAAGAGAAACTAAAACTTGAAACTTCTATTCCTAGAAAGCTAGAGGATGGTTGGGAGCCCATCATTAATATGAGAGTCAAAGATTTTTATTGTAATGCTTTATGTGATCTTGGTGCAAGTATTTCTGTTATGCCTAAGAAAGTCTATGATATGCTTGACTTGCCACCATTGAAAAATTGTTATCTGGATGTTAATCTCGCTGATAATGCTAAAAAGAAACCTTTGGGGAAAGTTGATAATGTTCATATTATGGTTAACAATAACCTTGTCCCCGTTGATTTTGTTATCTTGGATATTGAATGCAATGCATCTTGCCCCATTATATTGGGAAGACCTTTTCTTCGAACCGTTGGTGCTACTATTGATATGAAGGAAGGTAATATTAAATATCAATTTCCTCTCAAGAAAGGTATGGAACACTTCCCTAGAAAGAGAATGAAGTTACCTTATGATTCTATTATTAGAACAAATTATGATGTTGATGCTTCATCTTTTGATGTTACTTGATATACACTTTCTGCGCCTAGCTGAAAGGCGTTAAAGAAAAGCGCTTATGGGAGACAACCCATGTTTTTACTACAGTATTTTTGTTTTATATTTGAGTCTTGGAAGTTGTTTACTACTGTAGCAACCTCTCCTTATCTTAGTTTTGAGTTTTGTTGTGCCAAGTAAAGTCTTTGATAGTAAGAGCATCTCCACTCGTCTCCCCACAGAGCCCCCCACGGCCACTTTTTTTCATCCGGACGGCGAAAAACGGCCCAGTCAGGCCCCCGGTTCCTCGTTTTGGTCCGGATTTGAGCCTATTTTCGTCCGGACTCCCCATGCCATCCTCGGTTTCCCGGGGGTCTCCCGGGGACTCCGGATGAAGCTAAACCAACCGCCCACGCCCACGTGTCTCCTCTTTCGTCCGGATTCCCCGAGTCATCCTCTTTTTCCCCGAGAAACGCCGCTTGGGGAGCACACGACTGGGAAACTACTCCTCCCCACGCCAAATCTTCCTCCAATCCGGACGAAAATTTAAGCCAATTTACGTGCATGATCCTCAGATATGTACGCAACTTTCATTCAATTTGAGCATTTTCATTTGAGCAAGTCTGGTGGCCTAATAAAATCCATCTTTACGGACTGTTCTGTTTTGACAGATTCTGCCTTTTATTTCGCATTGCCTCTTTCGCTATGTTGGATGAATTTCTTTGATCCATTAATGTCCAGTAGCTTTATGCAATGTCCAGAAGTGTTAAGAATGATTGTGTCACCTCTGAACATGTGAATTTTTATTATGCACTAACCCTCTAATGAGTTGTTTCGAGTTTGGTGTGGAGGAAGTTTTCAAGGATCAAGAGAGGAGTATGATGCAATATGATCAAGGAGAGTGAAAGCTCTAAGCTTGGGGATGCCCGGTGGTTCACCCCTGCATATTCTAAGAAGACTCAAGCGTCTAAGCTTGGGGATGCCAAGGCATCCCCTTCTTCATCGACAACATTATCAGGTTCCTCCCCTGAAACTATATTTTTATTCCGTCACATCTTATGCACTTTACTTGGAGCGTCGGTTTGTTTTTGTTTTTTGTTTTGTTTGAATAAAATGGATCCTAGCATTCACTTTATGGGAGAGAGACACGCTCCGCTGTAGCATATGGACAAGTATGTCCTTAGGCTTTACTCATAGTATTCATGGCGAAGTTTCATCTTCGTTAAATTGTTATATGGTTGGAATTGGAAAATGCTACATGTAGTAACTCTAAAATGTCTTGGATAATTTGATACTTGGCAATTGTTGTGCTCATGTTTAAGCTCTTGCATCATATACTTTGCACCCATTAATGAAGAAATACTTAGAGCTTGCTAATTTGGTTTGCATATTTGGTTTCTCTAGAGTCTAGATAATATCTAGTATTGAGTTTTGAACAACAAGGAAGACGGTGTAGAGTCTTATAATGTTTTCAATATGTCTTTTATGTGAGTTTTGCTGCACCGTTCATCCTTGTGTTTGTTTCAAATAACCTTGCTAGCCTAAACCTTGTATCGAGAGGGAATACTTCTCATGCATCCAAAATACTTGAGCCAACCACTATGCCATTTGTGTCCACCATACCTACCTACTACATGGTATTTATCCGCCATTCCAAAGTAAATTGCTTGAGTGCTACCTTTAAAATTCCATCATTCACCTTTGCAATATATAGCTCATGGGACAAATAGCTTAAAAACTATTGTGGTATTGAATATGTACTTATGCACTTTATCTCTTATTAAGTTGCTTGTTGTGCGATAACCATGTTTCTGGGGACGCCATCAACTATTCTTTGTTGAATATCATGTGAGTTGCTATGCATGTCCGTCTTGTCTGAAGTAAGAGAGATCTACCACCTTAATGGTTGGAGCATGCATATTGTTAGAGAAGAACATTGGGCCGCTAACTAAAGCCATGAATCATGGTGGAAGTTTCAGTTTTGGACATATATCCTCAATCTCATATGAGAATAATAATTGTTGCCACATGCTTATGCATTTAAAGGAGTCCATTATCTGTTGTCCATGTTGTCCCGGTATGGATGTCTAAGTTGAGAATAATCAAAAGCGAGAAATCCAAAATGCGAGCTTTCTCCTTAGACCTTTGTACAGGCGGCATGGAGGTACCCCATTGTGACACTTGGTTAAAACATGTGCATTGCAAAGATCCGGTAGTCCAAGCTAATTAGGACAAGGTGCGGGCACTATTAGTATACTATGCATGAGACTTGCAACTTGTAAGATATAACTTTCATAACTCATATGCTTTATTACTACCGTTGACAAAATTGTTTCATGTTTTCAAAATAAAAGCTCTAGCACAAATATAGCAATCGATGCTTTCCTCTTTGAAGGACCATTCTCTTTACTTTTATGTTGAGTCAGTTCACCTATCTCTCTCCACCTCAAGAAGCAAACACTTGTGTGAACTGTGCATTGATTCCTACATACTTGCATATTGTACTTGTTATATTACTCTATGTTGACAACTATCCATGAGATATACATGTTACAAGTTGAAAGCAACCGCTGAAACTTAATCTTCCTTTGTGTTGCTTCAATACCTTTACTTTGATTTATTGCTTTATGAGTTAACTCTTATGCAAGACTTATTGATACTTGTCTTGAAGTACTATTCATGAAAAGTCTTTGCTTTATGATTCACTTGTTTACTCATGTCATTACCATTGTTTTGATCCTGCATTCATTACATATGTTTACAAATAGTATGATCAAGGTTATGATGGCATGTCACTTCAGAAATTATCTTTGTTATCGTTTTACCTGCTCGGGACAGGAACTAAGCTTGGGGATGCTTGATACGTCTCCACGTATCGATAATTTCTTATGTTCTATGCCATATTATTGATGATACCTACATGTTTTATGCACACTTTATGTCATATTCGTGCATTTTGGAACTAACCTATTAACAAGATGCCGAAGAGCGAGTTGTTTCTGCTGTTTTTGGTTTCAGAAATCCTAGTAACGAAATATTCTCGGAATTGGACGAAACAAAGACCCAGGGGCCTATTTCGCCACGAACCTTCCAGAAGACCGAAGAGCATACGAAGTGGGGCCACGAGGTGGCCAAACCACAAGGCGGCGCGGCCAAGGGGGGGCCACGCCGCCTGTGGTGTGGGCCCTCGTCGCCCCGACTCGCCCTTCCGCCTTAAAGCCTCCGTCGCGAAACCCACGATGCGAAAAACCACGATACGGAAAACCTTCGAGACGCCGCCGCCGCCAATCCCATCTCGGGGGATTCTGGAGATCTCCTCCGGCACCTGCGGAGAGGGGATTCATCTCCCGGAGGACTCTACACCGCCATGGTCGCCTCGGAGTGATGAGTGAGTAGTTCACCCCTGGACTATGGGTCCATAGCAGTAGCTAGATGGTTGTCTTCTCCTCATTGTGCTTCATTGTTGGATCTTGTGAGCTGCCTAACATGATCAAGATCATCTATCTGTAATACTCTATGTTGTGTTTGTCGGGATCCGATGGATAGAGAATACCATGTTATGTTAATTATCAAGTTATTACATATGTGTTGTTTATGATCTTGCATGCTCTCCGTTATTAGTAGAGGCTCTGGCCAAGTTTTTGCTCTTAACTCCAAGAGGGAGTATTTATGCTCGATAGTGGGTTCATGCCTGCATTGACACCTGGGACAGTGACAGAAAGTTCTAAGGTTGTGTTGTGCTGTTGCCACTAGGGATAAAACATTGGCGCTATGTCCAAGGATGTAGTTGTTGATTACATTACGCACCATACTTAATGCAATTGTCTTGCTTTGCAACTTAATACTGGAAGGGGTTCGGATGATAACCTGAAGGTGGACTTTTTAGGCATAGATGCTTGGATGGCGGTCTATGTACTTTGTCGTAATGCCCAATTAAATCTCACTATACTTATCATGACATGTATGTGCATTGTTATGCCCTCTCTATTTGTCAATTGCCCGACCGTAATTTGTTCACCCAACATGCTTTTATCTTATGGGAGAGACACCTCTAGTGAACTGTGGACCCCGGTCCATTCTTTACATCTGAAATACAAATCTGCTGCAATACTTGTTTTTATTGTTTTCTCTGCAAACAATCATCTTCCACACAATACGGTTAATCCTTTGTTACAGCAAGCGGTGAGATTGACAACCTCACTGTTTCGTTGGGGCAAAGTACTTTGGTTGTGTTGTGCAGGTTCCACGTTGGCGCCGGAATCCCTGGTGTTGCGCCGCACTACATCCCGCCGCCATCAACCTTCAACGTGCTTCTTGGCTCCTCCTGGTTCGATAAACCTTGGTTTCTTTCCGAGGGAAAACTTGCCGCTGTGCGCATCATACCTTCCTCTTGGGGTTGCCCAACGAACGTGTGAAATACACGCCATCAATGAGGTAAAAGAGAGGTTGTGAGGAACTGGGATGGTGTGGAGACCCGGCATACCACTGCATGGTGTAGTATGCAAGTCTGATATAACACCAATGAAACACCGTTCCACTAGTATTATATCGCTCAGAGTGGTACAACAGAAACATATGCGGGTCCAAGGCATGTCTATAGAATTACAACATTGACTCTGTTACATAAGATCATCACAGCCTCCTACTTTACAATGAGGTAAAACTGCAAATAACTCCAGAAGAACGACTCGTGGTCTAATCCTATCACGAACTCTATTTGTAGAGTATTTGACTAACTATAGAGGCTAAGAATAGACTCTAGCTAAATAGGAGCTAGGTTTAGGAAGCTAGTTCCCTTCTATGGCTAAACTAGGTTTTCTCCTTGTTGGATGTGGTATCTGACTCCTCTGACATGGTCCTGTCTCGTGAAGTAGTTGTTGACTCCTCGGCCTTCGAGTTGCACTGTAGATCCTCCTTCGATGCCTCCATATCTAAGCAGGGGATTTAAGAGTGGGATGAGTACGAGCGTACTCAACAAGTTCATTATAGGAAAGAGGTGTTTAATGCACTAGCTACGGCATTAGACCAGAAAGTCTAATACCAATGCAGGTTTTCATAATCATTTCTTCAAAAGGTTGCTTTTATTCGAAGAACTATGTCCGTCAGCCTTCACCGGTTTACTAGAACTTCATGGAGCTCCTTTCGGCGGCGTTCGCGATTCCATATCCCGGAACGGGAGTGACAGTCACGGTTCTTTACACTCTGCAGAGGTGTGTTGCTTTACCCATAAGAGATCTTAACCTTGGTGCCAACCGGGAGCCCCGTCCACACTTCCTATGGTGTGAGGCCCGGTATAAGGTCTAGCCAATCATGTTCCTCCGCTACCTCGAACACCCACCCTTTGTTGCATGCGCCGACCCTGGGTCCACGTCGGTCCCATTATTCCCGTAATTTCAGGGTGGACCCCGACCACGACAACAGTGCTGGGCTCTTACCATACACTCCTACGCCGGTGGCTGCAACCCATCATAGACCGCAATACCGTGGGGAGAATGGGATCCCCACCCTACCGCTTGCACTTCGAACGACAAGTGTCTACGGACTATGCCGTGGGGACTTAAGGCTTCCCCAGCCTACCGCTTGCCCCGATACAAGTGTCTACGGTAAAGCGCATCCATTGATGAACGAGAGGTGGAAACACTTTTGACTACTCCGTCCCACTCCGGATCTTATGGTTAACACGGGTATTACGGCACAAGAATCACTGGCGACATTTGTTGTTTAATCCTAGATGGATATAAGCCCGTGCAATGGAACCTCCACCATATCAACACAATCCATGGTTCCATTGCCCACCACATAGTCATATTCATAGTTATGAAAGTAGTGGTTTTGGTTTTTATGCAATAGTGATAAACATAGTACTTTGCAAGTAATTTGGTAAAAATACTCAAATGACATGAGCAAGCGATGAACTTGCCTTTCTTGACTGCAAGATTATGCAGACAAGGTCTTCGATACGCAATAACTCCAAATTCTGAAATAGCATCATCGTCCGGTAAGGACGATGTTTAAAAGATTGGCAAGGATGCAATAATGCATAAGAATGAGATGCAATCGCTCTAAGCGTGACCTAACCCCGATGATTTAGGATTAGTGATTTGTGACAATTGGTTCAGGGTGTGTTGCACTTTTAGAGTGATTCACAAACAAGGTTCTTATTCAGGTGTGATTACTTGGTATCATAAACAGGTAGATAATAAAGCATAATAATCAATTGAGCACACAAAGAATGATAATTGGCATAATGTTAACAAGTAAAGAACAGTGGTCATTTTAGTATTATATGGCATGGTTAATGATTAATTATCATATACTTTAAAAGAATAACTTTTGAAGAACATGTTCTTTAATTAAGAACAAGTATGATAATTAGGTTGAGGGTTCTATGGTTGATTATGGTTCCATTTAGTTTCTGGAGTAGGTATTAGATGGATCCCAACAAAGTTGGATTCATCAACACCTAGGCTTGTAAGGTTAAGATAAGCCTAGGTATCCTAAGCAATTCATTATACATGGTTGTTGTCAAGGTTGGTTTATCTTGCTAGTGATAGCTGGCTAGGGTTTATAGGTCCTTATAAGCAGGGTTGATGATGATTCCTTAGTTTCTTCAAAAGAATAACTTTTGAAGAACATACTTCTTAAATAATAAGAAGTATATCAATTAGGTTGAGGTTGTTTAGGTTTGCTATTTAATTCCCTAAGTAAAGAATGGTTGGTTCCTAAATAGGATGTTTGATAATTATCTAACACTAGTAGAGTTTAGTGGAATAGGGTTAAGTAATGCTCAAGATTTGGTATAGTTGCTCCTGAGGTTCATCACATTAGTGTGATGCTAAGCATGGAGGGTTAAGGATGATTGTTTTGGTAATAGGATCTAGGGTTCACACTTGGTTAACCCTACTTGATCATCTTGGTTTAAGTGTATGCATAAATGGAATACTACATGGCTAGTGATTGGGTCCTACCTTTTATGTGGACATAGGTATGTATTTAGTTGCTACTATGGAGTTATGAATGAAAATAAGATACCATGATCACATGCTCTAACCTAGGGTTTAGGTTAGAAGTAATTTAGGTTTCATATTGATTATTGGAGCTAGGGTTTGGTGCATAATTGAATTAGGGTTTTAGAGTTTCCCATGAAATGATAGGATTATAATATCATTCAAAATGGAATTAGGGTTTTCTGATTACCATATAGGTCTATGATTAATAACTTCAATTTATAGTTGAAGTTATTAATAATTTTGAAATAAAAATAATATTGAATTTGGCATTTTATTATTTTTAAACAATTAATAATCAAGATAATTATTAATCAGGGTTTAATTCCTATTAATAAAGATTTAATAAATTCCAAATAAAGAAAATTAATTTTATTGTTTTCTATATTTACTTCACTGTTTTTTTTAATTTATTTTATACCTTTTTCCTAATTATTGAATTTTAATTGAATTTAGAATTAAAATTAAAGGCTTAAATAACAAGTATTAATAATTAAATTTTTATTAAAAATAAAAATTTCATTTTATATTTTTATTGGATAGGATTTATCTTTATAAGAATTTTGATATCTTATATTTATTTTTCTGAGCTATATTGGATTTTCTACAATTTATCAAAGTTTCAGCAATTATTGGATTTGAAATAAAACAAGCGAATTAGCTAAATGTACCCGGTCTAAACTCTACCCAGGCGACTGGTGGGCCAGTGTCCACGCCAGTGCCCTGGTGGCGCTGAGGTGGCAGGAGAAGCTGCTGGCCGGCGGCCAGTTGCCGTCGCGGCGGCGATTCGGGGCTCACGCGGACGGGCTACGCACTTTACTCGAACCAGCACGCCAAGGCAAACCATATGGTGGCGGCGCTGCTCCAAAATGGTCGCCGGAGCTCGCTCGCCGGCGAGGCCGAGCGGCAGAGCTCACGGGAGAACGAGGCGGCGGCACTACGGCGGTAATTAAGCTGCGAGCATGCTAGGCGGGTCAGTGGCTCACCGGAGCACGCGAGCTTGACGGCGAGGTCGGAGCTGGCCTAGTTCACCGGAATCGATGGCTCCGGCCGTCGGAGAGGTGATGTCGCCGGCGGCGATTTAGGTCACGGCGGCTCAATTCCTCCTGTGGGTGTAGCAAGTCGAGGACGGCGGAGTCGATGGTGGTCACGGCTTGGCTCGGGGAGGCCTCCATCGCCGGCGGTAATGGATACTGGCGGAGCCAGGGTTTCGGGTTGGAGAGAATTTTGGCAGAGAGGAAGAAAATCCCGAGCTAGGGTTCTTCGGGGAGCTTTATATGGCGCCAGGAACGTGCCTCGTCACGACGCCGATCGCGGAGAGGTCGCCAGCGAGAGGGAGAGGCGAGCACGTCTTCGTGCTGGCGTCCATGCACGCTTGAGAGATGAGGACGAGCTCCTCTCGCTGATTTAGACGAAGGGGTACATTGGGCTGTGCTGCGGTTGGGCTGGTTTGGGCTGGTGGCCGTGGGCTGGACTGCTGGGCTGCTGCTGGGCTGCTCGGCCAGGTAAGGCTCTTTTCCCCCTTTTCTTTTATCTATTTTCTTTTTCTGTTTTATAATTCTGTTTAGAATTCAAATTTGAATTCTTTTATATTTTGCAGGTCTTGCTTATTTGAAACATATAAGGATTAGTTCAAGATACTGCAAGGTCTTGAGTGGTGTATTTGCAAATTTAATGTGGCACCATAACATTGGTTTAATTATTATTATTGGTATTTGAATTTCAATACCCCTATGGACATGAATTTGAATATTATCTTTGGGAATATTCAAATTGTTTTCCAGTTGGTAGTTTTCTTACTTAGTAATATTTCTTGTTTTATTTGGTATTGCTTTGCAAGAAATAAGTTGCCAAGTAAGGTTTGTTTATGGAGTTCTATTAAGTAGGTGACTAAATGGCATGATTTCATGTGCTAAAATTATCTCTAAGGACTTGATCTCTCATTTGAGATTGTTGGTCACTTACACATGAATTTATGTGAGCACTTGCTTGTTAAGGTCTTGTGAGGTTTATCTTAATTTCTATTTCAAGTTAAATACTTGTACTATTATTTTAATAACACCTTGAAATACTTAGAGTAGGTATTACTCTCATCAGGGTTTGGTTTTGATTCTAATGATAAGTGGTTGATTACCACTTATGGGTTTGAATTATTAAATATAGTATAAGGTTAATCTTTGGTTCATAATTGAAACCAAAGATATAGTTTGTGAGCAATTTCTAAGGTTCTAATGAGATTCACCTAATGGCAATTGGTTTGAATCTCATCTATAGCCTGGTTTGTATTATGATCACCATAGTGATACATAAACTAGGGTTGAGGTTTAATTCTTGGTTGTGAGATGGGATGACACCATATTGCATGTGCTAGGGTTAATCTCCCCTAACCATTATAAGGTGGTTGTTTATTTAACATTTTATGTTCTCCTCTAGTTACTATGATATTGAGAATTGGTTTTATCTTCTACCAATTGGCTTCTATTATTAACCTCAATTTATCATTTAAGTAACTACATTGGTTATAGTTCTTTTTATAGTTAACTTTGGTCATATGAGTATATGGTTTCTCACCATATAAAGCATAGAGTTTAACTCTAAGGTTTTCTTAGGTTGTTTAATTTATGAAGTATGGATATGGTAGGATTCTACTTATGATCACCAAGTGGTTCACAAGTTAAGGTTGGGATATAAGCCTAAGGTTGCTTACTAGTGATCTCCCAGTAATTTCATGTGGAAATGAGATCTACTTATCCTATTAGGGTTTATTCTCAATACCTCAAGTTCTTAGGGTTTATGATCATTACTGAATTAATAATGATCAAGGTTTGGCTTCCTAAGGATCTCTCATTAAATGGGGTTCTCACTTCCATGATCAAGTATTGTCTTGATCAGCTAAGGTATAGTACTTATACTTTACTTTCTTGGATGGGACTACTATGGTTGCCTCTAAAGTTTATATCCCAGGAGAATGCCTGAGATATTATGTTAGGGTTCTACTCAACAATGATGATATGATCATCTGGTTATAAGAATAGTTCTCTCTCTCAAATCCAGGTGTTGCCTCATCTATTTTTAGTGTAACTCCATAGCTTGAGTTCTCTCATATAGGAATGATTTATTCTAGGGTTTATGGTGTACTCCTAATATTTATTTAGGTTGTTGAGCTAAAGATTCAATTGTCTAACTTAGTTGGATTAGTCCAACCCTTATTTCACTAATTCATGGATATAGTCTTATTCCACTTGGTATTTGGTTATCTCACCACTCCAAGATGATATGGGTTACAACCCAATACTTTAGTTCAAAGATTGTCCTCTATTCATTAATAGGTAAAGCTAAAATTTATATGAATGGGCTCTCTCACTTGGGAAGGACTTCAATACTAACCTAAGGTTATTCTCCAAAGATAATTATGTGGTCACCAATATCTATGGTTAATATAAATGGGTTCTCTCTTTAGGGAAGGTCTTGAATAATATCCTAGGGTTTCTCTTTAAGATGATGATTTGAATACTTGGATGCATATCCAAGGTTTAGCTCAAGGTTTGTTATTGCTTTTCTAATAAATACTATAGAACTCTCACCTCTCTAGGGTTGATGTATACTAATATGGAATGGAGAAGGATATACATTTATAGAGTTTATCTCCTTGTCTGGTTTCCATGAATGAAATGAAATGGATACCATGAGGTTCATGGTAAGATCAAGGATTAGTTTAAGACATGGAAAAGATAATCAAGAATGGTTTCTCCATTTTATTGTTACTTGGTTTGTACTTGAATAGATGTTCTTATGTTATGGCAAGGATTACCATATTGTAATCTTTTATAAGATCAAACAATTGATCATTTAGTAAAGTGTTGTTGTGTTGGTTATTAGTTCCATTTGATCTAACCCCTTAGATCAAATCATTTCTGCCCAAAACAAGGTTTTATCAAAGTCACATTGAGGTTTATAGCGCTTGACTTGATGAGCTACTTCAATTCCACCAAGGTCAAGTGAAACTTCAGTTACTGTGACTGTTTTACTTTAAAGCGCGAAAATTCCCCGATTTTCTATGCATGAATGCAATGCACACATCTGTTTCCTCTATTTTTGTAACCCCAATACTGGGATATTACAGTCTCTACCCCTTAAACTAAACTTCGTCCTCGAAGTTTGAACTCTCTCACGTTTCCGGAGTGTGGATCTGACTTGTGCAGACTACGACTTTTCTCGAACTCCGTATTGATCTCACTAGATATAATTGAATATATCCCTTGTCCAGATTCTTCCTGAAGTCCATTAGGATTTGTCTCTGAACCATGGTTCTTACTTTGATTCCTTGATTTCTTCCAACTCTATAAGCTTGTTTCCTTTCTCTTTGAAGATTCATTGATTAGGACTTATTCTGGTGCTGCTAGTCTTAACTGGAGACTAATTGGATAAAATACTCCTAATTGGTAAATAGGTCTTTGTTCTCCCTTACTACCAATACTGCAATAATGGTACTAAGTAAGGTACTTAACATGATGGTTTATTCCTCTTAGAATGGATTAGACTCATTTAGTCCATCCAATCATGGTTTATAGTTGATACTTATAACTATTTTGGGTTATTTAGGTTCCATGAAAGGAATCTTTCAAGTGGACTTAAATTTTGGTATAGTCGATCTCCTTTGGTCTTTGGCCTTCTAGGGTTGTATTTTATCTACGGTATTTTCTTCGTCCAACTTCATTATCCTTAGCTGACTTAAGCTTTCGTACTTCTGAGTAAATATTACTCACTTTCTCAAGTTATAGTCCATTTCTTACTTCCTCGAGGTATGGACCTCGGCTTCTAGTCTGACATCCTTCAGAAAGTAATGTTCAATAATCTTATGAAAATAAGATCGTACTTCCTCTCAGTTCAGACCTTTTTCATCTATCTTGCTCAAAATATTGAGTTTTTGTACTTCTAACTCAACGTTTACTCTACCCCTTAGAGTTTTCTTATGGTCTTTAACTCCTTTTCTTCCAACCATGGGGCTTATGGCTAGAATATTGGTCTGGTTCTAACTTCTGGTTTGTACTTCTTCTAAGGTCTTGCGAAGAATATTTGTGGTGTATCCACTCAATTGTGGACATCCAATGTGAATCCTTCGACTAAATGATTATAGATTATAGTTATTTGGCTAACAAAGTTTTTATTTGTTCACAATTTCTTGGTACAAATAATGCAATGGTGGACTACTTGATACCAATTGTAGCTATTTGTTATCTAAAAATGGATTCTATTATAGGTTCTGATCAACTGGACGAGATATCTTCTACTCTATCTTCCAGTATTGATCCTATATCAATTGTGGTATTCTGATATCAACTATGGTCTTCTTATATCTGCTATGGGTTCATAGGTCATCTTCCTTTCTTCGAGGGTTTATTGTTGCAAGAAAACCACTAACTGACACTATGATTATAGCATCCTAAGTGATTTCCCATGCATTCCCTCTTCTATGTTGTCTATGGATCTGCTTGAGCTTCCCCATAATCACCAGATTTCTCACCTTCATGCTTCTTATGTACTAAAGTACTCCTCTGTTGAGGTAAAGCATGAATTTTTATTGGTACTTCCTTCTGAATATTGTGGTTGCTTCCCACAACTTTGCTTCCTTCTTCTGATGAACCTTCATTTTGTCTTCAGAATCTTCAGAATTCGTCACTTCCTCACACAAATACTATTACCCTCTAGATCTATAGCATCAAGTAAGGACTTGATATTGCAACATGCATTTGCATACCAAAGTCAAACTTCATGTATGGATCTAGTCAAACAATGAAAATCCAATAAAATCCAAGAAGATTCAGCTTTGTGTTTATAGTACACACCATCATAAGCCTGAATAAAATAGTTGAGTATGACATCTCTAAACATCAGGCTCTGATGTGTAATATATAACACCACATAAGATAGGTTTATATCGTGATACTTAGCACGAATATATGGGATTCTACTATTTGTCTCAACCTTTACCTTAATTGCACATTTGCAATGAGATAAACTTGAAACAAAGTGGTCTAGGATAGTTAAGGTTAACCTAATTTTCTCTGGAAGTACTACTTAACTTCCATTTTGTTGAGGACTATCTCACATGAGATGTCTAGGTTCTAACATTGCTACTCTAAGCACATAACTATGGAATATAGCTCCTATACTTCCAAGTGTTTATATTTTCATAAGACTATGGTCATGATGTGCTTGGCACACTTCCCGTGGTTTTGGAACACAACTCTTGCACTATTATTGAACAACTGGCTTCTTATTGTTCTCCTCCTAAGTATTTATGATGTTCTAGTCCATCACATAACGATTCTCAGGTGAATCATATATGATTAACAACTCTACCATGTAGGTAGACATATTTTATTCCTATCCCTCTTCCTTACCTCCCATGATTGACTCATCATGGTCTATACTACTTCATCTAACTTATATTTTCACTTACCATCAAATGTTTCACAAGTTTGGATAGATTTTACTTACCCATTACTTGTCTTGGTCTACATCTTCTAGTATGACATTTTCCTTATATACTTATCTTCATCACTTGATATAACTTCTATTACAGGTCTGAATAATTCTTACTTAACCATAACAAGTGTTGGTACACATCTTCCAATAGGATATCTTCCTTATGGTTGTATCCTCTCTTTGGACTACCATGTATTGTATACCAACTGTGATCTACTCATCTATTGTTTTAAAGTCTTATTGATGTGCTACATGTTTTGGATTAGCTAACTAATTTCACTTAGGAAGGATAGGTAGGAAATGTTGACTCAAGTGTGTCAGGATTATTCTCAAGTGAATATCCATCTCAAGTCATAAGAAGATTTGGTTTAACTAAGACAACTTCCTATAGACACTACCAATCCTATAGGTCTCCTTTAAAGGGTTTTAATCCTAGGTCAAAGCATTTGCTCTGATACCAACTGTGGTGACCCGGCATACCACTGCATGGTGTAGTATGCAAGTCTGATATAACACCAATGAAACACCGTTCCACTAGTATTATATCGCTCGGAGTGCAACAGAAACATATGCGGGTCCAAGGCATGTCTATAGAATTACAACATTGACTCTGTTACATAAGATCATCACAGCCTCCTACTTTACAATGAGGTAAAACTGCAGATAACTCCAGAAGAACGACTCGTGGTCTAATCCTATCACGAACTCTATTTGTAGAGTATTTGACTAACTACAGAGGCTAAGAATAGACTCTAGCTAAATAGGAGCTAGGTTTAGGAAGCTAGTTCCCTTCTATGGCTAAACTAGGTTTTCTCCTTGTTGGATGTGGTATCTGACTCCTCTGACAGGGTCCTGTCTCGTGAAGTAGTTGTTGACTCCTCGGCCTTCGAGTTGCACTGTAGCTCCTCCTTTCCATATCTAAGCAGGGGATTTAAGAGTGGGATGAGTACGAGCGTACTCAACAAGTTCATTATAGGAAAGAGGTGTTTAATGCACTAGCTACGGCATTAGACCGGAAAGTCTAATACCAATGCAGGTTTTCATAATCATTTCTTCAAAAGGTTGCTTTTATTCAGAAGAACTATGTCCGTCAGCCTTCACCGGTTTACTAGAACTTCATGGAGCTCCTTCCGTGCGTTCGCAGTTCCATATCCCGGAACAGGGAGTGACAGGTCACGGTTCTTTACACTCTGCAGAGGTGTGTTGCTTTACCCATAAGAGATCTTAACCTTGGTGCCAACCGGGAATGACCCGTCCACACTTCCTATGGTGTGAGGCCCGGTATAAGGTCTAGCCAATCATGTTCCTCCGCTACCTCGAACACCCACCCTTTGTTGCATGCGCCGACCCTGGGTCCACGTCGGTCCCATTATTCCCGTAATTTCAGGGTGGACCCCGACCATGACAACAGTGCTGGGCTCTTACCATACACTCCTACGCCGGTGGCTGCAACCCATCATAGACCGCAATACCGTGGGGAATTAGAATGGGATCCCCACCCTACCGCTTGCACTTCGAACGACAAGTGTCTACGGACTTTGCCGTGGGGACTTAAGGCTTCCCCAGCCTACCGCTTGCCCGGAGATACAAGTGTCTACGGTAAAGCGCATCCGTTGATGAACGAGAGGTGGAAACACTTTGACTACTCCGTCCCACTCCAGATCTTATGGTTAACACGGGTATTACGGCACAAGAATCACTGGAGACATTTGTTGTTTAATCCTAGATGGATATAAGCCCGTGCAATGGAACCTCCACCATATCAACACAATCCATGGTTCCATTGCCCACCACATAGTCATATTCATAGTTATGAAAGTAGTGGTTTTGGTTTTTATGCAATAGTGATAAACATAGTACTTTGCAAGTAATTTGGTAAAAATACTCAAATGACATGAGCAAGCGATGAACTTGCCTTTCTTGACTGCAAGATTATGCAGACAAGGCCTTCGATACGCAATAACTCCAAATTCTGAAATAGCATCATCGTCCGGTAAGGACGATGTTTAAAAGATTGGCAAGGATGCAATAATGCATAAGAATGAGATGCAATCGCTCTAAGCGTGACCTAACCCCGATGATTTAGGATTAGTGATTTGTGACAATTGGTTCAGGGTGTGTTGCACTTTTTAGAGTGATTCACAAACAAGGTTCTTATTCAGGTGTGATTACTTGGTATCATAAACAGGTAAATAATAAAGCATAATAATCAATTGAGCACACAAAGAATGATAATTGGCATAATGTTAACAAGTAAAGAACAGTGGTCAATTTTAGTACTACAGGGCATGGTTAATGATTAATTATCATATACTTTAAAAGAATAACTTTTGAAGAACATGTTCTTTAATTAAGAACAGGTATGATAATTAGGTTGAGGGTTCTATGGTTGATTATGGTTCCATTTAGTTTCTGGAGTAGGTATTAGATGGATCCCAACAAAGTTGGATTCATCAACACCTAGGCTTGTAAGGTTAAGATAAGCTTAGGTATCATAAACAATTCATTATACATGGTTGTTGTCAAGGTTGGTTTATCTTGCTAGTGATAGATGGCTAGGGTTTATAGGTCCTTATAGGCAGGGTTGATGATGATTTCTTAGTTTCTTCAAAAGAATAACTTTTTGAAGAACATACTTCTTAAATAATAAGAAAATATATCAATTAAGTTGAGGTTGTTTGGGTTTGCTATTTAATTCCCTAAGTAAAGAATGGTTGGTTCCTAAATAGGATGTTTGATAATTATCTAACACTAGTAGAGTTTAGTGGAATAGGGTTAAGTAATGCTCAAGATTTGGTATAGTTGCTCCTGAGGTTCATCACATTAGTGTGATGCTAAGCATGGAGGGTTAAGGATGATTGTTTTGGTAATAGGATCTAGGGTTCACACTTGGTTAACCCTACTTGATCATCTTGGTTTAAGTGTATGCATAAATGGAATACTACATGGCTAGTGATTGGGTCCTACCTTTTATGTGGACATAGGTATGTATTTAGTTGCTACTATGGAGTTATGAATGAAAATAAGATACCATGATCACATGCTCTAACCTAGGGTTTAGGTTAGAAGTAATTTAGGTTTCATATTGATTATTGGAGCTAGGGTTTGGTGCATAAGAGAATTAGGGTTTTAGAGTTTCCCATGAAATGATAGGATTATAATATCATTCAAAATGGAATTAGGGTTTTCTGATTACCATATAGGTCTATGATTAATAACTTCAATTTATAGTTGAAGTTATTAATAATTTTGAAATAAAAATAATATTGAATTTGGCATTTTATTATTTTTAAACAATTAATAATCAAGATAATTATTAATCAGGGTTTAATTCCTATTAATAAAGATTTAATAAATTCCAAATAAAGAAAATTAATTTTATTGTTTTCTATATTTACTTCACTGTTTTTTTTAATTTATTTTATACCTTTTTCCTAATTATAGAATTTTAATTGAATTTAGAATTAAAATTAAAGGCTTAAATAACAAGTATTAATAATTAAATTTTTATTAAAAATAAAAATTTCATTTTTATATTTTTATTGGATAGGATTTATCTTTATAAGAATTTTGATATCTTATATTTATTTTTCTGAGCTATATTGGATTTTCTACAATTTATCAAAGTTTCAGCAATTATTGGATTTGAAATAAAACAAGCGAATTAGCTAAATGTACCCGGTCTAAACTCTACCCAGGCACTGACTGGTGGGCCAGTGTCCACGCCAGTGCCCTGGTGGCGCTGAGGTGGCAGGAGAAGCTGCTGGCCGGCGGCCAGTTGCCGTCGACGGCGGCGATTCGGGGCTCACGCGGACGGGCTACGCACTTTACTCGAACCAGCACGCCAAGGCAAACCATATGGTGGCGGCGCTGCTCCAAAATGGTCGCCGGAGCTCGCTCGCCGGCGAGGCCGAGCGGCAGAGCTCACGGAGAACGAGGCGGCGGCACTACGAGTAATTAAGCAAGCTATGCAGGCTAGGCGGGTCGTGGCTCACCAGGAGCACGCAGGCTTGACGGCGAGGTCGGAGCTGGCCTAGTTCGCCGGAATCGATGGCTCCGGCCGTCGGAGAGGTGATGTCGCCGGCGCCGATTTAGGTCACGGCGGCTCAATTCCTCCTGTGGGTGTAGCAAGTCGAGGACGGCGGAGTCGATGGTGGTCACGGCTTGGCTCGGGGAGGCCTCCATCGCCGGCGGTAATGGATACTGGCGGAGCCAGGGTTTCGGGTTGGAGAGAATTTTGGCAGAGAGAAGAAAATCCCGAGCTAGGGTTCTTCGGGGAGCTTTATATGGCGCCAGGAACGTGCCTCGTCACGACGCCGATCGCGGAGAGGTCGCCAGCGAGAGGGGAGGCAGAGCACGTCTTCGTGCTGGCGTCCATGCACGCTTGAGAAGATGAGGACGAGCTCCTCTCGCTGATTTAGACGAAGGGGTACATTGGGCTGTGCTGGGGGTTGCTGGGCTGGTCTTGGGCTGCGGCTTGGGCCGTGGTGCTGGACTGCTTTGTAGGCTGCTGCTGGGCTGCTCGGCCAGGTAAGGCTCTTTTCCCCCTTTTCTTTTATCTATTTTCTTTTTCTGTTTTATAATTCTGTTTAGAATTCAAATTTGAATTCTTTTATATTTTGCAGGTCTTGCTTATTTGAAACATATAAGGATTAGTTCAAGATACTGCAAGGTCTTGAGTGGTGTATTTGCAAATTTAATGTGGCACCATAACATTGGTTTAATTATTATTATTGGTATTTGAATTTCAATACCCCTATGGACATGAATTTGAATATTATCTTTGGGAATATTCAAATTGTTTTCCAATTGGTAGTTTTCTTACTTAGTAATATTTCTTGTTTTATTTGGTATTGCTTTGCAAGAAATAAGTTGCCAAGTAAGGTTTGTTTATGGAGTTCTAATAAGTAGGTGACTAAATGGCATGATTTCATGTGCTAAAATTATCTCTAAGGACTTGATCTCTCATTTGAGATTGTTGGTCACTTACACATGAATTTATGTGAGCAGTTGCTTGTTAAGGTCTTGTGAGGTTTATCTTAATTTCTATTTCAAGTTAAATACTTGTACTCTTATTTTAATAACACCTTGAAATACTTAGAGTAGGTATTACTCTCATCAGGGTTTGGTTTTGATTCTAATGCTAAGTAGTTGATTACCACTTATGGGTTTGAATTATTAAATATAGTATAAGGTTAATCTTTGGTTCATAATTGAAACCAAAGATATAGTTTGTGAGCAATTTCTAAGGTTCTACTGAGATTCACCTAATGGCAATTGGTTTGAATCTCATCTATAGCCTGGTTTGTATTATGATCACCATAGTGATACATAAACTAGGGTTGAGGTTTAATTCTTGGTTGTGAGATGGGATGACACCATATTGCATGTGCTAGGGTTAATCTCCCCTAACCATTATAAGGTGGTTGTTTATTTAACATTTTATGTTCTCCTCTAGTTACTATGATATTGAGAATTGGTTTTATCTTCTACCAATTGGCTTCTATTATTAACCTCAATTTATCATTTAAGTAACTACATTGGTTATAGTTCTTTTTATAGTTAACTTTGGTCATATGAGTATATGGTTTCTCACCATATAAAGCATAGAGTTTAACTCTAAGGTTTTCTTAGGTTGTTTAATTTATGAAGTATGGATATGGTAGGATTCTACTTATGATCACCAAGTGGTTCACAAGTTAAGGTTGGGATATAAGCCTAAGGTTGCTTACTAGTGATCTCCCAGTAATTTCATGTGGAAATGAGATCTACTTATCCTATTAGGGTTTATTCTCAATACCTCAAGTTCTTAGGGTTTATGATCATTACTGAATTAATAATGATCAAGGTTTGGCTTCCTAAGGATCTCTCATTAAATGGGGTTCTCACTTCCATGATCAAGTATTGTCTTGATCAGCTAAGGTATAGTACTTATACTTTACTTTCTTGGATGGGACTACTATGGTTGCCTCTAAAGTTTATATCCCAGGAGAATTGCCTGAGATATTATGTTAGGGTTCTACTCTACAATGATGATATGATCATCTGGTTATAAGAATAGTTCTCACTCTCAAATCCAGGTGTTGCCTCATCTATTTTTAGTGTAACTCCATAGCTTGAGTTCTCTCATATAGGAATGATTTATTCGAGGGTTTATGGTGTACTCCTAATATTTATTTAGGTTGTTGAGCTAAAGATTCAATTGTCTAACTTAGTTGGATTAGTCCAACCCTTATTTCACTAATTCATGGATATAGTCTTATTCCACTTGGTATTTGGTTATCTCACCACTCCAAGATGATATGGGTTACAACCCAATACTTTAGTTCAAAGATTGTCCTCTATTCATTAATAGGTAAAGCTAAAATTTATCTGAATGGGCTCTCTCACTTGGGAAGGACTTCAATACTAACCTAAGGTTATTCTCCAAAGATAATTATGTGGTCACCAATATCTATGGTTAATCTAAATGGGTTCTCTCTTTAGGGAAGGTCTTGAATAATATCCTAGGGTTTCTTTTTAAGATGATGATTTGAATACTTGGATGCATATCCAAGGTTTAGCTCAAGGTTTGTTATTGCTTTTCTAATAAATACTATAGAACTCTCACCTCTCTAGGGTTGATGTATACTAATATGGAATGGAGAAGGATATACATTTATAGAGTTTATCTCCTTGTCCGGTTTCCATGAATGAAATGAAATGGATACCATGAGGTTCATGGTAAGATCAAGGATTAGTTTAAGACATGGAAAAGATAATCAAGAATGGTTTCTCCATTTTATTGTTACTTGGTTTGTACTTGAATAGATGTTCTTATGTTATGGCAAGGATTACCATATTGTAATCTTTTATAAGATCAAACAATTGATCATTTAGTAAAGTGTTGTTGTGTTGGTTATTAGTTCCATTTGATCTAACCCCTTAGATCAAATCATTTCTGCCCAAAACAAGGTTTTATCAAAGTCACATTGAGGTTTATAGCGCTTGACTTGATGAGCTACTTCAATTCCACCAAGGTCAAGTGAAACGATTCTTACTGATTGTTTACTTTAAAGCGCGAAAATTCCCCAGATTTTCTATGCATGAATGCAATGCACACATCTGTTTCCTCTATTTTTGTAACCCCAATACCTGGGATATTACAGATGGCTAGAGTATCAAAGAAAGAGTAACACCTCTGACCGGTGAGGACATCGGGCAGATCAGCTCTGCTCTCTGTTAAGTGGTGGAGGAAGAAATGGGGAGACACTTGACCAAATATGGGCTGCTACGACCGGCCGATAAGACTCATAACCAGGTTTGATGATCCTGTTTGAGGTGCTCATGCCAACTGGAAGGAAGCAGGGACGGATCATGATGGAATACAATTGCCGGTGTGTCATGAAATTTGTCAGCCTGAAGGAAACTGGATTTTCAAAATTTTCACACTCCGTATAAGGGAAGAAGAGAGGATTGTCCAGGCCTTGGTAGAAAATTCTGAACCACTCCAATGCTTCCTTGAGAATCAGTTTACTACCTGGGAGGCTGTATAGAGCTTGGCCGTAGCTAGTGCACCGGATTGGCTTCCCGTTAGTATCGGAAAGGTGCGGTGGCCAAAGGTGGAAAGTTTGGGACATGGTTCTGGAAATACAGTTGAGCCCATAGCTGAATAAACCACCAGGGACCTCCTGTTTTGACTGTCTTTTGGGAAAACAGTTTGACAGACATTAGTTGGAGATATCGATAAACCTCTCCAAGGAACAGTTTGCCAATGCCAAGCTGGGTGCCTCTGGCAAGTTCATAGGCCAATGAAAGGTAATTCTTGGTTGGAGCAAGTGAAGGGCCACATAATATGAAGTGTTCCAACCAGAAATTCAGGAAGGCCGTGTGTTCTTTCTCTGTTACAGGGCCTTTGTTTTTCATGTGGCGTCGAAGATAAGCACCCCAGTTTGTGCACTCTGTTTTGGAAGAGAGTGTGAAAGGGACCTTTGGCAACATAAAAGCAGAGGGGCTTGGGGATGCAATGTCTAGACCAGTGATCATGGCCACATCTAGTAGAGTTGGTGTCATGGGGCCGTGGCCAAACATGAAGCAATTCAGAGCATCTGACCAGAAGTAGCCGATGGTTTTTAGAAGATTTTCATGTTTCTCAAGGGAGACAGTGATAAAGATAGAGCATCGGCTATTCCTGCGGTTTCCCATTTAGCATAGTGGGTCTTGGATACTCTCTGTACCATGACACCCAATCTTCAGGAGGGTTAGGCCAGGCTCGCAGTCGGCCCAAGAAGTTAGATCTAAATTCTGTTCACGAAGGGAATTCTATTGGCCTTGCATGAAATCAAATGGGCAGGACTCTCGGTAGAACGAGGGCCAAGACAGAGAGAATTTGGAAGAGAAGGATGCGGCAGCAGAATGATACCTAAAAATTAATGACGGAATGAGACATTAATTCAGATGTTTGCTGTTAATTCTAACACTATGCTCGGATAGCGAGGAGCGGTCGAGGATTACCTTCAGGCCAGAGACCGTAGCGTTGGCGTTGGATGATTCCGCCATTGGATTCGCTGCGGAGTTGAATCGCGCGATTGAGATCGAGATTCGCGTGGCCGTAAGTTGGATCTGTTCGAGCGGCGATTTGGGGATCTGAGTTTACTCTTTCAGACAAGGGTTGCAGGTTACCGTTTGAATAGGCAACTGATTTGGCCTTACTCGCGTTTTATGGTAAAGGCCGATGCGCTGCCATCGGCTCTTTGCGCGTTGACTTGCTTTGACAATCGGCAAAATCGACATAGAAACATTTTCTTCATTAATAAAGAGGGTTTTTTTACAGAGAAGAGCCGATTGCTCAGAAAAGGAAGAACAAAAGAAGAGCCGATTACTACTACTAGTCCTATGCTAGTAGTCCCTAATCTAAGGGCCGTCGCTGCCCTCGTCGTCGCCGTCGTGGCTGCCGTCGGCGCTGTGATACGTCCAATTTGCATCACTATTTTATATCATAATTTTGTTATTCATTGATATATTTCATATTGGGACACAATACTTATGTTATTTCATCTATTTTGCATGTTTCATGATTATTTGGAGATTGAGCACCGGAGCCAGGATTCTGCTGGAAAAAGCACCGTCAGGATGCGATATTTCGGAAGATCAACTGTGGAAGGAAGTTTTACTGAAAATCCTATTTTCCGGATGACGGAGGAAGCGGAAGGGGGAGCCGCTGGACCCGGGGTGGGCCCACACCATAGGGTGGCGCGGCCCATGGCACGGCCGCGCCACCATGTGGTTTGGGGCCCCCTCGGCCTCTTTCGCCTCCTTTTCTTCGCGAAACCCTTCGCCCGAAGACCTAAACATGGAGGAATCCTCACGAAGGGTTACGCCGCCTCGCGGGGCGGAGAACACCGGAGAGAAAAGAGCTCTCGGCGGCAGGAATCCGGGGAAATTCCCAGGGGGAAATCGACGCCATCGTCACCGCCATCGCGCTGGACATCATCTCCATCACCATCATCATCATCTCCACCATCATCACCGCCATCTCCACCGCTGGACATCGTCACCGCTGTAGCAATTTGGGTTTGATCTTGATTGTTTGATAGGGGAAACTCTCCCGGTACGATTTCTACTTGTTGTTTATGCTATTGAGTGAAACCATTGAACCAAGGTCTATGTTCAGATTGTTATTCATCATCATATCACCTCTGATCATGTTCCATATGATGTCTCGTGAGTAGTTCGTTTAGTTCTTGAGGACATGGGTGAAGTCTAAATGTTAGTAGTGAACTATGGTTGAGTAATATTCAATGTTATGATATTTAAGTTGTGGTGTTATTCTTCTAGTGGTGTCGTGTGAACGTCGACTACGACACTTCACCATTTATGGGCCTAGGGGAATGCATCTTGTACTCGTTTGCCAATTGTGGGGTTGCGGAGTGGAAACCTAAACCCCGTTGGTATATCGATGGGAGGGATCGCAGGATCTCGAGTTTAAGGCGTGGTTAGATTTATCTTAATTACTTTCTTGTAGTTGCGGATGCTTGCAAGGGGTATAATCACAAGTATGTATTAGTCCTAGGAAGGGCGGTACATTAGCATAGTTCACCCACACAACACTTATCAAAACAATGAAGATTAATCACTGTATGTAGCGAAAGCACTAGACTAAAATCCCGTGTGTCCTCGAGAACGTTTGGTCATTATAAGTAAACAAACCGGCTTGTCCTTTGTGCTAAAAAGGATTGGGCCACTCGCTGCAATTATTTCTCTCGCATTTTACTTACTCGTACTTTATTCATCTGTTACATCAAAACCCCTGAATACTTGTTTGTGAGCATTTACATGAATCCTTCATCAACTACTGTCATGGGATTGACATTCATTACTTATCGAAGATACTACGATACACCTATACTTGTGGGTCATCAAGACTTTTTCCGCCGGGGAGTGAAAGCGCTATTGGTAAGTGGAATTGGTAAGGAAAACCTTTCTGTTTGTGCTGATTTTATTTCTGCCTGCTGCTATAAGTCATTATGGAGAGATCTTCTCTTCAATTTCTGTTTGGGAAATCTACTACTACTGCAACGGTAGTGGATGAGGCCCAGGTGAGGAAGTGATACCATATAAAATACCTACGAAAATTATTGAACATGTTATGGATAACCGCTATGAAGGGGATGGAACTGTCCATCCGGTGATCATTTACTGTTTTTGCATGAATTATGCGGGTTATTCAAATGTGCATGGCTATGAATGAAGTTAGGAAGAAACTATTCTCTATATCGGTGTGGTAAAGCGGCGCATTGGTATAAATTGCTGAAGAATGGTGATTCTCTTGATTGGGAGGACATTGTGCCTTTATTCTATTCCAAATTTTATCCTCCAAGTGAAATTCACAAAGATCGGAACCGCATATATAATTTCTGGCCTCATGATGGAGAGAGTATTGCCCAAGCTTGGGGAGATTGAAGTCTTTAATGCTCAAATGCCCCATTCGCGAGCTTTTATTGTCTTATTCAAGGTTTTTGTTTAGTATAGTGTTGTGACTGAAAATGTGGAGGATGGTCATATTATTTTCTGTGAACATGCTTCTAATATTGTTTCACATCCTAATAAACCCAAACAAGCCAGTGTTCCTATGCTATCTGTTAAAATTGGTGATCATTGTTATTATGGTTTATGTGATATTGGTGCAAGTGTTAGTGCTATACCTTATGAGCTTTACACGGATATTATGCACGAAATTGATTCTTGTGAACTTGAAGATATTGATGTGGTTATTCAGTGGCTAATAGAGAAACTATTTCTCCAATTGGTATTGTTCGAGATGTGGAAGTTCTATGTGGTAAGATTAAATATCCTGCTGACTTTTTGGTACTTGGTTCTGCTAGTGATTATTGTCCTATCATTTTTGGTAGACCTTTTCTAAATACTTGTGGAGCTATTATAGATTGCAAGAAAGAAAATTTTGACTAAATTTGTGGTGAATCTTATGAGTTCAACTTCTCTAAATTTACTAAAACTCCTTATAAAGCTGATTTGCCTAGTAATGATTTTAAAATGGAGCAGCAGTGCGCATCTATTGTTCTTGTTCCTAATAATCCTTTGCAGCAACATTTGGAGGATAGCGAGAGTGAAGCTTTTAGGAAAGAAAGAGATGAGCTTGAGGAGATTTTTCTTCGCCAACCTATTCTCAAGCATGATTTACCGGTGGAAGACTTGGGTACAACACCGCCACCAAAGGAAGATCCGTTTTTGATTTAAAGCCTTTGCCTGATAATCTTAAATATGCTCATATTGATGATAAGAAAATATATCTGTTATTATTAGTTCTAAGCTTACAGAGTTTGAAGAAGAAAGATTATTGCAAATATTGAAGAAACACCGAGGTGCTATTGGCTATACTCTTGATGACTTGAAGGGGATTTCTCCCTCTATTTGCCAACATGCCATTAATATGGAAGATGATGCGAAGCCTGTTGTTGAACCTCAGCGTCGTCTAATTCCTAAGATGAAGGATGTGGTAAGAAATGAGGTATTACGACTTCTTGAAGCTGGTATTATATATCCTATTGCTGATAGTAGATGGGTTAGTCCTGTGCATTGTGTTCCTAAGAAAGGAGGAATGACTGTTGTGCCTAATGATAATGATGAGCTCATACCTCAAAGAGTAGTTGTAGGGTATAGAATGTGCATTGATTATCGAAAAGTTAATAAAGTTACTAAGAAAGATCATTACCCTTTACCATTTATTGATCAAATGCTAGAAAGGTTATCTAAAAATACTCATTTTGCTTTCTTGATGGTTATTCTGGGTTTTCACAAATTGCTGTTAAAGCTAAAGATCAAGAGAAAACCACTTTTACTCGTCCCTATGGAACTTATGCTTATAGGCGTATGCCTTTTGGTTTATGTAATGCTCCTGCTACTTTTCAAAGATGCATGTCTGCTATTTTTCATGGTTTTTGTGAGAGTATTGTGGAAGTATTCATGGATGATTTTTGTCTATGGGAATTCTTTTGATAGTTGCTTGAAACCTTGATAAAGTTTTGCAGAGATGTGAAGAAACTAACCTTGTTCTTAATTGGGAGAAATGCCACTTTATGGTTAATGAAGGAATTGTATTGGGACATAAAATTTCTGAGAGAGGTATTGAAGTTGATAGAGCTAAAGTTGAAGCTATTGAGAAGATGCCCTATCCAAGGGATGTTAAAGGTATTCGTAGTGTTCTTGGTCATGCTGGGTTTTATAGGAGATTTATTAAAGATTTCTCAAGATTTCAAAACCTCTTACTAATCTTCTTCAAAAAGATGTACCTTTTGTTTTTGATGATGATTGTAAGGAAGCTTTTGAAACTCTAAAGAAAGCCTTAACAACTGCTCCTATAGTTGAACCTCCTGATTGGAATTTACCATTTGAAATTATGTGTGATGCTAGTGATTTTCTGTAGGCGCTTTCTTGGACAGCGAGTAGATAAAAAATTAAATGTTATTCATTATGCTAGTAAAACTCTTGATGCTGCTCAAAGAAATTATGCTACTACTGAAAAAGAATTGTTAGCTGTAGTCTTTGCTTGTGATAAATTTAGATCTTATATTGTTGATTCAAAAGTTACGATTCATACTGATCATGCTGCAATTAGATACCTTATGACAAAGAAAGATGCTAAGCCGAGGCTTATTAGATGGGTACTTCTTTTGCAAGAATTTGATTTACATATTGTAGATAGGAAAGGTGATAATCCTGTTGCTGATAATTTGTCTAGATTGGAAAATATTGCTTATGATCCTTTCCTGTTAATGATAGTTTTCCAAATGAACAATTGGCTGTAATAAAGGTGAGCTCGCGAGACAGTCCTTGGTATGTTGATTATGCTAACTTTATTGTTTCCAAGTACTTGCCTCCAACCTTTTCATTTCAGCAAAGGAGGAAATTCTTTTATGACTTGAGGCATTATTTGGGATGACCCACACTTATATAAAGAAGGAGTGGATGGTATTATGCGAAGGTGTGTTCCCGAATATGAACAACAAGAGATATTGAGTAAATGTCATGGTAGTGCTTTATGACATCACGTGGAGATAGAACCGCCAAAAGGTTCTACAATCAGGTTTTTATTGGCCAACTCTCTTCAAAGATGCAAGGAAGTTTATTTTATCTTGTGATGAATGTCAAAGGGTTGGTAATATCTCCAGACGCAATGAAATGCCTATGAATTATACTCTTGTTATTGAACCGTTTGATTGTTGGGGATTTGACTTCATGGGACCTTTTCCCTCTTCAAAAGGTAACACTCATATACTTGTTGTTGTTGATTATGTTACTAAATGGGTGGAAGCCATACCTACAAAAAGTGCTGATGGTGAGACCTCTTTAAAAATGCTTTTAGATATTATTTTTCCTAGATTTGGAGTACCTAGATATATTATGATGATGGAGGTTCTCATTTTATTCATGGATGTTTTAGAAAAACTCTTGCTAAGTATGGTATTAATCATAGAATTGCTTCCGCTTATCACCCTCAAAGTAGTGGTCAAGTAGAATTATCAAATAGAGAAATTAAATCTATCTTGCAGAAAACCGTTAATAAATCTAGAAAGAATTGGGCTAGTAAATTGAAAGCGCACTGTGGGCTTATAGAACTGCTTATAAAAACCCCATGGGAATGTCACCTTATAAAATGGTTCGGAAAAGCTTGTCATTTACCTAGAACTAAGCTTACAAGTTGTTAGAGAATTAAATAAAGATCCTAAACTTGCCGGTGATAAGAGGTTGCTACAATTAAGTTCTCTAGATGAATGGAGAAGTGAAGCTTATGAAAATGCTAAACTCTTTAAAGAAAAAGTTAAAAAATGGCATGATAGAAGGATCATCAAAAGAGAGTTTAATATTGGGGATAAAGTCCTATTGTATCGGTCTCGTCTCAGATTCTTTGCAGGGAAATTACTCTCGAAATGGGAAGGACCATATGCTGTTGAGGAGGTGTATCGTTCAGGAGCAATTAAGATTAGCTCTCTCCAAGGCAATGCTACGCAAGTGGTGAATGGACAAAGACTCAAGCATTATATCTCGTGATTCTTATAATGTTGATGTTGATATTATTCGAGTGGAAACACCGGAGGCTTTCATCAAAGGGCAAATTGACAGTCCGCCAGAACTCGACTTTGAATAGGTAATCTGGTAATGAAAAGTTCGCGATTTACTTTCCGAACATTATTTTTGTTGTTTTTGGAAAATATGAAAAATTACGAGTTCGAACGGAGTGGAAAGGACGCACGGCGTGCCACCATGGGCGCGGCTGACCTGGGCCCGCGCGGCCTATGGTCTGGCCGCCTCGTCGCCTTCCGACTCTAGTTCGATCTGGTACTTTCCGTTTGTTCTGAAAATTTTTACTATAAAATCTCCCGGACCCACGGAGGTCCGTATATCGTTCTCGACGTGTTTTGTTTCGAGCTGTTTCTGCGGGATCTGTTTTCAGTTTAGAAGCACCATGGCCTCCGACAACAAGGGCAAGGGGCCTTCGAAGGAAGAAGTGAAAAGGGTGTCGTCAAAACAAGAGCAACAAGCTGTGGGGAGTAAGCAAGTCTTGGTGGGATCTATTGATACTCGTCGTTCTTTCTCTCATAACTTGCAGGGACCCTTACCTCCTGCTCTCGGTCTCGACTCTTTCCCTGCGCTGGAAGAAGCTCTACGGACTACCGATGAGTTTTGTGGTCAATACCGGGCTCTAAGAAGAGAAGTGGAGATACTCGGGAGGAGAATTGCCGACTCCGTAGAATCTGGGATATTACTTGATGCCCGTCACAGGTTCGCCATCGCCGATTTCAGATAACAATGAATCTCTTCGAGACTTAGTGCAGATCTGCCACGCTGAGAAGCTGAAGAGAGGAGATCTGTAAGAAGCGCATGAGGGATTCATCACCACCATCGCCAAAGGAGTAATTCATCATCGGTATTGGCATCCCCTTGGTTTGTTCCAAGCTTGGGGGAGTGCCGCGGTATCACATTATCATTACCTTTACTTTTTACTATCAAGTAGTGTCATATCATGAGTAGGGAAGTTATCGTATGAGATGGGTTGCGGTGTGGAAGTATCTCTCCTTTAGTTTGTCTATGTATCCCTTGGTGTGAGTTATCGTTATGGAATATTAATGAGAAGTCTTATCATTTACATATTGCACATCTTATTTTAGTTTGCAATTTCTGCTATATGATTGATCTTGATTTTAGTATTGGTACCACTTTGGGAGCATTGAGTTAATCTATTTGGTTTTGGCAAACTTAGCAATGGTCAATAGCAACAACACTTTGAGTTTTAGAAGAATAGAGGAAATACATGTAGAAGATATTATTATCTTTCTTATCAGTCCTTAGCATTAGTATTCTAAAGTTAAAACTGTTTGTGCTTACAAGTAAGATGCATGATTGTTTCTATCACATGTATATTTGTTTGTTTCCCTCAACTCTTATGCTAACCTTGCTAACCTGTATTGAGAGGGAATACTTCTCGTGCATCCAAACTGAACCCAAACCTATGCCATATGTGTCCACCATACCTACCTCTGGTGGTATTGCTGCCATTCCAAGTAAATACTTCATGTGCTACCTTTAAACAATTCAAAACTTATTACTTCTTATTTGTGTCAATGTTTTATAGCTCATGAGGAAGTATGTGGTGTTTTATCTTTCAATCTTGTTGGCAGCCTCCACTAATGGACTAGTGGCTTCATCCACTTATCCTATAATTTTGCAATAAGAGCTGGCAAGGGGTTCCCAGCCCCAATTAATCAACTTTCATTAATAATCCTCTTCACATGTTTTGCCTGATTCATCAGTAAGCAACTTAATTTTGCAATAGACACTCCTCCATGGTATGAGATTGTTGGAAGGCACAGAGGATTCGGTTAGCCATGGCTTGTGTAAGCAAAGGTTGGGGGGTCATCCTTAAATAAACTAAAATACATGTGTAAACAAAAGAGAAGAGGATGATCTACCTTGCTGGTAGAGATAACGTCCTTCATGGGAGCCGCTCTTTGGAGGTTTGTTTGGCAAGGGGGTTAGAGTACCCGCTCATTCGTTGACAACAACAAACACCTCTCGAAACTTTACTTTTATTCTCTTTATATGATTTCAAAACTGAAAAAGCTCTAGCACATGATTTAATCCTGCTTCCCTCTGCGAAGGGCCTGTCTTTTACTTTATGTTGAGTCATTAAACCTATTTCCCTCCATCTCAAGCAAGCATTTGAGTTGTTGTGATTAAACTATTATATTGTGATTTGCTTCATCATGTCTTTACTCTTTCTTGTTTAGTACAAGTTTTACCTTGAATGAATATAGCTTTGAAGTCATCAATGATTAATATGATTGAGTATGCAAGTCTACCATAAGTTTTTAATATGAGAGCGCTGCTCAATAGATGAATATAATTTGTTAAATGTTCTCTGACCAAGAACAAAGTTTGCCATCACCAATTATGATTCCTTATGCACCTTTATTTGTGACTACCTTATACTTGTTTCAAGATTGAGTTATATGAGGAAGTTGTTTACTATAATGTCTTGTGTGAATGAATATGATGCTTCTTGTCCGTATTTTATTTATCGACTCTTCACTCCATAAACATGTGGACCTGTTTCGAGTTCAGTTTCGCTTGGGGACAAGCGAAGTCTAAGCTTGGGGAGTTGATACGTCCAATTTGCATCACTATTTTATATCATAATTTGCTGTTATTCATTGATATATTTCATATTGGGACACAATACTTATGTTATTTCATCTATTTTGCATGTTTCATGATTATTTGGAGATTGAGCACGGAGCCAGGATTCGGAAAAAGCACCGTCAGGATGCGATATTTTGGAAGATGCTGTGGAAGGAAGTTTTACAGAAAATCCTATTTTTCCGGATGACGGAGGAAGCCGAGAGGGGAGCGGCTGGACCCGGGGTGGGCCCACACCATAGGGTGGCGCGGCCATGGCCTGGCCGCCACCATGTGGTTTGGGGGGCCCTCGGCCTCTTTCGCCTCCTTTTCTTCGCGAAACCCTTCGTCCCGAAGACCTAAGCCACGAGAGGAATCCTCACGAAGGGTTACAGCCGCCTGCGGGGCGGAGAACACAGAGAGAAAAGAGCTCTCCGGCGGGCAGAATCCGGGGAAATTCCCTCCGGAGGGGAAAACGCCATCGTCACCATCATCGCGCTGGACATCATCTCCATCACCATCATCATCATCTCCACCATCATCACCGCCATCTCCACCGCTGGACATCGTCACCGCTGTAGCAATTTGGGTTTGATCTTGATTGTTTGATAGGGGAAACTCTCCTGATACTGATTTCTACTTGTTGTTTATGCTATTGAGTGAAACCATTGAACCAAGGTCTATGTTCAGATTGTTATTCATCATCATATCACCTCTGATCATGTTCCATATGATGTCTCGTGAGTAGTTCGTTTAGTTCTTGAGGACATGGGTGAAGTCTAAATGTTAGTAGTGAACTATGGTTGAGTAATATTCAATGTTATGATATTTAAGTTGTGGTGTTATTCTTCTAGTGGTGTCGTGTGAACGTCGACTACACGACACTTCACCATTTATGGGCCTAGGGAATGCATCTTGTACTCGTTTGCCAATTGTGGGGTTGCCGGAGTGACAGAAACCTAAACCCCGTTGGTATATCGATGCGGGAGGGATCGCAGGATCTCAGAGTTTAAGGCTGTGGTTAGATTTATCTTAATTACTTTCTTGTAGTTGCGGATGCTTGCAAGGGTATAATCACAAGTATGTATTAGTCCTAGGAAGGGCGGTACATTAGCATAGGTTCACCCACACAACACTTATCAAAACAATGAAGATTAATCAGCTATGTAGCGAAAGCACTAGACTAAAATCCCGTGTGTCCTCGAGAACGTTTGGTCATTATAAGTAAACAAACCGGCTTGTCCTTTGTGCTAAAAAGGATTGGGCCACTCTGCAATTATTTCTCTCGCATTTTACTTACTCGTACTTTATTCATCTGTTACATCAAAACCCCCGAATACTTGTTTGTGAGCATTTACGTGAATCCTTCATCAAAACTGCTGTCAACACCTGCTCCTCGTTGGGATCGACATTCTTACTTATCGAAGATACTACGATACACCCCCTATACTTGTGGGTCATCACGCTGCTGTCGGCGAGCTCCTCGTCGCTGCTGCCGTAGCCTTCGGCAGGGGCTTCTTCCTCCTCCTCCTCGTCGTCGTCGTCGTCGTCGCCATCCGACCCGGCGCGGAGCGCCGCCGCCGGATACTCGTCGGAGGAGGTGTCATCCTCTCTTCCTCCTCCTCGTCGGAGGAGGTGAAGTCGCCCGGGAGAAGAGGTCGTCTCGCTCTCCGCCTCCAGCTCCCCATCAACGAGGAACTGGAAGTCGTCTTCTCCGTCGGTCAAGGACTTGTCATCCTCGGACCAGATGGAGGAATCATGATCCTCCTTGTCCCACTTCGTTGGGGCGAGGATATCGTGCGCCGCCATCGAGTCCCACTCCGGCGTCGGCTCACGAGAGGAAGAGGATATGGAGGAAAGACCCGAGGAGGCAGAGGAGGAGGAGGAGTCCATGGTGCAGAGGAGGGCTTTTCGATGGCTAGTACGGAGCAGGGGGATGAAGAAGCGAACTGCTCGATGCGGTTAAATAAAGGGGATATAGTGGAGATTTAATGCTGCGGTTTTCGAGGACATGGTGCCAAAGCTGTCAAATCGTGAGAGAAGTTGAAGGCAAGGCATCATGATGAAAGGATGCGTGACGGTTCTGCTCTGCCACGACGTGACCCTACGAAGAAAAAAACAGAGTGGTTTTGAAATTATCATTGCCAAAACCAGGGGGGCATGTGTTATCACCAGTTTTTGACCGGATCAAGAGGTGGGCCGTGATTGAGATAAGCTTAGAGGATGTGCACGTAGAATATTTCTGAATCGGCCTTGTACGAGAGTTTGGGCCAGATTGCCCTTGTATTTGTACATTATGGTAGACTTTGTTAGAATTAAGAGATAGAGTTTAGCTCGTACACGGTTAGGTTTATTCCCAAATTAGAGAGTCTACGGACTATAAATATGTACCTAGGGTTATTGAGAAAGGAGGACGATCACATTCACAACACACCAATCCATGCGCATCGCCACCCCTTGTTTCGAGGGTTTCTTCCGGGTAAGCGTCATGCTGCCTAGATCGCATCTCGCGATCTAGGCAGTATCTGTTTATTCGTTGCTGGTGTTGCTCGTACTGAAGCCTTTTTGATGGCGAGCAACACCCTTATCATAGATGTTTTGGGGCTGACGTCGATGCTTTTATGATATGCTTGCTTAGCTACGCCACCCCTCAACGTCTAGCTGCCCTTACACCTATCTTGGGTGTAAGGGCAGCGTCTTGCTTAATCTTTATTTAGTAGATCCGATCTGTTATAGTTGTTCCTTGTTCTCCAAGGATTTAGTTTGATATCTGCATGGTTAGGCCTTGCAAACGGGTTGAACGATCCGGTAGTGCGTAAGGTGTGGTTTGCTGATCCTAGAAGGGATTGTTCTGGGAATCGACTTCATGTTGGTTTTTAGGCCTCTTTTAGGACTAGTTTACCATCATCTTTCGTATCTGCTAGGCTCAACTACGCGTAGGATGTTCCGGTTATGCGGTGAAAACCCTAGACTGTAGAGATTGGTTTAGCTTTGTATTGATAAAGCAGGACCCCCATGTCATTGTAAATCCAACGTGAATCATGGGGCAATCGGCTCTTTGAGCCGATTCACGAGATAACCTGAGAGCCGATCGGGGCTCGTATTTAATGTTTACGTGTTTGCCATGGAAACTAATTGAAGCAATCCATCACCTTCCGACCGGTATAGGTCGGTGGCACACTTGCATTGCGGGACGTGTGCAGCATTGGGCCCCCCGGACCAGGAGCCCTCAGCGATCTGGGAGCCTCCCGGCTCGCCGTGTTGCTCGTCGGTGCTCGCCGGTGGGTTTTGGCAGGCAACAGGCAGATGATGGCGGCGCATCTTCATTGTTACTTTGTTGAAGGCATTATCTCTGCAGTCTACGTTTTTTCGCCTGGGCTGCTCCAGGGGAAACCCTAGACCCGGGTCTTCCAGATCGGACGATGGTGGCGTGCAGCGCCGTTCTACCTGCTGGGGGCGTCGTTTTGGAGCAGACAACGGATGGTGGTGGTGCTGAGGTGGAGCGGTGTTCTTTGCTGTGTCGGCGTCGTCGAGTCTCCGCGACATGGTGCAGCGGTGTCTCGGAGACGGACGCAGTGTGATGGACACGCACAGGATGGTGGTGTCATCTGGCGCCGTGGCGGCATCGATGGCAGGCCTGGCAAGGTCAATGCGATGATCCCTCTTGAAGATGGAGTCGAGGAAGGCGGCGGTAGCAGCTTCTGTAGCGTGGGCGTTGGCGTGAGCTGAGAGTTTGCTTGACTGGATGTGCTTCTCATCTGCTATTGAGCGGTCTGTTAAGGCATTTGGCTTTTTGGATGATGCGAGTTGGTGTATTGTCACCCCCTTCATCCCACTGTAGGTTTAGCGAGGTGGCTTCGAGTTTGATTATTTGTATTGCTTCTTGTAAGGTGTTGTGAATAATCTAATAAAAAAGCCGTGTGCATCCCTTGGATGCAGAAGCTGGGGTGATATCTCCCCATTTCGAAAAAAAAGTACATAGTGACTTACGACTAACAAAAAACCTAAGGACCTAATCCAAAAACTACACTCCCATCCATATTGGATAAAAACATTATCAGCCCGTAGCGGCTCATAATCATATCATATCATGTCATCTCATATCATATCATCACTGCATGATTGAGATCACAAGCGTGGGATCGTGCTCGCAAATGTGTCATACGAGCAGACAAGACTGCCATGCAGTAAGATGTAACATCGAACTTCTAATCTAAAAAGTTTGTTTTACTGATTGATCAAGATTTTTATAGTGTTCATACATATTTTTTTTTCCTTACATCACTGCAAGACGATCTTAAATGATGCAGAAAGGGTTCTCACATGTTAGAGCCTAGTTTGCACATTCTTTTAAGGAAACTTCATGAGATTCAAAAAAAAAAATTAAGAAGTGAAAGCATGAAAAAGTCTAGGAATTAGATAGGAAAACGAACATTCGAAAAAATGGAGAAACACGTTACAAATTTAATATCTATTCAGAATTTTGTAAAAGCAGAAATATGCAAAAACAAATCACGGGCTAGAGATAATTGACATTAAAATATAGAAAAAGTAATCGTAAGCACTCGGAAAGACCACCATATTTCCTAAAACTCACTTTTGAGCATTCATGGCTATCAAAATTAATAAGTCATTATGTTTAGCACCCAAGAGTACCATAATTATCTTTGATGTTGCGTTTTCACGCCTTCAATTTTCTATCCTTTTATTATTAATTTTTACGATTTAACTTCTTGGAATTTTTTATGTTTTTACAAAATTCCAAGTCTAATTAGTTAGTTAACTTCCTATCTCTAAGGATCTTGAATTTATCTTTTCAGTTATGTATACCTTTTATGTTATTTTCTTCAAATTTGAATACCTCTAAAATTTTAACTTCTTGTTTTTTGCTTGCAAATTTTTGACTAGTATGAGAGAGCCTCCGTCGATGCAAGCGAAGTTGACTTGCCTATCATTAACGTGTGTGGTCGATTGTTTGGCATGTGCGAACATGGGATTTGTACAATGGTTAGTGATGATCGCTCCATTCATGGTTGTCCTGTTCTCAAGTCAGTGTTGCTGGATCAACAACTATGGGTGATAACGGTAACAAAATGTATCTAGGTAGCTTCGACAAGTGTTCTTTTTTCGGTAGTATGGGTAGATAGGTCGGCCGGTGTTTTGTATGACGTGTTCACGTACCCATGTGATCACCAGGCTTCGAGTGGATTTGGTGTTCAGGGGGTACGTGCGCACCCTCTCGTTACCGTTGGATTTTCTTTTAGATTCGTACTGCCCCGTAGAGACGTTAACACGGCGTGGAATATCTTTTCAAGCTGGCCGAGTGGTGACAGCCGAATCAGGTAAAAAATAGGCTCGGTCCTTGTCCCCTTCCATCGAAGAAGACGGCCAGCACCCCTGCGGCACCGCAGACTCCGGCTGCCGGCACGCGCATGACCAAGGAGACGGCCAGTACGTCGTCAAGCTGGCACCTCCTCTCGATGCATTTGCTGGGATTTGTAGGAATCTTGGTCAATTCCTACCTCGGGATGTCTTCAGCTAGGGGGCGCACCAGGCCGGATGAAGTACGGCTAGGCCTGCAAGTGGGAACGGGCTGACCACGGGGCCTGCTCTGTAAGTGGCGGCAACTTACATAGCAACCGGCGACGAGCGAAGCGGATCACACCAGAGAGGTTCGGCTGCGGCGGCGGTGAAGCTCTCCGGCCGGAAGGCCTGGTGGCAGCGATTGACCCTCGAGCACCTCCGCCGTCGCTGGCGCCAACTCGTCCAGCACCCAGACCACTAGTGGGCAAGGCCGCGGCAATGGTCAGCCCCTGCCGCAACGGTGACGGTCACGGAACGGCGATATACGGTCGTCCTCGATGCGGATTCATGAATGTATGCCGAGCGGCTGCCTCTTGGGCGCCCTGCCGTCGCGTACCGCTCCCCCATGGCCGCCAGCCTGCGGAGCCGCGCGAGGACGGGCCGCTAAGGTTCGCGGAGGCATGGTGATGCGGCGGCGGAGTCGGCGGCGGTGGGTGGGTGGCCAGCGATCTCGTTGAAAAAGGGTTGATTGGCGGCGGCAGGCAGTGAGGACGCGAGGGGAAGTAGGGAATTGGGGTCTGGCCGGGGAGGACGAAAGGGGATCCAGAAAGAGGGCTCCCAGTCGTACGGCCGCCGCCGTATCAATCGCCCCCCATCTCTTGCCGCAGGTAGCCAAAGGAGGAGCGGAGGGTCACCAGCCGCCGTGCACCTCGTTCCCCATCCCTCCTTCCTCTCCAGTTGGGTAATTAGTATCTAATCCAATTTACGTGAACGCAAAATCAATAAGCAAGTGCTAATTAGTATCCCCGGGAATCATTCATCATCAATAGATAAAAGGACGGGGGAAAGAAATCGTGTGCCTCCGCGGCTCCGCTGCCTCCATAAGAACGATGATTGAGCACAGATACACAAGAAAAAACTCGCGATCCGAGCACCTGGAGGTGGCCAGCAAGATCACCGCCGTGGCCGCCCGCGCCTGGAGCACGAGGCCGCCCACCTCCGCCAGAAGCTGGCCGCCAAGGACCGCCTCACAGCCGAGCTCGCCGAGAGGGCCGACGCGCTCGACCGAGCTCTCCGCTGTGGCGAACCACACTAGAGCACGCCGGTGGCATCCCTGCAGCTGGAGCACTTGCTGCTATGCGCGGACGGCGCGGGCGGCATGGACGCCGGCCACCGCGGCTCTCCCCATCTCTTTAATTCCTGCCGACGAGCGGCACGAAGAACTGCTCAACATCATGGTTCTTGGCTATTGGGGATCACGCCCGTGCGCGCTAACCCTTCTACAGAGATCTCCTGGCGCGTGGCCGTGCCACAGCTAGACGATGCCATCGCCGGCGACGAGCGAGGGCGGAAGTCGTGTGCTCGGATGGATGGTCGGGGAGGCGGGCCGCTCGGGGGAGGCGCGCCACTCGGGCTGGATGGGGCGAGTGCCTTGTTTGTTGGGATTGTACAGGGAAGAAGAGATAAGACAGAACACACCCAGTCGGTCGAAGCGTGTCAACAACAAACGAAAATCTAACGCTGTTAGACACGTGTTGATTTCTAGGGACGTGCTCACGTACCCATGTGATCACCAGGTTCTTCCGTTCATGGATTTATCACTTTTCTTTTTATTAGTATAAGATACAACTTTTGGGAAATTCAAAACGAAAACCGGGTCCAGATGATCCCGATATCTGGACCACCCAGTTTCATCGGGATCTGGGCGTCAGAGTGTATACCACGATGTATTCGCGACATAGGTTGCCTTTAGTAACAGTCCTAGGGCCCACGCGCGACGTGATCTGGGGCACAGTCCGTCGTTGGCCCGCTCTCGGTCCAAGATACGCCCACACGATGTGGACCGCGGTGGACCGACTTGCACGCGCCTCCGTCATATTGAGACAGGCAACGACCACGCGTCTGAACCTGTCATCTACTCTCCACACGCGGCTCGGTCAGCTCTAATTAACTAAGAGGTCGTTTGGTATCCATCATTTGGGTCTGGAATCCTGGAATTCATTTTGGAATTTCATGGATGGGCTGTTTGGTTGCCACAGAATTGAGCCGTCATTTCATTTAGGAAATCCAGCAAAATGACACCGGGTAAACACAATTCCGAGCTGAGACCTGTCATTTACGTTTCTCTATAGAAGCCATTTACAAATTCAATATGGAATTCTGCTGTCATTTGCAATTCCTGTGGCAACCAAACAAGTGTTCATGTCTAGAATTACAATGTAAATGAAATGAATACATGTATTCATTTCAAAATGCTACAAACGAAATGAAAGGCTGGCTTCCAAACGATTTCTAAGATTATTTGACGACCGCAGCTGCTTACTAACCACACGCTAACAAACGACACTGTCGGGGCACTAAATACACACAACCTTGCACACAGTTAGACACGCTGCCGCTTAGCTGGCGCGCTCGACACAACATCTTGTTCCTCATCCTCCGTGGATTCGTCGCACCAGATAGCAGATGCTTCGCCATCCTCAAGCACAGCTACCTCCGCAGCTTCGCCATGCATGCCATCAAATGGATCGTGGTCACCATGTCGTTCCTCAGCATCCGCGACCGGACGCGTGCTCGATCATGTCCCTCATCTGAAGAAAAAACATTCGAAGGGAGCACCAGCTTAAAATTAGCATGTCTAAAATCGGTTCCCACCGAGAACTGGTATACCAAAACCAAAAACAGAAAACACCACACAACCAGTACCTGCAGCTGCTTATGCTCTGGCCCATCACCTAGCTGGCTTGTAGATCTTAGAACACCCATCACCGAATCTTGCATGCAGATAAGAATCCTTGTTTAGTTTGGCTCCTAAGTAAAAGATGATCACATGCCTCATCTATTACCTCATCCCGCCACTCCAACTCTTCCTCGATCTTGATCCGGGTTTCTGAATCAGCTTGTACTCTGAAGACAGAATCTGGGTCCTTGGCACCAATCTGATCGAAAACTTCAACTGTTTTCCTCACATCATAATCCGCCTCTTCCCGGCTAATCTGCCCACACAAATTCCGTAAAGACCGCTTCGTGAAGGGTAGGTTGTCAACACTGCCAAAGAAGCTCCCAATGATGTTGTACACCTTCCCAATATTTGTGTTGTTATCCCTAAGTTGTTTGACCAGGTCCTTAGTGAACATATATATATGCCTGTGCGACGGCCAAAATGCTGTCTCACCGCACGTCTCTGTCAGCACATGGTTGTGAGTCACCGGATGTTCTGTCATATACCAACCGTTATCGGCAGACCTCAGCAGCCGAATCATCGCAGGGCACTCGCAACGGCAAGGCATTTTCGCTTGTTGGCTTCCCCTGTTGGACAATGGAAATAGTCATGTACACACCACAGATCCTACAATGGAACAAGAAACAAGCATCTAATTCCTCGTCTTCTCCGAATTCAACCGGCTCTTCCCGTACCTAATCCTGAATCCATGCTCCCAAGAATACAGATTGTAAAAATCGTATGCCTCACCTATCGATTCAAATGTCGTACCCAAGCAGGGATCTATGACTATGTCACCTAGTTTTTCTGCGAAACACCTGACAGATTTCTCCAGTGCGCTTTGCCGCTCTGCGCGCAGTGAGTTCGGTCTGGTGGTGCCCGCCCAACACGGACCCTGCAAAAGAAACTTATCCACTTAGTCTCCAATTGTGGTCCGCTAACTTACGAGCTGGACACATTCTACATACTATTAGTTGACTTAGATCGAGTAGTTCTGACAACCACACGCAACACATGTCATAGCATAAAAATACAAGCACCGGTTCTGTTCTCTATTGTAATATGATTACTAACAAGATTTCCTTGATCCATCAGGGTGTTCACAAAGATCAAACTCAAAAAAAAAAAAGCTCCCTACGAAAACATGGAAGTACCACGGGTGATTTTAAAGGCTCACTGGATAGCCCTGTTCTCCTATCGATCACTCATTCAGGGCATGGCCAACGGTATGCTCTAACTTGCTTCCCCACAGGTCCATCTAGGATCGGATACCACCGTGTAAGCTGAATTTTGGTTCGGATGGGGAAGTCGCTTCTTGCAGAAGAGGCATGATCCTCAGTTAAAGAAAGGAGAAAAGAATGAAGGGATTGAAAAAGCCGAAGGGGAAAGCAAAGAGCAGGAAGGAGATTGGACATGCATGGGCCACCATGTGCAGCGTGCTTGCATCACAGGGCGACTAGTGCGTAGGACAGATGCAAAACTGAGTGGTAGCCTCACAGGCTTGTGCAGATGTGGCTGTACTGAAGCGACCACTTGATACTGCTTCCATTGTACATGCCCTCAGGTAACTGAGTCCCCCTTTGTTCTCTAACGTCATCGAGCTGATTCAGGTAATTAACAACCACATGCTGCAGGAACTAATTATCCCACACGCTCATTACCAATGACAAAAGTGTCTGCCACTCAACTCACAGTTAGCTACATAAAATAATTATCCCACACGCTCATTACTACAGACGAATACTACAACTGAATTTACAAATTGTGCATACCTATTCGTCCAGCCAGGCTGAGGATTGCCATGCTCGGTTGATTCCGCTGATGCTGCAGGCTCAGGTCCATCCACGCCACCCAGTCCGCTTGCAACATCGCCCACGCTGGTCCCCTCCAGGAGGTCCCCAATCACGGCCACGCCTGCCGCCGCCACCGGGCCTGCGTTGCTACTGACCGAATCCCCACCTTGCAAAATCTCCAGTGTCGCCTCAGCCGGGCACGCACCATATATGATGGGAAGGCTGCGAGTAGGTACCGAAATTTCTTCCTTTTAGATTCAATACACAATTCACACACCACACGCCCCGAAAAACAACAACAAAACAACACGCACCTGCTCACTGGATCCAGTGGGAAATCCATGGCTGCGCCCTGCCTCCCGCCTCCCACCGGCGGCGAAGAAGAAGAGTAGCCACTCGAGGACCTGACACCTGCCGCCGTCGAGAGGATGGAAGCAGTAGTGGGAGGGGGAGCCGTGTGGTGCGCTGCTCGCCGCCTGTAACAAATCGGCCCGGCCGCCGCACGCGAGGAAGAAAGCAAGAGGAGGTGGGAACAGGGTCGAGAAATTTCATTTAATTCGTCCCTACCCCTCTACCTGGACCATGGTCTTCCAACAAATTTACAACATGTCCTTCCGGTCCAGGTCGGCCGCGCCGTCACGCGGAACACGTCCGTCCCGTACCCCGTAGGCCCACCGCAATAAAAACTTACCGTATTGGGCCCGTAGCTCGATTTTCCGCCTGCCGTACCTGCTTCTGTATTTCCTCTGACGCGAATCTCCACATGTGAACGAATGGTCAAGATAAAGGGATCATCTGGACCTGAGTCCCAAAACGCCAACATAATTGCGCAGTATGACAAACGTATTAGAAAGAAAATCATATTTTGCTGCCTCCGCAGTCTTGTAACCAGGATTAAACAAACTTAATCCAATACCCGCAAAAAAAAACTTACTCCAAGAACAAATTGAGTCCATGTATCTGCTTACATATGTATGTACAACAACAAACAAATCAATGAAGTATTCAGATGGCCCCAAGTACCAATAACAATGCACAAATGAGGGACGAGCACAGGAGGTCAAGCTCGAGCCATATAACTATAAACTGAGTACTAAGCTAGAGCATGGCCGCCGCGACAAGCAGAGAGGAGCCGATGCACGCCGCCCAGGTGCCGCCGCTGAGGCTACGCGGACTGCCGGATGCGCTTCCTCTGACACCGCCGCCGCCGATGTAGGCTCGGCCGCCTCCGCGGCTCCCGCCCCTCCCTTCCGCGATGCTCGCCACCAGGCAGAGCAGCACCAGGAGGAGAGCGCAAAGTGGCAAGAAACGTCTCATCATCATCTTCTTCTTCCTGGCTTCCCAGCTGCAGCCTAGAACGCAGGCGCCGATTCTTTTGGTTGTGGGTGAGATTTCCTTCGCGCTGTCTATCTGCTGCTCCAACTCGATGTCGTGGGCAGCTGCTGCGCGGATGGTATATTTATACAGGATTCAGAGTTGACAGGTCTACGTACGCCACGTCGACGACGAGTCCACATATTAGCGGCTGGGTAGCAATTTATCTCTGAATCCGTGTGCAGATTAAGTCAGAATTCGGAAGGAGAACATCACGTTCCTGCACGATGGATGAGAGGTGCTAATGGTTTAGCCTATGCCTATCAGTATCGATCAGATTATTGATGATAAATGGTCTTCCGTGTGTACGGAGTATTGAAGAGAACGTTTGGTTTCTTTGTAGGTTGACAAGATCGAACGCGTGTTATTCGATTAGAGGAACCGCAATGCAATATCTGCGAGCAAACATTTGTGGCACATAATATATGCTCCAGGTTTCTGGGACATTAGTAGTCCGCGTGAGCCTCTGTCGATGCAAGCACTGCATTGAGTAACAGTAAAATGGATCCAGCTAGGAGCCAGCACAGTGATTTTGTGTCGTCGGCCGTCCGATCCATGTGTTAACGGTCATGATCTCTCGGCCATCAGCGCACGCGTCCCAGAACATTTTCTCTCGTCACTGCACGGAACGGCCCGCCAAACGTCGATGGGCAGCTACTCTTGGGACCGAGTTAGAAGCTTCCTGGTGAGTCGGGCCGAGATCTAGTTAAAGTAGCGTTGGATTTTCTTATAGCCCATTTATTAACCAGGCCTTCGTTCGATATGGGCACCATATGCGGCCCCTCTCCAGAGTCTCCATATTCTGTTTCTCTCCCCAGCGAACATTGACACTGGCGGCGCAGCCGAAGGCCATGATGGCGCAGCCGTTTCTTCGTTTGATTAACGGCGATTAATGGCCTGGAAGGTGAGCCTCCACTGTCCTTTATGTTCCCTGCCGTTTCTGTTGTATCGGATGGCTATTTCTGGCCCGCTCAACTCCTCTTCCATAAGCCATGCTTGATGGCTTGCAGGAATTTGATTTTCCCCCTCCTTATCTCGGACCATTGGTGCTAATCATGTTGTTTGTTGGTGATTTTCCCAGAGCTACGGCCGCGGCGAGACGGTGAGGACGGGCGGGAGAGCGGTCGCGACGGTGGGCGATGAGGCGGAGGCATTAGCGGCTCGAGGCCGCATAGGATGCTGATGAGGAGATGGCGGCTGTGTCTCGCCAGTGCAAGAGGAGACGTGGCGTCTCGCTGGTGTAGAGGAGGCGAAGGCTTTTGCCGGGCTAGCTAGCATGCTCGACGACTCTCTCGGGCTCATCTTTTGTTGTTCGTCTGGGTAGCCAGGAGTCAAGGAGGGATGGTTAACGTCTTAGCCTCTTCGTACCAGAGGTGAGGAAAAATAGGACGGCAGCAGTTCCTAGCCACCCGCAGGTATAGCTAGCACACACCTTCATGACTCATGAGGAAGATGAATTCTTTTGTCTGCTCTGCTTTCTTACTTTGCTAATAAGGGTTATACGCTTGTTATTTGTGCGTCGTTTGTACTCCAGTCTCCAACTCTCCACTGAATTATGTTGTCCACGATTATTCCCAGCAGTATATTCGTTCATGAGTCATGACTCATGCGCAGTATGTGGTACCAACTTATCATATATTCGTTCTGTGCGAGGACTAAACAAACTGACTTCATCGAATTATCGTGAAGCATTATTATTATTGTAAATAATTCACCTTCAGGCTTTCAGCTTCCAAACCAATTGGTGTGTGCAATCGTGAATCATGCACATGGGAAATTTTAACACGTATTGTATGTGCTTGATTGGTATCTTTAGTTGCCAGCAGACTTAATCATTCTCATATCAACTTTTTCTTCAAGTGAATTGAAATAATTGTTATGAATAAGAAGACAATGCCCCCTGATTTTTCAATTGCAATGACTTGTGTTTTTTCTTTTTGAAACAATTGCAGTGACTTGCGTTTCTTCTGTCATGAGTGTCACATATTGTATGCCTTTTTTACTGCCATTTACCGTCTTACAAAAAATATGGTGTGTCTTATACAATATCTCTGAAGTGCTTTTGTGTATAATATAGAAGTTTTTAAATTTCTTACTTTTTTACTTCGACACAGAATAATCTTGGAGAAGATATAAGAGAAATTTCTTGGAATGAAGTAACTTGTGTTCGTTCAACTTGCACACCTGAGCCTACCTTCTACAAGGTACAAGATCCCAAACCAGGTTGGTAAACAGAGATAGTTTGTGCTCAGCTCTAGACATCAGTAGTTCAAGTATTGCACTTCATTTTGACATTCAGTTTTAGCTACTAAATTAGATTGTATTAATGCATCGTGCACATCAACGCTTCCAATATTCATTTAAATCTGATGAATTGGTAATAATTGTCCTGCTACAACTATTACTACTTTCCACATTGTTCCTCGATCTTATCTGCAACTATACCAATGCCATACATTCTTCACAGTAATCTTTTTTTTTGTCCTGTATGATCTTTCTTACAGTATAGAGCTTACATATATGATCCAGATTAACTGTTGCATGATAGCTACTCGGGAACATCGGTTAAGTCGAGAGGATACACATGTTCTTTGCCGGTTAGTTGATGCCTCGTCTAGAAATTGAGGATATAATGCCCTCCTTAGATATGGATGATCACATGCTTCAGCAAGCCAGTGTACTTACTAGATCAGCTGGTTTTATAATATGATGTGAGTTCGTTTTCGAATATATAATTTAGTATTTTAGTCCGTACAAACTTGAGGAGGCAGTTAACCTAATGCAAGAGTTCAATTTCTTGTGAAAGTCATTGTTAGTGGTATATTTATGCTGGCCTTTGGCATTCTACACTGTCTTCCTAGAGTTGAATTGTGTGGAAGAGTACGAGATGCTAGCCTTTTAAAGGATAGAATGTTCTAACTTTTTGATTAGTGCCATCACATGTATTAAGGCATGCTAATTCCAATTATTCAGATTTTATAAAATGTCTCTATTGTCCAAATTTTTCTACCATTTCTATCACTCATCCCTCGAGAAGGACGGGCGCGGCAACGTGCGCAATCTATGGTCTAGTATATTTGACTAGTAGTCTGCGTGAGCCTCAGTTGATGCAAGCGCTGAATAATTTTTGACTAGTAGTCTGCGTGAGCCTCAGTCGATGCAAGCCCTGCATAATTTTTTAACTTCTTGGAAGTTTTTATGTTTTTACAAATTTCCAACTCTAATTAGTTAGTTAACTTTCTATCTCTAAGGTTTATGAATTTTATCTTTTCAGTTACGTATACAGTTCATGTTATTTTCTTCAAATTTAAATACCTCTAAAATTTTAACTTCTTGTTTTTTTTGTAATTTTTTTACTAGTAGTCTGTGAGAGCCTCCGTCGATGCAAGCGAAGTTGACTTGACTACCATTAACGTGTGTGGTCGATTGTTTGGCATGGGATTTGTACAATTGTCAGTGATGATCGCTCCAATCATGGCTATTCCTGTTCTCTGGTCAGTGTTGATGGATCACCAACGATGCGTAATAAGGGTAACAAATGTAACTAGACAGCCTTGACGGGTGTTCTTTCTTGGTAGTGTGGGTACTAGGTCGGTCGGTGTCTTGTGTGTTCTGCGGTTCTTTGTAACTAGTTCTTTGTACAGGTATTCTCCGTTTGTGGTTACCACTTCAGCGCATGGAGAATCGAGACCTATTTACGGAGGTCTGTACACGGTTGGAGGCTACGGCGAGGGATACTTTTTCCCTACATGGGTGGCAGCATAGTCTACAGATTGAAGCACCAACCACACCTTAGGCGTTATATATTTCATCGTTCCGATATGTATTCCGCCTAGTTCTTTTTTAGTTTGGTACTTTCTTGGACTTAAGACTTCATAAACGGCTGTGTGCATCCTGGTTATGCAGAGGCTGGATGTAATTGCTTACTAAAAGTAATAAAGCATCCTTTATCGAAAAAAGTTGAATGTCCGTGCCTTGCCACGGCTCTCTCAAATTTTTCTTGTCGCAGAAGTTTTAAGAATAAATATGAAAATCCGTGCATATAGAAAGAGATAGCCACATAATTTTCTGAAAAATACGATTATATTTAAAATATAATTCAACAAAATCTATAATCGACATCGTATGCAGGGAAGAAACAACCCATCAATTATGTCTTACTGTGAATTTTACGTTTTTTTTAGAAAAGAACATTGAAACCCCTGACTTACGCATTGCATATAACCTCTTTTATTAAATTATCCAGCAAAGCCTTCCAAAGTAATACATCGATTAACCTAAAGCCACCTTCATGGCGACAAATGTCGCTACTTACACCTACAAGCTTGATGAAGTGGGTGTCCATGACCGGGGCAATGTGACCTCACTTCACATCAATGCACATCATCTAAATCTAGAGACTCACCAAGACACCCAACGACGAGACGAGAGTCGTAAACGGTCCAGTAGTCCCTCGGTGCACACCGTACACACACGATAAAGAAGCTTCCGTCTTCCGCCGACCCATATCAGGATAGGGATCAATACATTGACCTTTCCAGGCTAGCCATCGATGTCGCCACGACGACAGACAACGCTACCTCCCTGCAAGGGTCCATCATGAGTTCATCACGCATCCACCACTGATACTCGATGCACCATGCTACTTAGACTCTCCATTGTCGATGTGGTACATGCCCCGCTTATCCACCTTGGAAACCATGCAAGAGCATGTAGAGACATACGCTCACCACCGAAAGCATCCACTGGTCAATCCGGCTGATGTGACCCCCAAGGGAGATGATGAAGGCACATTGCCATCATTTAATCTGGGAAGTCCGTATCTGGGTTCGAAAACAGAGCACACGGGGGACGAAAACAGAGCCACGGCAACTCCAACGAGGTAACGACGCACACTGACGCCACCATCATCTGCCGGGAAGTCCGAATCTGAGGTTTTCCCTTGAGCACACGAGGGACGAAAACAGCCCCACAACGCTTCCACCGAGGCAACGACGCCCACATGCGCCACTATCGATGGTTCCTAGCAAGGAAAAAACAAGCTTTGGCTTGCTGACTCGCAACCATCACCAGTCGGACCCTGCCAGATCTGCTAGCACACACAGCCACGACGCAGAACTGCTCAGCACCCCGCCACGTCCCAGACGTTGCTACCCAATTAGAGTTAGTTTGTCCCTAGCAACTGCTCTTTTAAGCCAGTATATACTTGTCTCATGAATCTAGGTCAATAATTGTCATGTGTAAGGACTAAGGAACATGTGTTAAAAGGCACTCTTCCTATGGAATTGGCATGGTTGTTTGAATACTATATGAACCCATCTCATCTCTGCTCCCTTTCTCACCCCATGTTTGTCTCTTGTCTCATCTCCAAATTCGTCTTATCTTTATTAATAGATTGGTCATTTTTATTCTTAATGATATTATCTGGGATAAAACTGATCTCTTTAGTCTGGCCATAGTGCTAGTATCTTAGGTAGTACTCCCTCCATCCTCAAATAAGTGGACATCTAGCCCTAAACTTTGTCCACAAAAGAGTGTACTCATATCTTTCCAATGCACTTTAATTGCTTCTCTCTCATCGCACGGAAATTAAACTCAATAATATTAAACACATATTTTCTTGTTTCTACATGCACTTAGCTTATTGGAGGTGAAAGAATTAAGGAGGAGAGATGCATGTTCCCAATGTATTTTTTACTCCACTTCATAATTTGTCTTGAAAAATCCGCATGTACATTTATTTGTGGACGGAGGGAGTATCATACATCTTAGGCCCACAAAAATACTGATGTGGCATCTAATTAATGAGGAGAGACAATATTAGAGTAACATAGGTGGATACTGTATCATAACGCACATTACGAGAAAAGCTAATGCTAAATAGATCTTGTACACACATTTTATATTGAGATTTTACAAAACAATAAATTTAGAAGATTATGATACTACTCTATAATACCACCCACTATAGTGATAGTATCATAGACAAGTATCATATGCATGATACTACAATATGATACTATGCACTATGACCAGCCTTATAAACATAGTTTAACAACAAAATTGCGCACTCTGACCAACATATTGCAAAATCACATTTAACTGCCTCGGCAGTCTTTTAACCATGATAAAACATACTTTACGAACAAATTGAATCAATGAATCTGCTTACATATGTATGTACAACAACAAACAAATCAATAAAGTATTCAGATGGCCCCATGTCCCAAGAACAATATACAAATGAGGGACGAGAGCACAGGAGGTCTAGCTCCTAACAAAGTCGAGCCGTATAAACGGAGAACTAAGCTAGAGCATGGCCGCCGCGACAAGCAGAGAGGAGCCGATGCACGCCGCCCAGGTGCCGCCGCTGAGGCTACGCGGACTGCCGGATGCGCTTCCTCTAGCACCGCCGCCGCCGCCGATGTAGGCTCGGCGGCCGCCTCCGCGGCTTCCGCCCCTCCCTTCGGCGATGCACGCTACCATGCAGAGCAGCACGAGGAGGAGCGCGCAAAGTAAGAAACGTCTCATCATCATCTTCTTCTTCCTGGCTTCCCAGCTGCAGTGTACAACGCACGCGCCGATTCTTGTGGTTGTGGTTATGGGTGAGATTTCCTTCCCGCTGTTTATCTGCTGCCCCAACTCGATGTCGTGGGCAGCTGCTGCGCGCATGGATATTTATACAGGATCCAGAGTTGCCTCAGCCTCAGTGTTGACTGGTCTACGTATGCCACGTCGACGACGAGTCCACAGCTTAGGTGCCTGGCACCTGCATATTTTAAGCGTGTGCAGATCAGTAGTGGTGCAGATTGAGTCAAAATTGGTTGAGAAATTGTAGACTTGTAAGTTGTAGCCGTTAGCCTCATTATCTATCAGTTTATGGATGATGAATGGTCTTCCGTGTATTGAAGAGAACGATTTGTAACTGTGTACGTTGACAGGATCATATGCGTGTTATTTGATTGGGAGGAACTAGTAACTACAATACAATATCTGCGAGCCTACACTTGTGGCTAATAATATTGCTTCAGGTTTCTTGACAGCGAAGCTCCGCGGTGGGCGCACGTCCTAAGTAGGTTCATCGTTACCTCACAAATGGTATGGTTTGCCGATTTCTTTTAACAGGGGTCGACCCCGATGAACCGAGAAGCTTCATTCGTTACCGCCAGTGAAGTTATAAATTACATAGGTGATCATAATTAAATAAAAAATTACAACTAGGTCTTCACTTTTTTTTTGCTTAAAGGATCCTAGATCTAAGCTGGAAAAATCAATCGGGTCAAGCTCCTTCTCCACTGCACGTCGCAGCACAACCAACTGTACCATCGCCACGGATGTTACCACTTTGGGAGTGGGCGTCGGGAGCTCACTGTATAGCAGAGGGTCCTCCTAGTACTTGGCATATAGGCCTAGAGGTCGAACATGGCCATTTGTCGCCTGCCGAAAGAAGCCAAAGCTGACAACGGAGGTGGGAGTGGTCCCCCTTCGACCATTAAAGAAAGCATCCAAAGCTTCGCTATAGTAGATGCACTCCTGAGAAAATCTTTGTAGCTCCCCTGTTGCATAACCGTCCATAGAAGCCAACAACCTCGACACCTTTCTCCACCAAATGTCCATGAACTCATAAGTGTACATGCACAAATCTAGGGAATCTTAGAAATGCTATGTTTTCTACCCTAGACCTATGTTGATGTAGCTTAACTTTTTTAATACTTTCCTTTCCATGCTTTGGCCATGTAGTTTCCAAGTTCACAAAAGGGATTTTCCCAAGTCAAGTTCATAGGCATTAGCACTTGTCGTTACTTGCAGTGTGGATATGCAGACCTCATCTCATCTAGTCCGAAAGTTCATTCGTGACAATAAAAATTAATATGTTAGTAGGGTTAGCACCCAAGAGCAACCATGTTTGTCTTTGATGTTGCGTTTCAAGCCTTTAATTTTCCATCTTTTTACTACATTTTATGATTTAACTTCTTCGACAATTCATGCTTTTACAAATTTCCAACTTTAGTTAGCTAAATAGCTTCCTATCTCTTAGTTTATTGAATTTTATCTTTTCAGTTATGTACATTTTATGTTATTTTCTTCAAATTTGACTACCTCTAAAATCTCAACTTCTTGTTTTGTAAAATTTTGAGTAGCAGCCATGAGAGCCTCGGTTGACGCAAACATGCATATTTCTCCTAAGCTTCGCAAAAGTTGAAATGTGTATCGTTGGTGTGCTTGGTCGATTGTTTGGCATGCGACAACGTGGGATTTGTACAATGGATAATGATAATCGACCCATTGATGATTGTCTAATCTCAAGTCCGTGTTGCGGATCGAGAACGATGTGTGATAAAGGTGACAGAGGTGCCTGGGCGGCCTTGATGGGCGTTCTTCCTCAGTAGTGTCTCGAGACTGTGTGGGTAGCTAGGTCGGTCTGTGTCTTTGTGTTGTGCAGTCATTTGTAACAATTTTGTCTGATTTTTATTAATGGATTGTGCACAATTTGCTTTTGGTTAATGATATCCTATATGGAAAAAACTTCTGTCTCCATTTAAAATAATACTAGTACTACCTCCGTTTTTATATAAAATGGTGTTTTATATTTGTCAAAATTTAGGCCTCCTTTGATTCATACGATCTATATAGGAATTGTATAGGATTTAGATCCTATGAAAAAAAATTCTACACAAGTTGTTTGATTCATAGGAATATATCCTATAGGAACTAATCTTATAGGAATATTGTAGTGTAAATTCTATAGAAAAAAAAATTAGCTCATACCTCATAAAAAATTCCTTTGCTACAATTAAACAAAATTCATCTTCCCATTGAATTCAAGAAGATATGACATCTCAATCCTATGATTTTTTCCATTTCTATATTTTTTGTCCTATGAATCAAAGGAGGCCTTAGATGACGGAGGGAGTAGTAGTTTTATCGATAGAATTGCGGCGTCTGCTCCGGTACAACCCCCACCTCCCAAACTCAATCTAAAATTTGGCAAACTCAAACACAAGGACGGCTGAGATCGCTCGATACCCCTTTATTTTTAATACAAAATTGTTATATGTATCCATATACAAAACCCGTATGGCCCAATTAAATTGTACGAATACAGTATACGAGTAACACACCGTCTTGCCTTATCCGCGCCGACTTTGCCGGATGACGGAATTGCTGCCTGCCGGCGAGAGGCACATCAACGTGGCGGCGTGCCTGCTATGAGGGACAACGAGTGGTGCTGGCCGGTGGGCGGCGAGAGGCACGACAACACGGCGGCATGCCGGCTACGAGGAATAGGGATCGGTGCTCGCCGGCATGATCAGTCAAGACGACAGCGTGCAAAAAGTGCGATGCGGCGGCGCGATGTGCAGCCGGACAATCCGGGGGACCTTCTTCCAGACTGTCCGGCATGTTTAGGATGAAAGCAATGACATGCTGGTCGTCACAACCGGCCAGACTGTCGATGATTCATTGGTACTACAAGGCCGGCGACAAGTCTGGCTACTCGCCGTTCCTTATTTACTCTGTAACTACAGATTCATTGGTGCTACAAGGCCGGACAGGCCGGCCTAAAGTCTGGCTGTTCTCTGTTATCTGGAACTACAGGGCCGGACAGGCTGGCGCTCTGGTCCGGTCAGTCCGTCGGCGGCACGGGCGCACGGTCACCTCGCGACTGGCGGTCACCTCGCCAGTTTGAGCTGCAACACTCACGCCGAAAATGAGTGAGACGGGGACGATGGTGATCGGAGGTGTAGTGCGCGGCGGACTAGATCGCAGCAGCGGCGGACCTAATCGGCACCGACGTCGTTCCTGATCGGCAGCGATGGATCGGCTAGAGGAGGATGTTTAGATCGTGGAGGTTTTGAAGGAGATCGTTGATGTAGTCTCTATACGTATACGCCGTATGGGTATACCGGGTTTAGATAGGGCTCACACTTAACCCAAACTGAGTTTGGGGGTTGTACTGGAGCAAGCCCCTAGAATTGCAGGCTCCGACAAAAATAAGTTCACAATCACATTTAGCTGCCTACGCAGTCTTGTAATCATGATAAAACATATTGAACCCATGAATCTGCTTAACCCAAACTGAGTTTGGGGGGGGGGTACTGGAGCAAGCCCCTAGAATTGCAGGCTCCGACAAAAATAAGTTCACAATCACATTTAGCTGCCTACGCAGTCTTGTAATCATGATAAAACATATTGAATCCATGAATCTGCTTACATACGTATGTACAACAGCAAACAAATCAGAGATGGCCCCAAGTCCCAAAAACAATGCACAAATGGCGGACGAGGGGTTACAAAAACCAAAAAGAAAGAAAAGCACAGACTGACCCTCCGGCGAAACTATTTCACGGATCTAACCCTTTTGTGTGGCGCCCCTCTCAGGGGCGTCACACATGCCCATGTGGCGCCCCTAGCGCCACACACCCATCCGATGTGGCCCGTCGACGCTGAGCTGGTGACCCCGATCCGACGTGGCAGCACGAGTGGCGCCGCTCTCGCCGGCGTGGCGCCCCTGGCAACGGCGCCACACATTCACTTAAGTTTGAGCCCCGCGCGCGCCCCCAGCCCGACCGTTCTTCTTTCTTTCTTTCTCTTCTCTTCTTCTCTCCTCCAAAGGCGCCCGGTTTTCTCTCTCCCCCCCCCACCAAATCAACCACCAAATCGTCAGATCTGTCCGTGGAGATCGTTCCCAACTCGTTGCTTGAGGTAATCTCCTCCGTTTCCCCTCTTTTCATCCATTGATTTTGTGTATTTGCTCCAATCTATATGTGAAACCCTAGATGTGGATTTGGTTGATTTGAGGGTGGAGATGGATTTGGTTGGATGTTAGGGTTGTTGAAGTAGAAGAAATGGTAGTGTGCTAGTTTGTATGGGTAGATTATGTTGATTATGGTAACTAATGAACACATGTGTGTATGTGTTCCCATTATGCTAGGGGGATGGAAAGAATTGTTCATGTTCATCATGTGGAGAAGGATGCTTTCTTGAAGGGAAACATAGAGCCGGACCCGGAAGAGGTTGACTTGGTGTTTGACGTTAGCCCTAGCTTTGCGGAGGTGGTAGCACAAGTGAGGGTTGAGTTGAATTGGAATGAGCCAAACGATGGTGTTGAGCTAGAGGGAAGGCATAATGTGGGGTTTGGAATGCACACCCGTTGGAAGACAATGCGGATCAACTCGGAGCAACGTTGGTCCGTGTACAAGGAGACGGTGGCCGGGTCACAAGACAAGGCTTTGGAGTTGTTTGCTACCAAGACGGTTGATGCTCGTATCGAGCTTGACCTCAACCGGCCCTCCTCCCCCGTTCAAGAGAGGAGTCCACCGCCCATGAGCCAAGAAGAAGCCACCCAATCTCCCATTGTCCAATCTCCCATTGCCCAACAACCTCCGTTGGACAATGAGTATGACGATGGTGATGATGGTTTCGAGATGAATGACAACAATGTCGGTGACTTGGATAAATATTGGACGCAAGAGGAGATGGACCACTCCATTCCTTATTCCCGATGCTATGCGTCGGACTCGGATGATGATGGACCCGAAGAGGAGGTTGAGGATGGCTTCACGGCTAAGGAAGCCGAAAGAGCCGAGATCTTCAAGAAGGTAACCGGACGGGATATCCGGGTACCATTGTTCCGTGATGTTAGTCTTGCGGATGGAGCCGTGGTTGATGGTGGCAAAAGTTTACTTCTTGGAGCTAGGCCACTATCCAAGAGAGATGTGAATGGTACGACGGCTATGATCTCTAAAGGGCTAACGTTTGATACATTCTTGGAATTGAAGATATGGTTGAAGGAGTTCTCCATTAAGCATCATCGCCCTTACATCGTTGTTCACTCGGACTTGAAGAAGCGGTACACGCTAAAATGTGTGGATAAAAGGTGCCCATGGGTTGTCCGTGCACGACCTTTCAAAAAAGGGCCCTCTTGGCACATAACAAGTTGTGTAGCCACTCACATGTGCGGGGGCCGAAGCTTGATGGCAAGGATGCACAGCCGGACCACCGTCAACTCACATCCGAGTTCATTGCATACAAGCTCTCGGCGGAGATCTCATCACTTCCTATCATGAGCATTAGGTCCGTGCAAGATACGGTAAAATCCCGGTTTGCCTACGACGTCAAGTACGGGAAGGCATGGAAGGCCAAACAAGCCGCATTCAAGATGTTGTACGGTGATTGGGAGGAAGCATACAACCGTATCCCTAGGTTGTTATTAGCGATGGCCGCAACTAACCCGGGCATGGTGCATGTGGTGGAGCCTTCCGCAACCAAAATGACATTGCATGATGGTAAAAGAGTGAGGGTATTTCACCGTGCATTTTGGTCATTCGAGCAATGCACGAGGGCATTCGAACATTGTAGGCCCGTCATAGCCGTGGATGGTACCTTCTTGACCGGTCAGTACAAGGGCACACTATTGGTGGCAATAGCAAGTGATGCAAGCAACCGTTTAGTACCATTGGCTTTTGCATTGGTAGAGATTGAGAACAATGATAACTGGCAATGGTTTTTCCATATATTGAGGACGAGGGTCATACCACCCTCAAAGGAAGTGTGTGTCATCTCCGATCGTCATCAAGGAATTCTCAATGCGGTGGAGGTTGCAATTCCCGGGCATGCTCCCTTGCATCACCGATGGTGCATGAGGCATTTTTGTGCAAACTTCTCCGGGCATGCAAGAGCAAAGAGTTGTCTGACCTTCTTCAAGATTGTTGCCTCGCTTATTCGGAGCGCCGCTTCGCAAACCTATACAACGGCTTGCTGAAGCATAAAGACCTCAACGCGGGTGGTCAAGAGTTTCTTCATAGACACCTCGTATTTAACTCAAAGTGGGCGAGAGCTTATGATGAGGATGGGAGGAGATATGGCCAAATGACAAGCAACATGGCCGAGTGCTTCAACAATGTTTTGAAGGGTGTCCGTGCATTGCCCGTGACGGCAATCATTCAATACACATTCGAGAAGTTGAATGTCTATTTCCAGAACTACACCGATGAAACGGAGAAGGAAATTGCTTTGAATGCCGAGTTCCCAAAGAAGGTTCAAGAGTTCATGGATTTTCAGGCGAGGAAGGCCGACTCCCAAATGGCTACATGTTATGATAATGTTGACTGGGTTTACCAAGTGAATGAGCCGGGAGGCACCACACAAGGTGGTGTCCAACACGGAGGCCGGGCTTTCCGTGTGTCCCTAAAGACATGTGAATGCACATGTAGGAGGCCCTCTTTGCTTCATTTGGCTTGCTCCCACTTGCTAACAGCGGCACGCACTAGACGTGTCGACTACAATAACCCGCTCACCGTTCGGGAGTCCGAGTTCTCAATCGAAGCCACAAAGAGGACATGGGCTCCAAGGTTTTCTCCTTACTTGGATCAATCACAATGGCCGGAGTATCATGGAGTGCAAGTTTGGCCAGATCCGGAATGGAAGGTTGTGAAACGTGGAAGAAGAAAGACAAAGAGGTATCACGGAGATATGGATAGATGGGGTCATTCGGGAAACAAGTTATTCCAAGAGTCTCGCGAGCCAACTAATTGTGGATCATGCAATACTAAGGGTCACAATAAAAGGAAGTGCACATCCGGCAATAAATCAAAGGGCAGTGATGCTAGCACAAGTCAAGCATCAAGTAGCCAACAAGCTTCAAATCAACCTCCAAGCCAACAAGCTCCAAGCCAACAAGCTCCAAGCCAACCGCGTCAAACTCCTCCAAGCCAAACGCGTCAACCTCCTCCAAGCCAAACGCGTCAACCTCCTCCAAGCCAAACGCGTCAACCTCCTCCAAGCCAAACGCGTCAACCTCCTCCAAGCCAAACGCGTCAACCTCCTCCAAGCCAAACGCGTCAACCTCCTCCAAGCCAAACGCGTCAACAAGCTCCAAGCACACAAGCCCAACGGCAACAAGCTCCTACGCAACAAGCTCCTACGCATCAAGCCTCAAGGCATCAACCACAATGGCGACAAGCTCCAAGGCAACAAAGGATTCACGTAGGGCTTAGTAGAGGTGGCCGTCGCGCTGCTAGTATGCTACGATACCTAGCGGGGCCTTATCCGTATGTGTCTCGAAGTTACTAATCGCATTGTACTTTCTATTTTCATATTCCATGACTAACTTTGGTTTTTCAATTTGGTTTACAGGTATGGCAACTCAACCCACCAAGGGGAAGGGAGCATGGGAGGGCAATGAGAAGGAGGAGTCCGCTTGGGAGGAGGCGGTAAGGACGGTGCGGAAGAAGGAGAAGGAAGAACTAGAGAGGAAGAAGAAGGAGGAGGAAGACAAGAAGATGGCGGAGCGTGCTCGTATGCAAAAACAGTATGAGGAATACATATTGTTCCACAAGAGGAGGAATGCCAAGCTGAAGGCCGAACGGGACCGCGAGGCACGGATAAAATTCCTGAGGAGCTGCCAACTTGAGCAAATTGCGAGGGAGAGGGCCAATAGGATGCACCTAGAGGAGGTGGCTAGGGAGGCTGAACGCATCAAGGAGGAGAGAGCTCAAGCGGAAGCTACAAAGACGGAGGAGCGCCACCACTTCTTCGATTCGGTCGTTCAGTTGGCTCGTGACTTAAGGGAGAAGGAAGAATTGGCTGAAGAAGCTAAGAAGAAGAAGGCAAGGGGGAGGGAGCCTTTGCGACGCAGTGATGTCCCTTTGGCTATGTTCTTGTTGTCGAACCTTTATGTTGTCTGAACCTTGATCTTCTCGAACCTTCGTGTCGTTGAACCTTATTGTAATTGAAACCTTGATGTCGTCGAACCTTATTTGTCATTTGAATCATTATGCTGTGTCAATGTGTGGTACATATTCAGTGCAATGTTCTTGTTGTCAAAACTGTTGGAATATGGTAGGATTTTTCATGGGTTTAACACAAGTCCATGTGTGGCGCCCTTCCCGCCACACATGCAAGTGTGGCGCCCGTGGCATCGGCGCCACACGTGCCAACTTATATGAACTATTGGGTCGAAAACATCCAGGGCTCGGACGATAAGTCCTTAGCCGTTTCGAGCTCTTTGTGTGGCGCCGATACCACGGGCGCCACACAGTGCAGTGTGGCGCCAGTGGGAAGGGCGCCACACAAAGAGCCTCGCCAAAACGGCTAAGTCCCATACGATTTGCCTTACAGTATGTTTGGGCAATTAGACATGCATGTGTGGCGCCGATGGAAGGGGCGCCACACATTGACTTGTGTTAAAACCATGAAAAATCCTACCATATTCCAATAAAACTGCCATCATGTCAAAAGCTATGTCATACACACATCATATCAACAGCCATTTCGTACACACATCATGGACATAACATCATCATACCTAACATCGTAGCACATAGTTTCATACAATTTAAGATAGAATTCAAACAACACAAAGCAACGAAGATAGAGTTGACAACACTTTAAGTTCTAACTATCGGTGTCCGAGCCGGATTCGCCGGTGTGGGGGTAGTGCACACGGCAGGCGGTGTCGTCGAACACCTTGACGATCATCTCGCCGTCCCCTCGTAGAGGAAGGTGAGCGCAGCCGGGCGAGGTGGAGGTCACGGGCGAACTTGTCCCACCCCGTGTGCGGGTACATCTTGCCCGTCGAACAGGACCTCCACGGGCCAGCGGCGGTGCAGCTAGCCTCCCGTAGCCGCAAGTGCGCCGGCTCGACGCCGTCGACGAACTCGCGAACTTGTCCGGTAGCCTCTTGATGCGAGTGGGTCGTCGTCGATGCGGAGGAGGAACTCGAAGCAGCGTTCCTCATGCGAAGACGAGGAGGATGCAGGTGACGGTGACCGTGGGGCCCTTGCTGCTCCACGCGGCGGCCTTCCCGGCCCGGGCGCCCAGGACCGCGGCGGCCCCTTCCCCGTCCACCGGGACCGGCCATCCTACATGTTTACATTTTTGGACCATATTACGATCCATTCCACTAACAAATATGAGTTACTCCATCACAAATACTAGGCATACATGTGGGTTCATACACATACATACACATACATACATAGAGTTCATACACATACATGTGAAATTTCATATGTAGATTTCTACAAATCTATGGTTCAAACACATGCATACATGAGGCTACCATCTCCAACACAAACAATACAATATAGAGTGCACAAAAGAAAAAAAAACATGTCTAGGGTTCATGTCCAAATCTAGCCCGATCTATGAAATTAGTGGATGAATGGAGAAGGTTTGAAGGAGATTACCTTGACAAATGGATGGGGAACGATCTCCACGGACAGATCTGACAATTTGGTGGTTGATTTGGGGGGAGAGGAGGAGAGAGAGAAGGGAGAGGGGGAGGGAGGAGAGAGAGAGAAAGAAAGAAAGAAGAACGGTCGGGCTGGGGCGCGCGGGACTCAAACTTAAGTGAATGTGTGGCGCGTTGCAGGGCAAAGTGTGGCGCCGGCGAGGCGGCGCCACTCGTCTGCCACGTCGGATCGGGGTCACCAGCTCAGCGTCGCCACGTCGGATGGGTGTGTGGCGCCGGCGCTAAGTGCCATGGGCATGTGTGGCGCCCGGGCGCAAGAGGTAGAAGTGAAATAGTTTCCGGAGGATCTTTTCTTTCGGTTATTTTGTGTAAATCGCCACGAGGGCCAGGAAGCCTAGCTCCTAACAAAATCGAGCCGTATAACTATAAATTGAGTACTAAGCTAGAGCATGGCCGCTGCGACAAGCAGAGAGGAGCCGATGCACGCCGCCCAGGTGCCGCCGCTAAGGCTACGCGGACTGCCGGACCCGCTTCCTCTGGCACCGCCGCTGCCGCCGATGTAGGCTCGGCCGCCTCCACGGCCTCCGCTTCCGCCCTTCCCTTCCGCGATGCTCCCCACCAGGCAGAGCAGCACGAGGAGGAGCGCGCAAAGTAAGAAACGTCTCGTCATCATCATCTTCTTCTTCTTCTTCCTTTGCTTCCCAGCTGCAGTCTAGAGCGCACGTGCCGATTCTTGTGGCTGTGGGTGAGATTTCTTTCCCGCTGTTTATCTACTGCTTCAACTCGATCGATGTCGTGGGCAGCTGCTGCGTGCATGGATATTTATACAAGGATATCCAGAGTTGACCCAGCCTAGTGTTGACTGGTCTACGTACGCCACGTCGACGACGAATCCACAGATTGCGGCTGGGTAGCATTTTGTATCTGAATCCGTGTGCAGATTGAGTCAGAATTGGGAAGGAGTACAACACGTTCCTGCACGATGGATCAGAGGTTGTAATGGTTTAGCCTATCAGTATCGAGGTTGTAATGGTTTAGCCTATCAGTATCGATCAGATTATTGATGATAAATGGTCTTCCGTGTACGAGTTATTGAAGAGAACGAGTCGTATCCTTGTAGGTTGACAAGATCATATGCGTGTTATCCGATTAGAGTAACGCAATACAATATCTGCGAGTCTACATTTGTGATTTGTGGCACATAATGTATGCTCCAGGTTTCCTGATAGCGAAGCTACGCGGTAGGCGCACGTGCCAACTAGGTTCGTCTTTACCTCACATTGCAATGGCTTGCCGACTTATGTCAGTGCATACACGCTTCTAAACTCTACACGGGTGACCATTGCTTGCCGGAGAGAAAGTGACTTCCCATGCCAGACGAAAATGGGAAAAAAAAAGGAGCTGCCGAAACGAAGAATATTTGTGGCTTGGAGGGGCTCGAGGCTGAAAGAAATCCTAAGAGCATCTCTAGCATGACATTGCCAATTCTCATTCCGTGAAAGTGACTTACGTTAACTAGGATAGATACAAAAAATATAAATCACATAAACACCGTGCCACACAGATTGACAAAAGAATTTCACGATCTTCTAGATAGTTCATCTTACATACAAAAGAATACCAACTGTCAATACGACACTTAATTTACCATGGATTTTTCGCCAGTAGAGAACTACTAGAACCCTAGATCTACTCTAGCTCTCGGGATACATTACTCTAGCTCACTGGATCTCGATGCGGTATCTTTTTTTTTTTGAGCGGAACTCTCGATGCGGTATCTAGGTAGATCTTTTTTTTAAGCTTGTTTTACAGCACTCGTAAGGAAATGGAGGTATGATCTGAAGCAAGGCGATTTACACAAAAATAACCCTTTTATGAAACTATAGCACAGACTGATCCTCCGGGCAAACTATTTCACTCATCTAACCCTTTTTTGTGGCGCCTATGCGAGCGGCGCCACACTTCACTGTGTGGCGCCCATGTGATGGGCGCCACACATCTTGCCTGCGTGGCGTGCATGCGCGTGCGTGGCCTATAGCTGCCAACGTGGAAGCATGTGTGGCGCCCATGGTAAAGGCGTCACACTACGCTTTATAAATAAACGTTGTCTAGAGTTGATAGAACATAGTGGTAGCTTAGCTGGTTGAAGCCTTTGGTGCAAATCTGTAGGTCTTGAGTTCAAACCTCCAAAATACTTGATTTTATTTTTACTTTTTAAAATTATGCTAGACATTGTAGTATGTTCTAAAATATAGAACCCAGCTCCGTATTGTTTTTAAAACTTTTTATCATTTTTTAAATCATTGTAGGAGTCCAAAGTGAAATCAATAAAACAGGAATTTGAGAAGTAAACACTAAAAGATAGTAACTGAATGGAAGGGGAATACTTTTGTAAGTTCATTTGCAGCCAGTGAAATGCATACATTGGAAAAGAAGGAAGAGAGAAGGATATTTGTGACACCATGAATCAGCCATCAGGTGTGGAATGATCTGCACTTAAGAGACTTGGTGACATCTGCCTCAGTAAGGACGTTGTCAGGACAATGGGTAAAATGATAGTTTCATCACAAACTATGTTTTCTCTCCAACGGAATACAATTTTCTTTGAGGAACATCCAATAGAATACATAAGAAACCTCTATTTATTTTATATCTTCCCTACGTACAAAGAAGCGATACTCATATAAGCTTAATATATATAGTTCTTAATTGAGTAGCAATGGATTTATAGGACCCATTAGCGTACAATAAGAAACGTACAGTTCACAGCTGAATCATCAATAAACAGATGATGAAATTCTTCCTGACACTGCGGAGTAATACACATTTTAGCAATCCCAAAGTACTATGGAGAAATAAAGCAAACACACAAATACTCCTCTGCCCGCATTCCATAGTATAATCACAGAGAAAACAAAATACAGTCAGTGTGATTTGAATGTTCAATATAAAATATCAGAAGTGGCAGGTTTGCATTTATACTTCCTCTGCCCGCATTCCATATTTGCATGTTCTCCGATGAGGGTAAGCAAAATCAATTTGCAGTTCTATATACCTGATTAGAAAGGATTGAGTAGTTTCATATCTGAACAATGAAGCAAAAAAAGGAAGCTGACATGAACGTCATCAAATGTATCAATTTCCTGGCTTAAAAGTCCGCAGAACAACACTTGCATGCTTTAAACATTAATCTGCTAGCATGTAACTCAACGTGAGCAAGAAAGCATGAAGCAAACAAAAACGGCTAGAAGAGCAGGACGAAACTTACATTGTCACTGCATGAAGCAAACAAAAACGGCTAGAAGAGTATGTTTCACTTTGGACTCCTACAATGATTTAAAAAATGATAAAAAGTTTTAAAAACAATAAGGAGCTGGATTCTATATTTTAGAACATACTACAATGTCTATCACAATTTTAAAAAGTAAAAATAAAATCAAGTATTTTGGAGATTTTGAACTCAAGACCTACAGATTTGCACCAAAGGCTTCAACCAGCTGAGCTACCACTATGTTCTATCAACTCTAGACAACGTTTATTTATAAAGAGTAGTGTGGCGCCTTTGCCATGGGCGCCACACATGCTTCCACGTTGGCAGCTGTAGGGCATGCACGCGCATGCACGCCAGGCAGGCAAAATGTGATGGGCGCCACACAGTGAAGTGTAGCGCCGCTCGCATAGGCGCCACAAAAAAGGGTTAGATGAGTGAGATAGTTTGCCCGGAGGGTCAGTCTGTGCAATAGTTTCATAAAAGGGTTATTTTTGTGTAAATCGCCCTGAAGCAATGGTCAGGAGTGAGCGCCGTAGATTAGGCCCAACAACCCAACAAGTTGTAAACAATAATAAAAAATCAATTTAATAGTATTTGGCCCGGCCCAGCAATTGGCAAACAGAGTTGTCCCTGCCAAGCTATCGATGCTAGCAGCCAGCGACGCCGCCGCCACATCGAGGACGGACGGCGCAGCCTCACCCATTCCGCCGCCACATCCACCGACGAGACGTCGCACAAGGCCTCTTTCTCTCCGCCGCCAGGTCCACAAGCGGATGATGACGCTGCCTCATCGAGTAGGTTCCCAAGTTAGCGACGCACATTAGCCAGCGACACCGCCGCCGCCACATCGAGGAGGGATGGCGCCACCGCACCCATTCCGCCGCCTCGACGTCGCACAAGGCTGATCCGCTCCGACGCCCCGTCCACCAGCGAGCGACGCCGCCACCATATCGTGTAGGTTCAGGTACGCAAGCCTACACAGGCAACATTACACGCGTTCCTCATTCAATCTGCTAGATTTGTGCAATTGCTAGTCAAACTCAATCAGGAGGGTGGTCATAGATAATAAAGCTAGATGGGACTCCAAATTAACCCTATGCTTGTATTGGGTCCTGATACTATGTCTACAATACCTTAAGCTCCTCCTGATCCAAACATTGTATGAAGACATAGGCAATTATAGTGGTATGAACCATTGGTGTTTTAATCATATTTTGCTTGGATTAGACCAAACAAACAACACTATGTAAGACACTGAATGCAAGTTTAAAGTCTTTTCGTCAGACCAACAAAAGAAAGTTGATCTAGCAAGCAAACAGTGCACATATTGAGATTAGGCTATGGTTACAAGGCAGGTGAAGATTTAGCATGCATAGAGATGATTATGATCTTGTTTGTCATCAATATGGAACTTGAGCTAGGTACGTGCCACCTAATTACAAGCAGCTGAGAAATGTAGGAGACCACTTTAAGTGCACACAGAGATTCTGACAATGTCTATCATAAATATGGAACCACCCATGCAAGCAACCCAAGACATCTCATAGCAAGCAACTGGAATGAATTCAGCTAATCTGCTTGTGTAACACCCTTGTAGCTAACTAGTTGGAATTTAGAAAGTGGTGCAAACTGTCACATGTAGCTTAGACCTGCAAACCATAGGAAACACACTCAGCCCCAACAATGTTCAGACTGCACTGTAGTTATTCGATAACTCCCTTAGTTCTATATTTCTAGATTTGCCCACAAACATATACGTAGAAGCTTATGGGCCTCCTATGTACTAATATCAACAAATAGATAAGTATGCAAATATATTTTTCTATGTGTACCAGAGGAACAAATCAGGTGTTTTTCACAAATAGAGACATACAAACAGGCGGGAAAGTACTATTTAGAAGGCAATACAACACTGGAGGCCAAACTAACCTGTGGTAAACCGTATTGAATAATTCTTGTGACAATTTGATTTGACAATTCCCATGCGAAATGCTATAGTAGCAATCTAGATGTAAGGCTTGAAGAAGTGTTCACTCTATTTATACTTTAATTTAACTATCATCTTTTTAATGGTGTGAAAGGAGTCTGTTGGAAATAAGAATATCTCTACTATGGTATTATACTGATACAATTGTTGAAAACGACTCTGTTGAAATGAGCCTGTTGGGTTTCGTCGACTCCTGCCTTTATGTGTTCTCTCCTGATGCTTGTTAACTTGTATGATTAGATCGGAAGCAATATAGACTGCTGTGTAATTTCTGTTTGGAAAGTATGGTGCCGAGACTTATAGTGTGCTTTATTTGAATCACTTCTTAGGTGTTTTATGTATACAGTTTGTTTGTGCAGCCCGAGGCTGCACCTCTTCTTCCCTCTCACTCACAGCTCACTCACGAACAGACGGAGGTGGAAGAAAGAGATGAACACAGAAGTTTTTCTCCGGCCGGCGACGAACGCCGCCACGGGCGCACCAACGCCCGAGTCTTTTCTGTATTGCAGTGTGGCTACATTGCTCGGCAACTCAATGCTGAACTAACTGATTACAGGATGGCTTTATAGCGTGGGTGATCGCAGCACTCACGCACCCACGCACTCCATGCACTCACACCACTAACAGCACATACCTATCCTAGTGGATCATGCACACACGACATGCAGCTAGCTACAACGGTACAGACCGACTCAACGCACTAACCAATCGCCCCGCGCACGAACGCCTTGACGATCCGGTCTTCCTCGATCGTGAGCCCACCTGCTCCTCCGCGAGACCTGGGCGTCGTCATGCTTCCGCTGCGCCCGCTGCGTCCTGTCGCCGTCGCCATACAACGGCTTATGCTAACATTCACCCCCCTAAGCCGTGATTGCGCCGCCCATCCTGACGTACAGGACACCGGCTTCTCGTCGATGCGGGGAGCGCCCTTCTTCATCTCCGGCGACACACGCCGCAGCTTCTCTTCCCGGTGCACCAACGCCTCGGCGCACGAACGCGTCCATCTTCTCCGGTGGTCCGCACACCCTCGACTCGCGCCCATGCCACGCACGCACGTTGGCAACGCGGCCGCCCGAGCTGCCTTCACCCGCCGCACGAACGGCTTCCCTCCGCCTTGATCAGCCTGCCCTCAGCTCACGCCCATGCCGCGCACTGACGCAGGCAACGCGGCCAGCCCGGCACGCCCAGGACGCGGTCCTCTTCCTCGGCGACACACGCCGAGTTTCTTCCATGGCCATCGCATGGGGCCGCTACAGCCTCCGTGGCCGCACAGCTCCTCCACGCCGCCGCCATGCCGCGCCACCGCGGCCTCTGCGCCACCACGCAGGTTCGCCGCGGTCGCCACGCTCGCCGCACATACGGTGTCCCCTCCGCCGTGCTCGTCGCGGGCTGACCGCGCGCCACGGTCGCGCCTCGGATCGACAAGGCTCTGATACCAATTGTTTGTGCAGCCCGAGGCTGCACCTCTTCTTCCCTCTCACTCACAGCTCACTCACGAACAGACGGAGGTGGAAGAAAGAGATGAACACAGAAGTTTTTCTCCGGCCGGCGACGAACGCCGCCACGGGCGCACCAACGCCCGAGTCTTTTCTGTATTGCAGTGTGGCTACATTGCTCGGCAACTCAATGCTGAACTAACTGATTACAGGATGGCTTTATAGCGTGGGTGATCGCAGCACTCACGCACCCACGCACTCCATGCACTCACACCACTAACAGCACATACCTATCCTAGTGGATCATGCACACACGACATGCAGCTAGCTACAACGGTACAGACCGACTCAACGCACTAACCAATCGCCCCGCGCACGAACGCCTTGACGATCCGGTCTTCCTCGATCGTGAGCCCACCTGCTCCTCCGCGAGACCTGGGCGTCGTCATGCTTCCGCTGCGCCCGCTGCGTCCTGTCGCCGTCGCCATACAACGGCTTATGCTAACACAGTTGAGGTGATGGACTGCTGGATCAGCTGCAGCGGTCAGTGGCGGAGACAGGGGGACCAGCAGGGGCCCTGGCCCCCCCTAAGATTCAGTATTTATGCCTAGGTCCCTGTTATTTAGTGCTAGAGGATGCAAATTAGTTGTGTATTTTTGTGCTTTGCCCCCCCCCCCCAATAGCCATTTTCTCTGCTTTGGCCCCCCTTATTTGTTTATCCTGCCTCCGCCACTGGCAGCGGTCAACTCAAGATGTGGTTGCGAAATAAATTACCATAGAATCTGAATCGAGATATCAGATTGTTTCATTGGCATCATCAGGTACCACCAGATGGGTGTAGTCGACTTGAGAAGAAAGCAACAAGGTCGCACGGAATTGATTCTCTTAATTAATGATCATGCTAAAACAGCAATCGTGATTTAGTTTGAGTAATCCAAAATGTGTGAAATGTAACATTTTGATTATTTTATATAGAACACTAGAATAGTGATTCAGGAACTAGCTCTCTCTCTTTCTACATGTCTATAAATTACACATGTTGGCCTCTATTGCTTTTCTGATTCTCAATGTTTTCCTCTGTAATGAAGTGGCTTGGGATCGCATCATGGTGCTCGAAGGACTAATTCAGTTGGCAACTATTTATTTCATGATTTTGATGTAGCAATTTACTTGTTTTCATACATCGCACGTGTTATTCACAAAACTCTATATTTGAACTATTTGAAAGGTAGGATGAAGTGTATACAATTTGTTTATTGGATAACAAGATTTCTGAATCAAACAAGATATACCTATTGTAGCTGCAAGAAAACTGAATCAAACCGAATGACAAATTGAATTAAACAATACAAAACTGGATTAAAAACAACTAGTACCGAACATCAGAAATTGAATTAAACACCGGAGAGAAGATGGTCATAGAAAACTCCAATCATGCCTCGCCATAAAGACTGGGACTGTGTCGTCGATCCTGCCACGACATATCTTAAATTTGTGCTTGCAGCTCAGGTCTTCATCCTCGTCAAGGTAGAAACCAGTGCCCTCCATCATGAAAGGGCCGCGGTCGATCACCTCTTTCACGTGTAGAAGCAGATTGTACTCCTCTGTGTGCTTCTCTGTTCGGGAGCTTGGCACTGGCAGTGATTCGATGCCCTCGACGGAGCTGGGCCGCACTTATAAAATTGAACCATTACTTTTGAAGCAGACTGTACACAATTAACTTTCTACATTGCAGGTCTATGTAAACAATTTTCGATCCAAGTTGGCGGCCACACTTATAAAATCACCTCACAATAAGGAGAAGAAAGGACCATAGAACACTGAAAACTCAGCTCGGAGATCTATTTTTTTATATATATAAATGTTTGATAAACTTCCATGGGTTTTGGATTTTGTAATAGGCAGTACAGTTTACGTTAGACTCTCTAAACTTCACTTAATATTTTGCTTGCTTGTTATGTATAGTACAACAGTTTGCTGCATCCAAATTATTGCATGTGCCTTATATTTTCTTGGGCGAGTCACAAACTGTTGCGCTGAACAACTGTCGGTCATGACCAGATTAGGATTGCTTTATTTTCTTTAACACTCAATACTAGCACCTTATGCGTGAGATGCAAGGATTATTTAACAAAAATAGCCTATGTGAAGCGTCCAAAACAAACATTACCAACATAAGTATATTATAATCCTCAAAGAAACTGCATACCTTTTATCTTAGGGATGGAAATACAAGCTCAGGGAGACAGAAAAGCAGAAAACTGATAAAGGAACTATAACAGATTAAATCGACAATAATGATGCTCTGTACTAACCCATGTGTCAAATGTAAGTATTTTCTTGCATATTTAGCCCGTGAAGCGTCTAAAACAAACATCACCTAGAGAATTCTATTAGATTTCTCAGAGAAGTTGGCTACTTCTGATTTTAGTAAAGGAAATGAAGCTCAAGAAGACGGATGTGCGCCATGGTCTGAATTAAGACTAGGACTAGTAATAGACTGATAAGTCCGGTTTTAAAAGGAGGACATAAGAGACAGTCCTACCAAACTTCAGCTATATGATATCATATCAGGTTTAGGGATATTTTCGGAGAGATTAAATGCTAGCTAGTTCAGAAAACAAGAACCTTGGTCCGAAACTGATACTGGCACACTGGCGGAGCTACATCAAAGTCAAGGGGGCCCGCCCCCCTTAAGATTTGGTCCAGCCCTCCCCCCCCAATTTGGCCCATTCGCCCCTCCCCCCAATTTGGCCCAAAATAGTGTAATTTAGCCTCTCTCAGCCCATTTCGGGAGCTTGGCACTGGCAGTGATTCGATGCCCTCGACGGAGCTGGGCCGCACTTATAAAATTGAACCATTAATTTCGAAGCAGACTGTACACAATTAACTTTCTACATTGCAGGTCTATGTAAACAATTTTCGATCCAAGTTGGCGGCCACACTTATAAAATCACCTCACAATAAGGAGAAGAAAGGACCATAGAACACTGAAAACTCAACTCGGAGATCTATATATATATATATATATATATATATATATATATATATATATATATATATATAAATGTTTGATAAACTTCCATGGGTTTTGGATTTTGTAATAGGCAGTACAGTTTACGTTAGACTCTCTAAACTTCACTTAATATTTTGCTTGCTTGTTATGTATAGTACAACAGTTTGCTGCATCCAAATTATTGCATGTGCCTTATATTTTCTTGGGCGAGTCACAAACTGTTGCGCTGAACAACTGTCGGTCATGACCAGATTAGGATTGCTTTATTTTCTTTAACACTCAATACTAGCACCTTATGCGTGAGATGCAAGGATTATTTAACAAAAATAGCCTATGTGAAGCGTCCAAAACAAACATTACCAACATAAGTATATTATAATCCTCAAAGAAACTGCCTACCTTTTATCTTAGGGATGGAAATACAAGCTCAGGGGGACAGAAAAGCAGAAAACTGATAAAGGAACTATAACAGATTAAATCGACAATAATGATGCTCTGTACTAACCCATGTGTCAAATGTAAGTATTTTCTTGCATATTTAGCCTACGTGAAGCGTCTAAAACAAACATCACCTAGAGAATTCTATTAGATTTCTCAGAGAAGTTGGCTACTTCTGATTTTAGTAAAGGAAATGAAGCTCAAGAAGACGGCTGTGCACCATGGTCTGAATTAAGACTAGGACTAGTAATAGACTGATAAGTCCGGTTTTAAAAGGAGGACATAAGAGACAGTCCTGCCAAACTTCAGCTATATGATATCATATCAGGTTTAGGGATATTTTCGGAGAGATTAAATGCTAGCTAGTTCAGAAAACAAGAACCTTGGTCCGAAACTGATACTGGCACACTGGCGGAGCTACATCAAAGTCAAGGGGGCCCGCCCCCCAGCCCATTAAGATTTGGTCCATTCCCCCCCCCCCCCAATTTGGCCCATTCGCCCCTCCCCCCAATTTGGCCCAAAATAGTGTAATTTAGCCTCTCTCAGCCCATTTCGGGAGCTTGGCACTGACAGTGATTCGATGCCCTCGACGGAGCTGGGCCGCACTTATAAAATTGAACCATTAATTTTGAAGCAGACTGTACACAATTAACTTTCTACATTGCAGGTCTATGTAAACAATTTTCGATCCAAGTTGGCGGCCACACTTATAAAATCACCTCACAATAAGGAGAAGAAAGGACCATAGAACACTGAAAACTCAACTCGGAGATCTATTTTATATATATATATATATATAAATGTTTGATATACTTCCATGGGTTTTGGATTTTGTAATAGGCAGTACAGTTTACGTTAGACTCTCTAAACTTCACTTAATATTTTTCTTGCTTATTATGTATAGTACAACAGTTTGCTGCATCCAAATTATTGCATGTGCCTTATATTTTCTTGGGCGAGTCACAAACTGTTGCGCTGAACAACTGTCGGTCATGACCAGATTAGGATTGCTTTATTTTCTTTAACACTCAATACTAGCACCTTATGCGTGAGATGCAAGGATTATTTAACAAAAATAGCCTATGTGAAGCGTCCAAAACAAACATTACCAACATAAGTATATTATAATCCTCAAAGAAACTGCCTACCTTTTATCTTAGGGATGGAAATACAAGCTCAGGGAGACAGAAAAGCAGAAAACTGATAAAGGAACTATAACTGATTAAATCGACAATAATGATGCTCTGTACTAACCCATGTGTCAAATGTAAGTATTTTCTTGCATATTTAGCCTACGTGAAGCGTCTAAAACAAACATCACCTAGAGAATTTTATTAGATTTCTCAAAGAAGTTGGCTACTTCTGATTTTAGTAAAGGAAATGAAGCTCAAGAAGGCGGCTGTGCGCCATGGTCTGAATTAAGACTAGGACTAGTAATAGACTGATAAGTCCAGTTTTAAAAGGAGGACATAAGAGACAGTCCTGCCAAACTTCAGCTATATGATATCATATCAGGTTTAGGGGTATTTTCGGAGAGATTAAATGCTAGTTCAGAAAACAAGAACCTTTGTCCGAAACTGATACTGGCACACTGGTGGAGCTACAGCAAAGTCAGGGGGGCCCGCCCCCCAGCCCATTAAGATTTAGTGAAGGATCTGTACGGATTTGGTCCATTCGCCCCCCCAATTTGGCCAATTCGCCCCTCCCCCAATTTGGCCCAAAATAGTGTAATTTAGCCTCTCTCAGCCCAAGCTGACTACTGGCACTGCATGATACAACATGTTAGTCAGCACCATCTGTTAGAAGGAGCCAACAACATGTAGTTGAAACCGAATGTGCAGCAAACATGGAGGCAACAAAGCTGTGATTTCTCTTTGAGCTGATCAGGATAGCAACAAGGTGGCCAACTTAATGTCTTAGGTCAATCTCTGAATTTCAAATCCGAATTTCCTGCAGCGCGATGTGATACGTCTCAAACGTATCTATAATTTCTTATGTTCCATGCTAGTTTTATGACAATACTTACATGTTTTGTTCACACTTTATGTCATTATTATGCATTTTCCGGAACTAACCTATTGACGAGATGCCGTGCAGTTCTGTTTCTGCTGTTTTGGTTTGAAATCCTAGTAAGGAAATATTCTCGGAATTGGACGAAATCAACGCCCAACATCTTAGAATTCCACGAAGCTTCCGGAACACCCGAGAGGGACCAGAGGAGGCCACAGGGCCACCAGACAGAGGCGGCGCGGCCAAGGAGCCGGCGCGCCCCTATTGTGTGGCGCCCCGTAACCCTTCTGACTCCGCCTCTTCGCCTATAAGAAGCTCCTCGACCTAAATCTTCGATACGAAAAAGCCACGGTACGAGAAACCTTCCAGAGCCGCCGCCATCGCGAAGCCAAGATCGGGGACAGAGTCTCTGTTCCACGCCGCCGGGACGGGAAGTGCCCCGGAAGGCATCTCCATCGACATCACCGCCATCTTCATCACCGCTGTGTCTCCCATGAGGAGGGAGTAGTTCTCCCTCGAGGCTAAAGGCTGTACCGGTAGCTATGTGGTTAATCTCTCTCCTATGTACTTCAATACAATGATCTCATGAGCTGCCTTACATGATTGAGATTCATATGAGTTTTGTATCACTATTAGTCTATGTGCTACTCTTGTGATGTTATTAAAGTAGTCTATTCCTCCTTCACGGTGTAATGGTGACGGTGTGTGCATCGTGTAGTACTTGGCGTAGGTTATGATCATAATCTCTTGTAGGTTATGGAGTTAATTATTACTATGATAGTATTGATGTGATTTATTCCCCCTTCATAGTGTAAAGGTGACAGTGTGTATGCTATGTTAGTACTCGGTTTAAATTGCAAAGATCTATTATGCTCTAAAGGTTACTTAAATATGAATGCCGAATGTTGTGGAGCTTGTTAACTCCGGCATTGAGGTGCTCTTGTAGCCCTACACAACGAATGGTGTTCATTATCAAACAAGAGTATATGTAGCACAAAGGAAGAGAACTTATTTATTATGTGATCAATGTTGAGAGTGTCCACTAGTGAAAGTATGATCCCTAGGCCTTGTTTCCAAATACGCAATCATCGCTTGTTTTGTTTTACGCATCTTTACTTCTGCAATATTACTACCATCACGCCTAAGCACTTTTGCGCCGTTACTACTGCTCATATTCATTCATACTACTTGTATTTCACTATCTCTTCGCCGAACTAGTGCACCTATACATCGACAAGTGTATTAGGTGTGTTGGGGACACAAGAGACTTCTTGTATCGTGATTGCAGGGTTGCTTGAGAGGGATATCTTTGACCTCTTCCTCCCGAGTTCGATAAACCTTGGGTGATCCACTTAAGGAAACTTTTGCTGTTCTACAAACCTCTGCTCTTGGAGGCCCAACACTGTCTACAAGAATAGAAGCACCCGTAGACATCAAGCACTTTTCGGCGCCGTTGCGGGGAGGAAAGGTAAAGGCACTCATACTCCGGTCACAGGTAACTAAGTACTTTTCGTTGTGTGTGTGTGCTCAAAGCTATTTCCTTTAGATCCTGCAATTGCATCTTTTTGTTTCTTGTTAAACACTAGTAAGGCATAATGGAAAACATCTGTGAGCTTTTAAACTATTTCCTGAGTCAAGACATGAATGGTTTAATGCGAAAATTAAAAACCTATGGAACCTTATTTGCATGCTAGTAGTAATATTAGTATGAACGCTTTGAACACCATTGTTGATAATGATATAGAAAATTCTAAGCTTGGGGAGGTCGGTTTTGATGAAAATGATCTCTTTAGTCCTCCGGGTATTGAGGAGAAAGTTTATGTTGATTATGATATGCCTCCCATATATGATGATTATAATGATAGTGGTCTTCTGGTGCCGCCTACTATGGAGGATAAAGTTTATTATGATTACAATATGCCTCCTATATTTGATGATGAGAATAATAATGATAGCTACTTTGTTGAATTTGCTCCCACTACAACTAATAAAATTGATTATGCTTATGTGGAGAGTAATGATACTTTTATGCATGTGAATAAGAATGCTTTATGTGATACTTATATTGTTGAATTTGTTCATGATGCCATTGAAAATTATTATGAGAGAGGAAAATATGGTTGTAGAAATTTTCATGTTACTAAAACACCTCTCTATATGCTGAAATTTTTGAAGTTACACTGGTTTTATCTTTCCATGCTTGTTGTATTATGCTTCATGAATTTGTTTATTTACAAGATTCCTTTTCATAGGAAGTGGGTTAGATTTAAATGTGTTTTGAATTTGCTTTTTGATGCTCTCTTTTTGCTTCAACTCTCATCCTTATGTGTGCATCAGTAAAACTGCTGAGCCCATCTTAATGGCTATAAAGAAAGAACTTCTTGGGAGATAACCCATGTTTTTTTATTTTGCTACAGTACTTTTGTTTTATATTTGAGTCTTGGAAGTTGTTACTACTGTAGCAACCTCTCCTTATCTTTATTTTATTGCATTGTTGTGCCAAGTAAAGTCTTTGATAGCAAGGTTCATACTAGATTTGGATTACTAGAAACAGATTTCTGCTGTCATGAATTTGGGCAGGGTTCTGTAGGTAACTCAGAAAAATCTGCCAATTTAAGTGCGTGATCCTCGATATGTACGCAACTTTCATTCAATTTGAGCATTTTCATCTGAGCAAGTTCAGTGCCTCTAAAAATTCGTCTTTCGGACTGTTCTGTTTGACAGATTCTGCCTTTTATTTCGCATTGCCTCTTTTCTGTGTTGGATGGATTTCTTTGTTCCATTGACTTCCAGTAGCTTTGTGCAATGTCCAGAAGTGTTAAGAATGATTGTGTTACCTCTGAACATGTGAATTTTTGATTATGCACTAACCCTCTAATGAGTTTGTTTCAAGTTTGGTGTGGAGGAAGTTTTTAAGGGTCAAGAGAGGAGGATGATATACTATGATCAAGAAGAGTGAAAAGTCTAAGCTTGGGGATGCCAGGTGGTTCATCCCTGCATATTTCAAGAAGACTCAAGCGTCTAAGCTTGGGGATGCCCCTTGGGCATCCCCTTCTTCATCGACAACTTATCAGGTTTCTTCTCTTGGAACTATATTTTTATTCGGTCACATCTTATGTACTTTACTTGGAGCGTCTGTGTGCTTTTATTTTCGTTTTGTTATTTTCATTCTCTGAATAAATTCATGCTTGTGTGGGAAAGAGACACGCACCGCTGTTGCGTATGAACACATGTGTTCTTAGTTCTATCTTTAATGTTCATGGCGAAGGTTGAAACTGCTTCGTTCATTGTTATATGGTTGGAAACAGAAAATGCTTCATGTGGTAATTGGTATAATGTCTTGAATAATTTGATACTTGGAAATTGTTGTGCTCATATAGATCATGTTTAAGCTCTTGCATCATGTACCTTGCACCTATTAATGAAGAACTACATAGAGCTTGTTAAAATTTGGTTTGCATGATTGGTCTCTAGAGTCTAGATATTTTCTGGTTAAGGTGTTTGAACAACAAGGAAGACGATGTAAAGTCTTATAATGCTTACAATATGTTCATATGTGAGTCTTGCTGCACCATTTTATACTTGAGTTTGCTTCAAACAACCTTGCTAGCCTAGCCTTGTATCGAGAGGAATTCTTCTCATGCATCCAAATCCTTGAGCCAAAAACTATGCCATTTGTGTCCACCATACCTACCTACTACATGGTATTTCTCTGCCATTCCAAGCAAATACTTCATGTGCTACCTTTAAACAATTCAAAAGCTATTATCTCTTATTTGTGTCAATGTTTTATAGCTCATGAGGAAGTATGTGGTGTTTATCTTTCGATCTTGTCATTTACTTGACAGACTTTCACCAATGGACTAGTGGCATATCCGCTTATCCAATAACTTTGCAAAAAGAGCTGGCAATGGGGTCCCAGCCCCTATTAATTAACTTGCATTAATAATTCTCTTCACATGTTTTGCTCGATTCATCGTAAGCAACTTAATTTTGCAAATAGACACTCCTTCATGGTATGTGATTGTTGGAAGGCACCCGAGGATTCGGTTAGCCATGGCTTGTGAAAGCAAAGGTTGGGAGGAGTGTCATCTATAAATAATGAAACTAAAATACATGTGTAAACAAAAGAGAAGAGGGATGATCTACCTTGCTGGTAGAGATAACGTCCTTCATGGGAGCCGCTCTTGAAAGTCCGGTTGATAAGGTAGTTAGAGTACCCATTACCATTCGTTGACAACAACAAACACCTCTCAAAACTTTACTTTTATGCTCTTTATATGATTTCAAAACTTAAAAAGCTCTAGCACATGATTTAATCCCTGATTCCCTCTGCGAAGGGCCATTCTTTTACTTTATGTCGAGTCAGTTCACCCACTTCTTTCTATCTTAGAAGCAAACACTTGTGTCAACTGTGTGCATTGATTCTTACATGTTTACCTATTGCACTTGTTATATTGCTTTATGTTGACAACTATCCATGAGATATACATGTTACAAGTTGAAAGCAATTGCTGAAACTTAATCATCCTTTGTGTTGCTTCAATGCCTTTTACTTAGAATTTATTGCTTATGAGTTAACTATTATGCAAGACTTATTGATGCTTGTCTTGAAAGTACTATTCATGAAAAGTCTTTGTTATATGGTTCAGTTGTTTACTCATTGTCTTCATCATTGCTTCGAATCGCTGCATTCATCTCATATGCTTTACAATAGTATGATCAAGATCATGATGATAGCATGTTACTTCAGAAATTATCCTTGTTATCGTTTACCTACTCGAGGGCGAGTAGGAACTAATCTTGGGATGCTTGATACGTCTCAAACGTATCTATAATTTCTTATGTTCCATGCTAGTTTTATGACAATACCTACATGTTTTGTTCACACTTTATGTCATTATTATGCATTTTCCGGAACTAACCTATTGACGAGATGCCGAAGTGCCAGTTCTGTTTTGCTGTTTTTGGTTTCGAAATCCTAGTAAGGAAATATTCTCGGAATTGGACGAAATCAACGCCCAACATCTTAGAATTCCACGAAGCTTCCGAACACCCGAGAGGGACGGAGGAGGGCCACAGGCCACAGACGAGGGCGGCGCGGCCAAGGAGCCGCGCGCCCCCTATTGTGTGGCGCCCCGTAACCCTTCCGACTCCGCCTCTTCGCCTATAAGAAGCTCCCTGACCTAAATCTTCGATACGGAAAAGCCACGGTCGAGAAACCTTCCAGAGCCGCCGCCATCGCGAAGCCAAGATCGGGGGACAGAAGTCTCTGGCACGCCGCCGGGAAGGCCCCGGAAGGCATCTCCATCGACATCACCGCCATCTTCATCACCGCTGTCTCCCATGAGGAGGGAGTAGTTCTCCCTCGAGGCTAAAGGTTGTACCGGTAGCTATGTGGTTAATCTCTCTCCTATGTACTTCAATACAATGATCTCATGAGCTGCCTTACATGATTGAGATTCATATGAGTTTTGTATCACTATTAGTCTATGTGCTACTCTTGTGATGTTATTAAAGTAGTCTATTCCTCCTTCACGATGTAATGGTGACAGTGTGTGCATCGTGTAGTACTTGGCGTAGGTTATGATCATAATCTCTTGTAGGTTATGGAGTTAATTATTACTATGATAGTATTGATGTGATTTATTCCCCCTTCATAGTGTAAAGGTGACAGTGTGTATGCTATGTTAGTACTCGGTTTAAATTGCAAAGATCTATTATGCTCTAAAGGTTACTTAAATATGAATGCCGAATGTTGTGGAGCTTGTTAACTCCGGCATTGAGGTGCTCTTGTAGCCCTACACAACGAATGGTGTTCATTATCAAACAAGAGTATATGTAGCACAAAGGAAGAGAACTTATTTATTATGTGATCAATGTTGAGAGTGTCCACTAGTGAAAGTATGATCCCTAGGCCTTGTTTCCAAATACCGCAAACATCGCTTGTTTACTGTTTTACTCTTTACTTCCTGCAATATTACTACCATCAAGCACGCCAGCAAGCACTTTTCTGGCGCCGTTACTACTGCTCATATTCATTCATACTTCTTGTATTTCACTATCTCTTCGCGAACTAGTGCACCTATACATCGACAAGTGTATTAGGTGTGTTGGGGACACAAGAGACTTCTTGTATCGTGATTGCAGGGTTGCTTGAGAGGGATATCTTTGACCTCTTCCTCCCTGAGTTCGATAAACCTTGGGTGATCCACTTAAGGGAAACTTGCTGCTGTTCTACAAACCTCTGCTCTTGGAGGCCCAACACTGTCTACAAAAATAGAAGCACCCGTAGACATCACGATGCCGTGGATATACACTATTTGATTTTAATTGATGGCAGGTTTCTGAAGCAATTTATTAGACTTATGTTCAAACTTGCTCTACATCAGAAAGCTTATGGCATCATTGAGATTGAGGTTGTTGATTCTAAACTAATGAACTGCATACCTCCAAGCACCATTTTGTCGGCCTCCTCCCACCTCCTGCACCACCGCAGAGACGCCACAGTCGGCGTGCCACGATAACAGCCAGGCACCGTTCCCGGAACCGCGTGGTGGGCTTGACCGCCTTGGCGAGCGACGATGATGACGCCGTCGATCTCGGATCAACACCGAGGCCAAAGACCAAGGCCGCCGGCAGCCGGAACTGTGTATTGGGGAAGGATTCAGCAGACAGTGGTAGTCATGCCATCATGCCGGCTGGAGGGGGCGAGGGGCCGTGGCGCCGGAGTTGGGGAACGGAAGGAGAGCGGTGGCTTTCCCAGACGATGGAAGAATGAGCGATCTGACTCTCCCCTTACCCTTTATAATCGGCACATTTTGGGCCTGAACCATTCTATTAGGCTGGGCCTGTCTGTTGGGCCGGGCCTCTTTAAGATTTTTGTTTCCAAGGTGCGAAAATTGACAGAGGTATGTAACATATCGGTGGAGTTTTGGACTGTGGTATGGAATTTTTTAGGCCATTGGATGAACAAAAATAAAGGGTTGTCGTTCATTTGGGGGTACCACAAAAGAACTCTTTTTTTGGGGGTAGACGCCGCCTGCTACATCGATTTTGTCGGTAACCAACCACTCCAACAATGTCGAGTAATCTTGAAGCGGACACCGCCGACTCGTAGATGCCCCGGTGAGCTAGCGTAATATATATCGGGAGCTTGAGTAGATCTAGGGTTCTAGTAGTTCCTTACTAGCAAAAATGTGTGGTGAAATCTCGTATGAACTATCGGCATTCTTTTGTATGTAAGACGAACTATCTTATCGTGGAAGTCACTTGTCAATCTGTGGCACAATGCGTTTTTTAGATTATACAGTTTATGTTTTTGCTGTCTATCTTTAGAGCATCTCTAGCATATACGGGAAAAGTGGTCAAACCCGGATATTTTAGGTATCTGTAAAAAAAGATGTAACGAATATATCTCGAGAAAAGTAAAAATTGTTAGTGTTCAGGATAGCATCTCCTCGATACCTAATAGAACCAGTTTTTGGTAGACATTTCAGGTTAACTCGAAATGAGTTAACTCTGCCGCCAGCCAGCGACGATCATGCATGAGCTCGATTCCACGACGACGAGACTCGATTCACACACGTCAATCTTCAATTCACTACTAGCAGGTCCTTTTCCCTCTCGTCAATTGTTACATCTTTTGATTCACGTCATCTGTCTTGACAGTCGCCATGTTGAGTTGCAGGCGAGCTGCGCTGCTCTACGCTTGGGTTTGCCAGCAGTAGGCGAGCATGCGTGGGCATGTGCAATGCAGCCACGGGCAAAGGACGATCTTGAGGGATGCGATGCAACCACACGGGAAACAAGAAGATATGAAAAAAAGAAAGAGAAAAAAAAAATTGTAGGATGTTCTCGGTATGTGGGAAGACAAATTTTTATTTTAGACATAAAGGGGCAATGCCCCCTGGTTCCATTAAGAATGCAACCAAGAGTGTCACAATTGAACCAAACTGTAGACTCGTTAAGCTAAAGCTCTTACAGACCATGACTTACTCTCAAACTAGGAGAGATCATAAGAAACAAGCAAGGGAAAGAGCTAACAACGACAAGCAAGAACCAGCTACAAAGGCAAAATTATTTAAGACGAACATTCTGCAGCATCCATTCGCAGGCAGTTTCTTGATGCCACCGTCGGAGAAGTTCTTCTGCTGAGCCATCAGATTTTCCAACAGCCCCCAACAGTAGTTTGTTCATATCCAGGCTATTCGCAGCAACTCCCCCCGGTGATGGTCCAACAACATCAGATTTGCATTCATCAGGTCCGAGCACTTGTCCATGCACAATGGTAACCATCTTTTGATCGTGGAACTCAAACGAAGAAGAATTTCCTTGACACCTGGCCAACTTTTTCCCTGAAAACAAACATCATTGCGGGTAGACCATAAGGTCCAAAGAACTGCAGATGAAAAGATATTCAGAACAGAATTTTTATTCTCACTAAGCCACCATCTAGCAACCGATTCAAAATCAGAACCAATAGGCTTATCGAAAATAGCAGCAATATACCCCCAGATCACTTTGGCAACCACACAATCAAAAAAGAGATGATGAATAGATTCATGTTCATTACAAAACAAACATGTTTTATCTTCCACCTCCCTCCATTTGCACAAGTTATCCCTTGTAAGCAGTTTGTTATTAGCCAAGAGCCATAGGAAAATATGAATTCTAGGTGGTATATGAAGTTTCCAAACAGCGGGAGTATGGACAGGGGTAACCCCACCATCATTCACCACCCCATAGAAGGATTTTACTGAGAATTCACCAGACGGATGAAAAAGCCACAAAGGTTTATCCTCGCACTCAGTTAACTGAATTGTTCAGATAAGGTCAACTAGTTCAAGCCATCTAACAAACAAAGCAGGAGAAACAGTTCTTCTAAAAGTAAACTTTAACTCATCACCATCCCATGCATCAGCTACCGTGCATTGTTGTTCATTAACAATAGTATATAAATCCCAATACAGGATAGATAAAGAACAATGTCCTAACCATGTATCTTCCCAGAACAACACCCGACGCCCATTTCCTACAACCCACCTATATCCAACCTTAGCTGCAGAAGCAGCCCACATTACACCTTTCCAAAAAGGTGAGCAATGTACTGGTTTGGCCCTCAAAATATTGGGGGAGAGGTTGTATTTATAGTCAACAATCATTTTCCAAATCTTATTATCATCCATGTGATATCTTTTAATCCAGGAAGACAAAAGACAGAGATTGAAATCCCTCATATTCTGAATTCCCAGACCCCCATATTCTTTTCTCCTACTAACAAAATCCCAGTTAGCAAGATGGTATTTATGAGAATCGCCAATATTGTTCCAGAAGAAGTGAGACATTTGAGAATTAATCGCGGTGATTGCCCACTTAGGAAATTTTAAAAAGGATAACAGATACATTGGGATACTGGCAATACATGCTTGTAAAAGCACTAGCCTTCCTCTGTAGGACAACAGCTTGCCCATCCACCCAGCAATCCTCTTAATGATTTTGTCAATAGGCTGTAAATCCTCTTTTCTTAGTTTTGAAAAATGTAGGGGAACCCCAAGATATGTAAAAGGAAATTCACCAAGCTTGCATCCAAAAATTTGAGCAAATAAATTAGCATCAGCATCATCAACATTGATAGTCAACAAGTCACTCTTGTGGTAATTTATACGCATACCAGACATTTGTTCAAACAAGGTTAATAACCACTTAAGGTTCCTAGCCATGTTCATATCATTCTGTAAGAAAAGGATGGTGTCATCAACATATTGCAAACTGATGACACCTCCGGGAATAGCATGGGGAATCAAACCATGTATAAGGTCATGATTAGCAGCCTTATAAAGAATTTTTGAGAAAACGTCCGCTGCCAGATTGAACAGAATTGGGGAAATTGGATCACCTTGTTTAAGCCCTTTCCCAGCCATGAAATATTTGCTGTTAATATCATTTACCGGAACACAGAAAGAGCTTTTATGCAGAAGAGTTTTAATCCTATTCCTCCAAATCATACTGAAGCCTCTCGACTTAAACATCTCATCAAGGAACTTCCAATCAATTCGGTCATAGGCATTCTCATAATCTAGTTTTAAAACTAGGCCAGAGAGTTTTTTAGAATGCACCTCATGAATTACTTCATGTGCAGCCACAACGCTTTCAAGGATAAATCTACTTTTTAAAAAGGCAGTTTGATTTTTCGAAATAATTCTATGACCAATTGGCGCAATCCGATTAGTCATAGCTTTCGAAATAATCTTCAAACTACAATTGCCCAAACTAATGGGTCTAAACTTTTTCATATCCCTTGCATTTGGCTCTTTTGGGATTAAGGTAATTATAGCATAATTTAGCCTGGCAACGTCTAATATACCAGTCTCAAAGTCTCGCACCATAGCCATAAAATCATCCTTAATCAAATCCCAAAAAGTTTGATAAAATAGAAAAGAAAACCCATCGGGGCCAGGAGCACCAGAAGCATACGATCCCATTATGGCCTCATGGATTTCCTTTTCGGAGAATGGGGCATCAAGGCTAGAAGACTCCTCATCAGTGAGGAGGTCCTCTGCATCCCAAAAATCATTGTCTAAAGAAACAGCTAGTTTACCCTCCTTAGCAAATAATTTTTTATAAAAGTCCGCAGCAACATTTAACATACCCTCATCTGTTTCAACAGGGCCATTTGGACCATCTAAAACAGCTAAAGTTTTTTCCGCCTTCGTTGATTAGCAACGGCATGAAAGTAAGCTGTGTTTCTATCTCCCTCCAAAACTTTTCTATCTCTAGATCTCTGCCAAGCTTTGGTCTCCTCGTTAGTCCAAATAACATCTAATTCCTTTTTAATACAAGACATCCTGTCCTTTTCATCATCAGAAAGACGATTTTGTTCAGAGAACACATCCAAAATGTCAAACTCTTGTAAAAGAGATTTTTTCCTTTTTTTCAAATCAGCATCTAAATTGATATCCCACCCTTTTAACGATTTGCGCAACAAACGAAGCTTGAACTGCCAAACATCAATTGCAGAAGTGCAATTACATTTGGTGTTCCACACTTTATGCACACGGACAGTAAAACCTTCTTGTTTAATCCACCATTTCTCAAAGCGAAATAACTTTGGGGGAGGGGGTTTATTCACACCAGAATCTAACAATAACGGAGCATGATCGCTAACAACTCTAGGCAAGGCTTTGACAGTAGTCAACGTATATTTTTGCTCCCAATCAGTTGAGGCAAAAAATCTGTCTAGAGTCGCTAGAATGGGATCACTCTGGTTGTTAGACCATGTAAATAGTCTATTGGCAGTTTTAATCTCAACCAGGCTCCACTTATTCACCCAGTCATTAAACATGAAAGCCGTATGGGCATTAAAATTCTCGTTGCTTTTTTCACTAGCATTTCTAATTAAGTTAAAGTCTCCTCCCAAGAGGATAGGAAGAGAACTAGCCTCCATAATATCATGCAACTCTGTAAAAACTCCATTTTAAGCTCTGAATAAGCAGTGCCATAGATCATTACTAATTGCCACATACTGGAGTTGCCTTTATCAACCAAAACGACAGACACAGAAAACGATCCAGTACTAGAAGATATCACATCAAACTTATCCTCACGAATTCCAACTAAAATCCCTCCAGCAGTTTTTTTTGCAGGTAAATCAAACCACTTAAATGGGATATTGCCAGAAATAAAATCAAGGAAACTAGCATCAATACATCCGGACTTAGTTTCTTGTAGACCAATAAAATCAAATTTAAATTCAGATATGGCGTCATGAAGGGCTTGTTTATGGCCTGGTTTATTCAGGCTCCTAATATTCCAAGAAGCACCAATCATGATAAACCTGATGTATAATTATTTATAAGACTATTATCTCTACCAGTCACAATAGCCCCTAGACCAGGATCAATCAATTGATGATCAGGGACAGATCTGGTAGAAATAAGGGAACGCGGATGGCTAAGATCAGATAACTGGACATCACCAACATCCAAATTATCAGGTAACACCACAGTAGGGTTATCTCTAGCAAATTTTAAGTTTTGATTAAGTTCATTATCAATCAGTTCATTAATCACAAAAGTACTATCACAGGTATCATTACCAATTTTTTTGTTAACTTGTCTAGACATGCCATTAAGAACATCTGGATGCAAAAGGGCGAACGAATTACCTTTAAAAGAAGGCGGAACCTCAAGGTTCTTGCGTTTTTGGTACTCCTTAGCTTTTTCAATAACATTCTGGCCACCATGATATCTAGTCGCCATCTTAGATGTGGCAACCACTGGACCCCAAGCTTGCTTCTTACATTTTGCATTAGTGTTGTCGGGAATGATCACAGACTTCTCAGACGAAGCAGCCATCTGTTCCAAAACAGGGAGCAGGTTCTTCCGAGATGACCCAATCCTATCAACAACTTCTCTTGCAAGGGTCTCCATTTTATCATCTTCCTTGTCAGACTCAATCCCCTCCGACACATCCTCATCAGTCTCAGCTAGATTAAAAGCCTCTAAAACCTGAGAGCAGTAAGTGGCGCTAGCAGATTTATTCAGGTTAGTGAAAGCATCCTCATCAATTTGATTAGCATCGGGGAATTCAAATTCCCACACGGCCTCATCAAGATTGGCACAATCCATCTTAACTGGCAACAGAGTGCGTGCTCGCAGGTGAAGCACACTGCCACTCATTCTCCACACTCTCACCAATAAAACTTTTGCATTTAGATGGTTGAATTATCAACCTGATATCATCCAACTCCATATCCTCCCAACATTCAGGAACATCAGAGACATTTCTATGACCAGGAATAGGGGAGGCGATAGAACCGAAATGCATGTTAGCAGATTGATTGTTCCTATCAGCGTCCATCATAGTTCTAGCCTCTCCAGGGTCTTCTAATTCATCAAACCCGTCCAGATCCACCTCTTCGTCACCGGGGTCATCCCCACCATCATTAGCATCCTCAATTTGTTCCACTCCTTCCACACTAAGCTTCAGGAGGTAAAGTTTTTGATCAATCTCCATAATCCTTTCCTTGGGAATTTTAACGGGGTCCCGACAAGCCACCTGTAGCCTAACTTCATCATAGAAGCTCCTAAAGAACGAGCTCCAGTCTACATCCATAAGGACACCAACACTAGAAGCCACCTGAGCAAAGGTCTTGAAAGCACACTTCTTAGGGGGGAGGCCCTTGACAAGCATCCAGGCAACTGGAAGGACTGCCAACGGCTCACAATCACCGTCCCACGCCACAATCTTGACATTAACTCCTGCATTCTCAAGATCAAATGCAGGGAAATCAATCAGCTCGGATACACTTTCCCATGGGGGAAACCTGACTATGAAATTCTTATTGTCGATCTCCCTAATCTGCCATGGCCACTTTTTATGCTTACAAAAGATTGCATTGAAGTTCTTCTCCAAATCTGGGACACTAATATCACCTTTTCTGATGTTGACTATGGCACAGTTATCAATATTGACCCACTTACTTTCAGCCTCAGACAGTGGGTCAATGTGGTAAAACCCCAGTCCACTGTTAGCACTTCCAAAGTAAGCAGCACATGGGTGCATGCTATACCAATCAGGGCACTGGTGCACAGGATGATCAGAGGCACCACATATGAAACACGCCTTTGGCTTGATACAGTTTCCAACAAAATGTCCTGGATCACCGCAGTTGAAGCAGACCATTTTGAAGTATCTTGTTTCCATAACTTGTTCAACAGGGATCGGAGAAGCAGGAGGTGGTTGTGGTACACATACTTCACCTTGCATTTGCTGGTTGTTAACCACTTGCTGTGGGAGCTGCCCCTGACCCTGACCAAACACATTACCATGATGCTGATTGAACTGCTGCTGATTCCCATAGCTCTGACTGATGTTTCTCTGCGATTGGTTGTGCTGAAACCTGTTCTGCATTTGTATCGGCTGTATCTGCTGTTGCACTTGATGTTGTTGCTGGGGCACTTGCTGGAACTGGAGATTCTGAGCAAACTGAGTCTGGTTGCTCTGCCCCTGCAGCAGCCGGTTGATGTTTCTAGGAGCAGGGCGGGGAGCTTGCAGCCGAGACTGAGGCATCACCACATTACCCTGACCACCATGCTGCATCGGAGGAGGATGCTGATTCCCTCCAGGCTGCACCGGGTGAGGGCGTTGCGGCTGACTACGGCCAAGACCACGACCCGCAACAGGCCCCGACATACTGGGACGACGAAGAATTTCCGCGAACGAAGGCTGGCCACCACACCTCAGAGAAGGATCCCGGATTACCTTAGGAATTTGACGACGGCAGTCTGAATTCGACGCGATGAAACAATCAGCAACCCCAAACTCGCCAGAATCAACCAACTCCTTGCGAATCCAGCAAATCAGAGGAGGGTGAGATGGAGGTGGGGAAGGGCGGCGACGGGAGGGGGAGGAAGGGATAACCCACAGCTGCCCGAAAAATTCTTCGATAGCCTCGTCAAATCCCCCTGACCCAGATCCAAACCCTAGATCGGTGGCCCGCTCGTGGATCAATCCATCGGTGGAGACTTTGCCAGGTGTAGTTGATCTAGAGGTGTGTCCAACAATGGTGGCGCTTACCCTGACAGGTGGGGGAGGAGGTTTCAAAACACCATCCACCTGCGAAGACAAAATTTCAGTACCAATTTAGGGCATGGCCAACTTTCCACCTGCGAGTACCCCCGAAGGGAGATGCGGGGCGAAGCCGAGCGCACCGCCTAGGCCCAACTTAATGCTCCGCAAGCCAGCAAGATTTAGATTGTGAGGGTTGTAGCCTCGCATGGTGTGTGCCTCTTCTGCCAGAGGTGGCTCTCTGGATAAAAGTGTGTACCTGCTAGAGAGATGCATGTGGTAGCTGTGGAATGCTCAGGCTAAAACTTATTTATGGCTGAGATAATGACAAGCTTTGCATTTTACTGTTAGGGTGCGCATGCTTCCGTTGAGTAAAGAGAAACAGAGCGAACGCTTGAAGCGGTTTTTCATGGGAAAGTATCATTTGTATGCCACCATAAATCATGTCGTTATGGAGATTCGCTAGAGATGCTCTTAGTCGAGTAGTTCTCAGTCGTAGTGCACTTTTGGGGAATTTGAAGTACTCCCTCCATCACAGTTTACATGGCGCGCCTAAAAAATCTCTAGGACCAAGGTAAAAAGCAATTGGTTATGTTATCGTGGGCGCAAGACGTGGGAGTAGGATTGGTAGTTATTGAGCTACGCCTAATTGCACAAGAAATTAGCGCCTAGCTAGTAACCCCCGGCCAGTTAATGAGTTGTTCCCTCGCATGCAGAGGTGGAGACCGATTGACACTTGCATGCACACAACGGAAAGGAAAGGGAAAGAGATAAAACTACGGGCCTAATTGCTCTCAAAACGCCTCAATTAATTGCCTAATCAATGACTCTGCACCTTAAACCGCTCCTATTCTAAAAATGCATGGATTTGGAGTTGCGCCGTGTAAACTGTAATGGAGGGAGTATCTGGTAGAGATTTTCTTTTGGACAAGTTTTTTTTTTTTAGCTATCTTTTGGACAAGTCTGTGAGTCATCCGGATAGATCATAAGGCCCATTTATAAGTATAAGTAACAAGGCCCATGTACAGAAGCGGAAAAAGGCGGCGATACCGGCACCGGGAGTCAAGGTGATTCCGGCCGCCGGAGGGCGGCGCACGCGGACCCGCATTCCCATGGCGACTACAGGGGCGGTGGTCACTCTCCAAGGCCAATCCGGCGAAGCTCTCCGCAGCCCATGACCTTCAGGTTCGTCCCAGCCGGCCTCCTCCCTCTGCAGTAATTTCCGTTGCGCGATTCTTTTTGTACGGAGTTTTCCGTTGTGCGATTCATCGGGGTAAAATCAAGAACCGAGCATAACCACAACAAAGAAATAGCAGTAGTTCGTTTTATTGCAAAAAAAATCTCCAAGTGCGGTTACAAATGGATACACCGGCCAGACCAACTGTAGAGATCACCAATCTTTATTTTTCATACTGTATGACATTCTTCGTATACTACGCAACATCGGCGTAGAAATCTTGGATTGTGATCCGGACTGCTATCGGGATTCTTACCGAGTGGTGCTCGTTGTGCCAAGTCAGGCTGCCGAACGTGTAGTCTCCTTGCACCTTCCAGAGAGGTGTTATGCTAACCTTGAAGGTGTGCACTTTCTTTGCGGCACTGAAGACTAGGGTAGGTGGTTCAACTTTGATCTTGACTCCTAGGGGTGACTGTATATCGGATTGGTAAACTGCATCGACCTTGCCAACGTTTGTGACTGCTCGCCGCACTTTAATTGGATGCCTTAGTTCAGGAATTGATATAGAAGGTAGGTTTAGGTGATAGGCTGGCAATGTTGTTGTAATGTTGCAAATACCATATTTCTGGATCTTGCAGGCGAAGAACTTGTTGTATTCCATTGGATCGATGTCGTAAACAAGGCCAGGATCAGCAGCTGCATCAGGATTTATGTTTCCACCTCCATAGTCAAATGGGTCGGCAACCTTCTGGGGTAGTGCTTCTGCTAACATTGGATTGCCATATTCACCCTTCGTTAATGCTTTACCCATGCAAATAAGAGTAAATCGTTGTTAATAAAGGTGTGTATGTATTGGTCAGGATAGTTTTTCATATGGATGTCATGTTTATGAAATTTACCAGTGGTAACAATTGCTGATTTGAGCGCAGCATGAGACCAATGAGGATGGACAGCCTTTAGCAATGCTACGATGCCTGCGACATGTGGGGTTGACATGGATGTCCCTGAGTTGAATACATATGCATCTCTTTTGGCTGCTAAGATGTTGACTCCAGGTGCGGCTATGTCAGGCTGTTAAAGTAGTTACAACAGGGTTCAGATAATTTGTCTGTATGGAAGTAGTGGTAATTTATCAGTCAAAAGCAACATCCCTATTTCCGATAGAAATCTTAATATCACCTAACCTCATGTTTGTCCCAACATTGTTTTTATAATTATAATATAGATTGCAGTGGAAGCCAACATGATGTGCTCATTTTAGCTTGTGTACCTTGAGAACTGTAGGATATTTGGTGGATGGGCCTCTTGAAGAGAAGAATGCCACTTTTGGCCCAGGAACTCGTTTTCCTGTAATACTTCTTGCTGGCTCAATCTTCACAATTGGCAAGCTGTTTAAATTGAAGCACAGTTTATCCGAGTCTTCAAATGGTTGCAGAGAAAACAACACCTACTAAGCGTGGCAGGTCTCAGAAAAGTGTTTTTACCTCTGGCTTCCGATGTATGTTGTAGCTTGAAATCCAATAGCATTGTCAACAATTATACATGCCATGCCCTTGCAATCATCAGTGCTCAAAAGAACATCTATGGTATATAGAGCAAATATAAGACCAGATGCCCCACCACTTTTGATGTTTGTTATGGCGTCTGAGATCATGTCTACTGCTGGGCCAAATTTTTCTGCAATGCATAACACAACTTTTCCGTTGATTATTGTGCTATTTAGCGCCTCCGGTGAGCAACTGTAAACAGAAAGACAACAATAATTGCCCAATTAGATTCGGAAATTTAACGCCTAAAGATAAACTGGCATCTATCTACTGTTAATCAAGAAATGAAATAGCAACTGACACACCTTCCTCCATGTACAAGTGGTTTGAACCCGCTTGTGGATTCATTTTTTAGCGTGTAATAGAGTGACTGACCCTGCAAATATGAAAGAGTTATTCATAACTTTTGAGTGGTTGTTTGAGTATGATTAATGGAACAAAGGTGCTCTAAGCCTCTAACAAAGATCATATTTCTCTAGTATACATACTTACCACTAAGGTTTGATTGTTTCCCAGGGTAATTGCAGTTGGAAAAGACCGGTCGATCTTGCTCGCTGCGACTGTAATGACCCAAGGAGCTGTGTTAAAAATGACTTGTGGTCGAGGCCCGCTATTTCCCGCGGCATAAACAACGGTAATACCCTTCTGGACTGCATGGAGTGCACCAAATGAGTTTTCATCAACCCCAAGTGATAGGGATAGGACGTCAACTCCATCATGAATTGCATCATCGAAAGCTGCTAGCACTGCGGCACTAGCAACCTGCACAGTTATTGTTGGGTCTGTTGTGTCCCACCCGACCTTGTACACAGCAAGGCGCGCTTGGGGCGCACCACCACGTGCCACCCCTACTCCAAGGCCATGGAGGCTGACTCCCTCTACCACTGCACCGGCTGCTATGGATGCGGTGTGTGTTCCATGCCCATTTATGTCCCGTGCAGACATGTAATTCTTCTCTTGGTAAGCTTTGTCCACTCCTGCAGCATAGTACCGTGCGCCTATGATTTTTCTGTTGCAGTTTGTGCCCTCCCAGGCCTGTCCCAGCTGACACACACCCTTCCATCTCGACGGTATTGGTCCGTATCCATTGTCGCTGAAGCTTCTTGATTCAGGCCAGATCCCTGCATAATATGCAGTGCTTAGCAAGAATTTGCTTAGTGAAGAATTTTATAATTAACCTGCTAACAAGTAACAATGAAGGACTGACCAGTGTCAACTATCCCAATAATTATGTCTTCTCCATATTTGCTCCTCTGCAGAAGTTTACTTTGTGGCTTGTGGTTCAGGTTCATGCCAAGGAAATCCCAGCTTCTTGTGGTCATCAACTCATGATGCTGATTTGGAATAACGCTGATAACTTCAGGTAGGTCTGAAAATGTAAATGAAAAAGTAAGGAACTACGGAGTATATTTCTTCTGCATCTTAAAAAGCTAAACTGTCCCCTCCTACAAATTAAAATCAGAAGTCTGTCCACTTAGTTATTTGTGTGGTGTATACAGCACAAAGTTACAAGAGAAATGGTCATAACCCGACTTAGAAATAGTCATGTAACAGTCAACTAATGATATTCATCATATTAAAAGTTCCTCACCCTTTTTACATTACACGAAAACTTAATTATGGCCAGAGTAGGTTTGAGAAGAACCATAAAACTATCCCCTGGATCTCACATCATGATTGGAAAGATAAACTGCTTAAAATATGCACTTTCTATAAAGAAGCAAATTTTAATCACCAAAGATCGTCATTTCTTTCTTCAGCTGCATCAGGATAGAATTCTTCAATTCGGATATCTTAGTATTAGATTAGCAGAGAATTAGACAACGGGTAATTTGTTTTTGTGTGGTCTGTCACACTTGTTCATTAGGCTTGATTAAAAAAACCGTGGCCTGTCACACCTTTTGATTAGTATAACTTTTCTTTGGACCAACGACTTGTAATAAGATTTGGTTATATGCATCTAGATGCAGAGGCCAGGGGTAATGAAAACTTTCAGTTCCCAAAATAACAATTAGCACACCTGCAAGATCTTGTGCTTGGTCATCTGTTAGCATCGCCGCGAAGCCTGAGAAGCCATGCTTGTAGCTATAAGTGATGGAGGCCAACGCCTCTTGCTTGCTGAAACAGATCAGCAACTGATGAGAAAAATGACAGCCTTACTGGAGAGCTAGGAAGCTAGTTCATTTTACCTTCCAAGAATGGCGCTGAGCATGTCATGGTGTGAAGCTGTGACCAGAGCAGCGTCCTCATGTTTCTTCTCGCCCAGGTAGACGATATACAGCTATGCGTGGGGAGAACAGAAAACATATCTTAGCATCAAACAGAATCAACGCTATGAAATAAGATGTAGAGTAATGCATCACCAATACCTTTTGAGATCCATCTGCTCTGCTTATGCTTGTGCTTATCGTAAGGCATAAGCAGAATATGATGCAAGCTGAGAAACGCCGAGGAGAAAAGTGAAGATCCATGTTGGTATAGTAGAACACATGTTAATATGGTCCAGTTAGATAGTGGTTGTTATAGGCGTTTTAGTTTGTCTTGTGTGATGACTGATTAAATGTCCAACGTCTAGAAAGAAAGAAAGGTCAAACATATAGCCAATTTTCCGCCCTGAAGTTTCCAGGGAACTAGCTTAACGGAAACGTGTTGCATTTTCGCCCTGCTATAGCATTCAGCTTAATTCCCCTGGGCGATAAGTCCATACAATCATCTGGAGTGGCATGGAAAAATGGACCCTGCTGCAATCAGCATCATGTTTTTCAATTTTCAACCCAGGGGGAGAACATTTGCAGTGGGGGAGTCCTAAGGCAGGCAAGCCAATCGTCAACATAGCGACGCAGGTCCTGGGGCAGATGCACACACCACATAGCGCGGCGGCGTCTCGACAGAGTTTGGGGGTGAGCTGAAGAGAGGGAGCAGCGGGCCGCTCCGTTACTTGTCTTCGAGATGAGCCAGGGCAGAGCATGATGAACGCATGCGCCGTATCCGCGGTGGTCGCGGGAGGGGGCGCCAGGAGATGAACATGGTCGAGTCTCGTGCGGCATTTGGTTGGGCGGGCGGCAGTGCAGCATCATGTGGCTAGCCGTTTCCAGCATTGGCACCGACGATTCTCATTTCAATAATCCTACCTACCCCGCTTTGTCCTCGGTGAGGCCTTGTCGATACTAGAGTTTGTATTGGGGATTAGTGAGATAATTTCCACAAAATTCTAAATCTTCAGTTTTGGTACTACTATAGAGTATTAAATGAGTTTAATTCCCACTTATTTCCACTTTTTCTCAAATTTTACTGTATTTTTCTCAATCCCAATGCTCTAGTTTTACCTAGTGGATTGAGGATGTGAATTGGATGATGGTAGCGATTTCACCCAAACTTTAGAGTATTATCCTCATTAATCTCCGCAAAAACGCTAGTAGCAAACAAGATCTGACATGTTCTTAGGAGTCGGGTGTGCGCTCTCGACTGGACCAGCAGCCAGGAAGAGAACTTCACTCGAGAGTGGGCCCAAGGTGCGCAGCTGCCCTAAGGGTGTATTCGCGGCCAATCTCTATCTCCCCTCATACATGGTGATCCCAGCTAACTTGGGTTGAGATTTTGACATGTATTTGGTAGCACATGTGTGCTGCTCTGTTTGGTGGGCTTGTATGTGCTAAGACATGCTCACTCTCATGTGCAGAAATACGAATTTACAAAAGGTCCAAATTTTACACAAAGCCCGTTAAACAGAAAACAAAAGATTCAATCAGGTCCTTAATCCACACGGGGGACATTTCAGGCTGGCTAAGCTAGGCTGAGGTAAGAAGCTTAAATCGAGCTTCTTTGTTGGGCAGGCTGAGGACTATTTTTCGTATGTGGTGGACAATGGCTAGATGGAAAAATTGGACTATTGGAATGAAAATTTCTTGTTTGGCCCGGGCTACCAAACACACCGTAAATGAAGTGCGCGAACCTAGCCAAAGCGGCACAGCTTGCACAACTCCACTGACCAAAATCGTTCTTCGGCAAGGGCAAGGCGCCTATGTGTAGAGTCGATATCATCACAGAGGGACTGGGCACGGAGGAGCGGCAGGAGTTCATCACGTCCGGCCGCGCCGGCCAGGCGAGGCGCGAAACAAGAATGGCATCCAGCCCAGGCCGGAGCATCTGCACGACCGTGGCTTCTCCATGTGTATGAGAGAAGAGAGCACGACATGAGACTGCCACGAACGATGCCAGAAGTGAGGGCAATCTAGTGGTCGCCGCACCGACCTAGCCCCGCGGCTGAGGATGGAGCCGCCCTCAATTTTCGAGCACACCAATTTGGTCCAAGACGAGTCTATTTTGACGTGGATATAGTGTTTCATGAGATTTGAGATATCGACCATGTAAGTGCAAGGTATCAAAAAAATAGCAAAATAAGCTTTGGAGCACACCAAATGTTGGCTTGATATGTCTTCTACTACTCTTCTAGCGCATAGCAAACCAACATTTCTTCTCAGTAAAAAAGTTACATTTCTTCTCAGTAAAAAAGTTGGATAATGGAGATTATCTTCATAAATGTTGACCATTAATCCCATAGTCTACCTCCTCAGCATGACCTTTAGAAAGTCTAGCAAATACCGGAGAGCCCTGCAACACGGTGATGTTATTGTTAGATCTCACCATGTTGAATAAAGCATGTCAAATCCACAAGTCATAATCTACCATGAATTTAAGTACCACGTTGCGCTCTCACATATGATTTGTGTACATCCCTTGCCAATCGCACGAATAATTGTTCTATCACAATGCTTGCAATCGATGCTTCTAAGAATCTCATGAAATCCTCAGGATTCTAGTTGTGTCTTTTTTTGGCTCTTAAACAGATTGACGCTGCCTACATCGCTTGAATAAAGTTGTAAACACTCTCAAAGAAAATGCACTAAGACATGTGTCGATAAATATCATGTGTTTCTGGAGGAGCTCCATATGCAAGACACCATTTCTGAACCGATGAGAAACCAACCAATCAAGTGTAGTCTTTCCTGCACATGATATAGTCATCATATCCACTCACACCTTAAATAATTGACATGAACAACTCCTTGTTCATCCAAAAGCACCACCTAAAATCCTTGGCCATATGTATTGGATTGTTGCCGAAATAGTGGTCGGGGCCGGAGCATTAGGCGGGGTAGCCACGTGTCATTGCTGGGCAGCCGTGGCCAAACTGTTCATGACAAAGTAGGGCGGCTGCGATTCAGTAGCGAGAGGCAACCACGACAGGAGAATGGTTGGGGTCGCTACCAGTGCTTGCCTGCCTATGCGATCCTACGTGAAAATGTGTGTCGACGATTCGCTGGTCTCTATAGATCGGGGGCCGTGAGAGTGCCAGACAAAAAATGAGGCCACCCGCGCTGCCAAAAGACATTTGTAAACAAGCCCTTTAGGCACCGGTGAAGATGCCTTTAGTGCCACATGTCGATAACAGGAGGTGGACAACTTAAGATTCGTTGATTTGTCCCATAGCTCATCTATCGGACCAAACTTAATTGGATCCATAGTTCTCCAGTAGTATTATGCATATATGTGGAATATGTGAAAAAACTACAAATATAGCTTGGGCTACATGTAGACCTTTTTTTAAGAAAAGAAAACCATTTTAAAGTTTCATAAAAAATTGAAAAAATCTAGACGTCGACAGGTGATGTATTCAGTGTTTACTACTTCTGATTTCTATTTTTATTATTTCCGCACTGCCTGAAATATAAATCATTTCAAGTTAAAATTTTGCACGTTTAAAGAATACACCATTTACCTACATCTATAATTTATTATTCAGATTTTGTGAAACCTTAAGATGTGATTTTTGATCTTTTCAGAAAAACGAGCTACATATAGTTTGGTTCACAAAATGCTGCACCTGAGTATATGTACATGACAAACAAATCAACGAAAGCATTCATTTTTTTTAAACAGGGATTGGTCCCGAAGGACCTAGAAGCTGCGTTATGTTTCAGTGGTGGGATTACATTTTATCGGAAGGTTCAAAATGTAAAGAACATTACAACCAGAACCAAAAACTTTGGAACAAGAATTCAGAGGAAAACCAAGAAGAAGCAATCAGGTCCTTCTTCACCGCACCGATGAACTTGGCTCAATATCCATGCCAGCACCATCGCTACCGAGGACGGACCACTTGGAGCAATGTTGCTGTGAAGCGTTTGGATGGAGAGGATGAAGATCCTGTTCAGTGGCACTAGGCCTGGAGGAAGAATAGTCACCGCCGTGTGACTGAGGAGGGCCGCCCTTCGGCCATGAGAAGCAGGGGCAAGACAGAGTCGGCTGTCGAGCGTCCCCTACTGAGTAACTCCTGGGAATTTCCGCAACCCAGCATCCCCGCGCTCCAGGTCGAGAAGAAAGCTTCACGCCGCCATCTCCCAGTCGACCATCACCAAGATGGCCAGACCAAGAAGAAGAAGAGCAGGCGAAATCACCAAAATCTGCGCCACAACTAAGCTTATTTAGGTCGCCACCGCCGAAACCCACTCCGAGCACCATCATCCTCCATGACAACCAGTGGCAGAGCAGAGAGGTGTAACCTCGATGCCGCTGGCGAGCACCAGAAAACGGCAGAGAAGTGGCATCACACCATACTCCATATAGGTAAAAATACAAAAGCTAATCCTACAACTAGTACTAATACTATGCTCTGTTTAAAATAGCCGGCTATAGCTAGAGGCTTTAGAGGCTAAAACAGAAATAACCGCTAATAGTCCGGCTAAGGCTATTTAGCCTTAATTTAGCCTCATAGCCGCTAACTTCCCGCTCAATGGGTCCAAAATTTTGGACCAAAAATTTCAGTCGACCGGCCCATTTGCTTGGCGAAATAGCCACCAAGCTCTAGTTATGTAATTATGGGCATAACTATGTCCTATACTACGTAATGATGTTGGAATATTTGGACAAAACTATGTATTTAACTATGTGTGAACTATTATGTGTATCTCCTATGTGAAGATGTTATTATGTTATTAATTTGTGAATTATTAATATATATATATATATATATGACTATATGATGCCCAATTTTTTTTATTATTTAGCAAATCCGCAATATGTCGTAGCTTCAGAAAAATTCGCAGCTATCGGCTATAGCCGGCTATTTTAACCAGAGATACTATGGACAAAGGGCTGGCCTCCTCTCCCGCATCCCTGCTAGCCGGCGAAGCCACTGGAGGAGAGGGGGAGAGGAGCCGGGAAGACACCGGAGACGCTCAAGGGCGGTGGAAGAGAGAGAAGAAAGGGGGTGAAATAAGAGCCTCATACGGTCATACCTTCTCAACGAAAGCATCCAAAATTTCAGATGGCCCCAAGTGGGAAGAATGGCGCACAAATCACCTGTCGAACCAAATTTAATTGAATCCACGAATCTCCTCACCTAGTGCATGTACTCCCTCCGTTTGTTTGGTAATGTAAGACGTTTAAGCAAAGCTAGATAGCTAGTTAAAGGGCGTAGCTACAGATCAGGCGACTGAAACTTACGAAATCTAAGTCACCAGACGGTAAGCTGAAGAGATAAATTGCCTAGGTTTCTTACATACAACGGGCCTACAGACAAAGCACTACCAGGCTTTGGATGCAGTCACAAAATATGTGGCTTTCATGATTTTTCTTGTCACCTTTATATAAAGTGTATAGGAGAAAAAACAACAAAGCTCTATATTCATGACTTTTGCTAGAAAAAAAGTGAAAAAAGATGAGGTGCAACCTATATAAAATATAACTGGAAAATCTTAGTTGCAACGCAAGCGAAACTAGAAAAATTTCAGTTGCAGCTCACGTGAAACTGGAAAATTCTCAGTTACACCCACATGTAACTGAGAAAATCTCAATTACAACCTACATGCAACAAGAAAAATCCCAACTGCGACCAACATGCAATAGAAAAAATATCAATTACGACACACATGCAACTGAGAAAAATCACCAGGCATGACTTACGATCCACAGTTGCGATCCACATGCAAGTCTCAGTTATGACCGACATGCAACTGGGAAACTCTCAGTTGCGACCCACGTGTAACTCGGGAATATCTCGGTTGTGACTTGCGACCCATATAAACTGGAAAAGTCTCAGTTACGACCCACATGCAACTGGGGAAATCTTAATTGCGGTTCCAGTCGCGACTTGCAACCCACATGCAACTGGAATGTATCTACGTTGCGAACACATGCAACTGGGAAAAATCTCGATTACTATCGGCATGCTGAGAAAATCTCAGTTGCGACCCACATACGATTAGGAAAATCTCAGTTGCGATCTAGATGCAATTCGGAAAATGTCAATTACAACCAAGTGTAACTCTCTAAATTAACACGAATCATGACTTAGTCCAATGGCTTGTGATAATTTTCTAGGCTACAATACATGTGCCGCTATTTTTTTTCTTTTGCAAAGAACAGCAAGCACAGAAGGGAAAAAAATGCTAAACAGCACATCTACAAAGACACGGAAAATGCATCCCATAACAAAGTTAATGCCCGCGATAAAGCAGTAGCCAGCGGCCTGCTAAAAAATCAGCTTGCAAGGCCTTTGGAGTAAAGGAGTTCCTGACACAAAACAATAAAATTACACTAATCTTGATGCACTTAATCTAATGGCTGACTAGGTGACTGAGATTTAATAAATCTAAGGCGCCTGATTTTCAGCAACTCCGCTAGTTAAAATGTCATACGTTTGTAACAGAGAGAATATGAATGTACACAACAAACAAATCAACAAAAGCATTCCGATGACCAAAGTCGGAAGAACATCGCACAAATCACGAACAAGAGCGAAAGAAAAATACAGAGCTAGCTAGCTGCTAATGAAGTCCTAAAACGGGCCGTATAAACTGTAAGCTAGAGCATGGCCGCCGCGACAAGCAGAGAGGAGGCGACGCACGCCGCCCAGGTGCCGCCGCTAAGGGTACGCGGACTGCCGGATCCGCTTCCTCTGGCGCCGCCGCTGCCGGCGCCGATGTAGGGTCGGCCTCCGCCCTTTCCTTCCGCGAAACTGGCCACCAGGCAAAGCAGCACGAGGAGGAGCGCGCAAAGTGGCAAGAAACCTCGCATCTTCTCCTTCTTCCCAGGTCGAGGCTAGCAGCCTAGCACGCTCACGCAGATTCTTGTTGGTGGGATTTCTTCCCCTCTGCTTATCTGCAGCTCCAACTCGATGTTTTTTTGTGGGCAGCTTGATGCCCGCATGGTAAATTTATGCAGGATCCAGAGTTGACCCGGCCACAGTGTTGACTAGTCTACGCCACGTCGACCACGAGTCAAAAGCTCAGTGGCTGGGTAGCATTTTATATCTGAAAACGTGTACAGGTTGATTCGAGACTAAAGTCGTGGGAGTACGTTCTACGCGAGAAGTTGTAGTGGTTAGCCTGTCGTTGTCGATGAATTTGTTGATGTTAAATTGTCTTCCATGCGTCGCTGGAGAGAACGATTCGTAACTGTGTATGTTGACAAGATCACTACTATTATTTGTGAAAATTGATAAAAATGGCTTTTCTAAAAACTTTTAAAACTTCAACACAAAATAGACTAAGGTTAATTCCTTTTTTTTAAAGGAAAACGCTTCTAATCCGTCCACCGATCGAATCGCTAGAAATCGGTCGTGTCCTCTCGCGCCGCGCGTCCCTCTACGTGGCATACAGAAGCGGACCCACTACCTTATCCCGTCAAGCCTTATCTTCTCCTCCACTAGTCCGTCTCCTTCGTTCCCCATCGCACTCACGAGCGCCCCACCGCGATGTGCCTACGCCGCCGCTCAGCCATGCACGTCGCCGCCGCTGCCTAGGCATACGCTGCCACTGCCTGCCCATGAGAGCTATAGCTCTCTCTCCACTCCGATTCCTCTTCTTGTTCGCCGCCGGCGTTGCAAGGCTACAGTAGATCCCTAGGTACCACTGTTGTCGACGCCGCTGCTGTCGCCAGCGAGGAAGGGTACTGGTGGAGATGGCAAGGATGTGTGAGGCGTGGACGGGTACTGCTCCATCCGTCTCCGCTCGCAGGTCCAGGTCCCCACACACCGACACAGAGGAGGAGGGCGAGGAGCACATCAAGGTGGAGCGCCGCCTCGACCACGACCTCAGTGGCTTAGAGATGGTGCAGCACTGCAGCACCCCCTTCCAGCGCCGCCTCCCCACCAAATGTAAATTTTGCAATGTGAATATTTTGTTGAAAATGTAGGTGATTTTTGTGGGAAACATCTATGCATTATGTTGTAAAGGGATTCTCCATATGAAATTTGATGTGATTTACGTTGTCTTTGTTACTATTTTTTATTGGAAACCGTGGAAAATTTTGTTGTAAATTAATCTCTAATATTGTTGTAAAGAGATATGTCAAATGTGATTAAAGTTGTCTTGATTACTATTTTTGTTTGAAACCGTGGGATATTTTGTTGTAAATTAATCTATAATATTATTGTAAAGAGATTTTTCAGATGTGATTAAAATTGTCTAAGCCGTGTAATTTTTTGTTGTGAATCCATCTCTAATATTGTTGTAAAGAGATCTCTTAGAGATGATTAATGTTGTCTTTGTTACTATTTTTTGTTGGAAATTGTGGAAATTTTTGTAGTAAATTAATCTCTAATATTGTTGTAAAGAGATTTCTCGGATGTGAGTTTTGTCTTCCGTCCGCAAAAAGATCTATATGGAGGAGACGAACCTGGTTGACGTTTGCAGAAAGCAACGTCTAGCGGGAAAGGGAGGAGGGAACGTGGATGACGTCTGCAGAAAGCGATATCTCTAGGCTGGGTAGATACAACGAAAAACAAAAACGATGTTTTCTATAAAAGCATCAAACGGTCATACGTGTCTCATCCGATGGCCTAGGCACGGCCGATTTCCCTCCCAAATCGATCGCCTAGTGTTCGCCTTTTTTTAAGGAAAACGTTGTACATCACCCGGGGGATCGGGCGTCTGCGTCCTCCGGCTTCTCCTCTCAACACGTGTCCTTGTAGACCCCACCCACCGCCCCAGTGTGATGCCCACGATCCCCAATTTCTCCATCTTCCTCCCGATTTCCTCCTCCTTCCTCTAGACCTCCACCTACTTCTCTCCTCTTCCTGGTTCTCTCGTGTCGGCTCAACCCTGGGTCGACCGGAGCTCCGCCCCAACCTCCTATCTAACGTAGCTCGCCCGGATCACCAGCCGGAGTTCGCCCGCCTCGCCGCGAGGGGCTCGCCCGCCTCGATCCTGGGCGGCTCCCCGAGATGGTGCGGTCGACGCGCGTGGCCGGCGACGAGGATCAGTTCGTTGTTGCCTCTCTCCGTTCGCGGCAGCCGATGGTCCATCCCCAGGCTCACTAACCTCCCACGCACAACTCGCAGAGGTCGTCGCCGCCATGGGAGTCTGCTGTTGAGGTGGGCGGGGTGGGATGCAGGGGTGGGCTATGCTGCCAGCGGCGCACGGTCTTGCTACCAACGGCGGGGCAGGGTTGCTGCAAGTGGCGGAAGGGGTTGCTATAGGGAGCGGCTGGGCGGAGTTGCTACAGGAGCGGCCGGCCTTGCTGCCATGGCGCGGCAGTGTAGCTGCAAGGGGACGCCGGACATGCTACAAGGGCGATCGGGCGTTTGTAGAAAGGGTGGCATGCGTTGCTACATCAAGCTGCCGGCGTTGCTACCATGGCGCGACGGCGTTGCTGCCATGGCGCGGTGGGGCTGCTGCAAAGGGCGGCCGGGGTTGCTACATCGAGCTGCCGGCGTTGCTACCATGGCGCGGCGGCGTTGCTACAAAGGGCGACCGGGGTTGCTACATCGAGCTGGCAGCGTTGCTACCATGGCTTGGCGGACTGGCGGCGTTGCTACTAGCGGCCAGCGACGCTGCTACCACGCACCATCGGCGTTGCTTCAAGCGCCCACCAGGTTGCTACCGCATCGGCGACGGCCGTGGCCGACAGAGGAGTGACGACGGCGGATATGGGACTTTGGGAGGCAGGGCGGCGAGGTCGGCTGCTACATCGGCGATGCCACGACGGGGCATTCTGCGACAGCACGGCGTGGTTCGTTGGCGAAGCCATGGTGATGGACTATCGGCGCGTGGTTCTCCGGCGACGCCACGGAGATGGACCATCGGCAGCGTTGCTGTTATTGCGGGGGATGGGAGTCGGGAGAGGACGAAGCCATCGTACGGCTGCCGACCGGTTACGATCAAGCCATCGTACGGCTGCCGACCCGGGGGATCGGGGGATTTGATCCCCCGGGGGACGCTCAGCACGCCCCTTTTTTTAATGGCCTCTAAGACCTTGCAAAGCGTTGTTATGGCAAGTTTAAGACGAGCGAGCTGCCGAAACGAAGAATGGCTGTGGGCGTGTGGCTCAACAAAGCTGAAGCTGTGTCATCCAGACAGATGATAGCAAGGCCGGCCCATCTATCAGTAATGAGGCCCATGTACAAGACCGGGAAAAGGCTGCGGACTGTGGTCGTCAGCCGCACGGCGATACTCGGACTGCCAGTCACGTCGATTCCGGCGGCGGCGCAGGGCAACGCACGCGGACCCGCATTCCCATGGCTACCTCAGGGACGGTGGCTACTCTCCAAGGCAATCCGGTGAATCTCTCCGCCGCCCTCCGCCAGGTTCGCCCCAGCCATCCTCCTGCCTAGATTTCCGTTGAGCGATTCGTGGGGGTAAAATCAAGAACCGAACATATAACCACACAAATCAAATAGCAACTAGTACTGTTTTATTGCAAAAGAAAGTAATCTCCAAGTACAATTACAAATGGTATTGTGAGCACCCGAAAGACCAGCGGTAGGAGTCACCAATCTTTATTTTTCATATGACATTCTTAGTAACTATGCAACGTCGGCGTAGAAATCCTGGATTGTGATCCGGACTGCTATTGGGATCCTTACTGAGTGATGCTCGTTGTGCCAAGTTAGGCTGCCAAATGTGTAGTCCCCTTGCACCTTCCACAGAGGTGTTATGCTAACCTTGAAGGAGTGCACTTTCTGTGTGGCATTGAAGACTAGGGTTGGTGGGTCAACTTTGATCTTGACTCCTATTGGAGACTGTATATCGGATTGGTAAACTGCATCCACATTTCCCACGTTTGTGACTGCTCGCTGCACCTTAATCGATCGCCTTAGTTCAGGAATGGCAATAGAAGGCAGGTTTAGGTGATAGCCTGGCAATGTTGTTGTAATGTTGCAAATCTTGTATTTCTGCATGTTGCAGGCGAAGAACTTGTTGTAATCTCTTGGATCGATGTCGTAAACAAGGCCAGGATCGACAGCTGCATTCGGATTTATGCTACCCCCTCCATAGTCGAATGGGTCGGCAACCTTCCTGGGTAGTGCTTCTGCTAACATTGGATTGCCATATTCATCCTTGGTTGATGCTTTACCCATGCAAAGAAGAGTGATTTTTTGTTAGTAAAGGTGTGATAGCCTGGCAATGTTGCATATGGATATCATGTAATTTACCGGTGGTAACAATTGCTGATTTTAGGGCAGCATGAGACCAATGAGGATGGACAGCCTTTAGCAATGCTACGATGCCTGCTACATGTGGGGTTGACATTGAATTCCCTGAGTCGAATCCATATCCATCTCCTATGGCTGCCAAGATGTTGACTCCAGGTGCGGCTATGTCAGGCTGTTGAAGTAGTTGTAACAGGATTAAGATAATTTCATTGTTTGAAAGTAGTGCTAACTTATCATACAAAAGCCTTTATAATCCCTGTTTCCAATAGAAATCTTAAGATTACCTAACCTCATGTTTGTCCCAGTATTGTTTTTATAAATAATTATATAATATAGGTTGCAGAGGAAGCCAACATGATGCACTAATTTTAACTTGTGTACCTTAAGAACTGTAGGGTATTTGACGGATGGTCCTCTTGAAGAGAAGAATGCCACTTTTGGAGCAGGAACTTGTTTCCCTGTAATATTTCTTGCTGGCTCAATCTTCACAATGGGCAATCTGTTCAAGTCGAATCACAGTTTATCTGAGTCTTTGAGTCTTTAAATAATCATAGAGAAAACAGCATCCGCTAAGTGTGTCAGGTCACAAAAATGTGTTCCTCACCTCTGGCTTCCGATGTATGTTGCAGTTTGAAACCCAATATCAATGTCAACAATTACACACGCCATGCCCAAACAATCATCGGTGCTCGAAAGAACATCTATGGTATATAGAGCAAAAATAGCACCAAATGCCCCACCACTTTTAACATTTGTTATGACTTCTGGGAGAATGTCTTGTGTTGGGCCAAAATTTTCGAAAATGCATAGGACAACTTTGCCGTTGATTATCGTGTCATTTAGCGCTTCCCCTGAGCAACTGTAAACAGACAGACCACAATAATTTGTCAATTGGATTCAGAAATTTAACGCCTAAACATAAACTGGCATTATCTATAAATGCAGTTAATCAAGAAATAAATAGCATCTGACACACCTTCCACCGTGTACAAGTGGTTTGAACTCACTCGAGGACTCATTTTTTAGCAGGTAATACAGTGATTGACCCTGCAAATATGAAAAGAGTTAATCGTAACTTTCAGTGGTAAGTGTTTGAGGATGATAGTGGAGCAAAGGTGTTCTAAGTGTCTAGCAAATATCATGTTTCTGTAGTATATACCACTAAGGTTTGATTGTTTCCCATTGTAATTGCTGTTGGAAAAGACCGGTCAATTTTGGTCGCTGCGACTGTAATGACCCAAGGAGCTGTGTTAGAAATGACTTGTGGTCGAGGCCCGCTATTTCCCGCGCCATAAACAAGGGTAATACCCTTCTGAACTGCATGGAGTGCACCAAAGGAATCATCATTGAGGACGATTGGTAAGCATAATACATCTACTCCATCATGAATTGCATCATCCAGAGCTGCTAGCACTGCGATGCTAGAAAGCTCCACCCTTTTTGTGGTCTGCCACGCGACCTTGTACACAGCAATGCGCGCTCGGGGCGCACCTCCACGTGCCACCCCTACTCCAAGGCCATGGAGGCTGACTCCCTCCACCACTGCACCGGCTGCTGTGGATGCGGTGTGCGTTCCATGCCCATTTATGTCCCGTGGAGACATGTAATTCGCCTCTTGGTCAGCTTTATCCAGTCCAGCCGGATAGTACCGTGCACCTATGATCTTCCTGCTGCAGTTGGTGCCCTCCCAGGCCTGTCCCAGCTGACACACTCCCTTCCATCTTGACGGTATTGGTCCGTATCCGTGGTCGCTGAAGCTTCTTGATTCAGGCCAGATCCCTGCATCAAGTGCATTTGCAGTGTTATGGCAAGAATTTGTTTGGTGAAGATTTTCATCATTAACTTGTTAATGGTGAAGACTCACCAGTGTCAAATATCCCAATAATTATGTCTTCTCCATATTTGCTCCTCTGCAGAAGTTTATTAGGTGGCTGGTGGTCCAGGTTAGGTGGCTGCTGGTCCAGGTTCATGCCAAGGAAGTCCCAGCTTCTTGTGGTCATCAACTCGTGATTCTGATTGGGAGTAACGCTGATAACTTCAGGTAGGTCTGCACATGTCAAATGTACTATATGTTAGGAACTCCATCGCTTCTTCATCTTAAAAAGGTAACCCCTCCCCTCCTAAAAACTAAAGTCAGAAGTCTCCCCAGTTAGATATCTGTGTGGTGTATACAACATCAGGTAACAAAAGAAAGGATCATAGCCTGACACAGAAATTGATTTTCTCAATCAACCACTAATAGTCATCAAATAGAAATATTCTAATCCCTTTTACACTTACATGGATACTAATTTCTGGTCGTACAGTTCTCAGTAGTGACATAGAAATAGTTATCTCTGTCATCTTATAAATAGTGACTGGTACCAGAATAATAATCAAGCACAAGCAGGATCGTAAGGTTACTGCAGTGTGCAGCTTCGTAGTAAAATTAGCGACAACTAAATATAATTGCATTACATGCAGAAAAGAGGCTTGAGATTGGGCCAGAGTTGGTTTTTTAAAAAAAAATGGGATGAAGAACCATAAAATTACCCCCGCGGATCTCACATTCATGGTTGCAAAGATAAACTACTTAACAGATGTACTTTCCATAAAGAAGCAAATTTCAATCACCAAATAAGCTTTGATTGTTTTTTCTTTGTTCAACTGCATTAGGACTAGCAGAGAACTAGACGAGAAGTAATTTGTTTAGGTAAAGTGGTAAACTCATCCCACCTGCAAGATCTTGTGCCTGGTCATCTGTTAGCATTGCCGCGAAGCCTGAGAAGCCATGCTTGTAGCTATAAGTGATGGAGGCCAATGCCTCTTCCTTGCTGAAACAAATCATCAAGCGGTCAGAAAAATTGGCAGCCTTACCCTTACTTCTGGAGTTGTTAAACGTCTTTTAGAAGTATTGTTCTTGATAAAATCTGAATCAAACTCTGAAAGCTAGAAAATTAGTTCTTAGGTTTACCTTCCAAGAATGGTGCTGAGCATGTCATGGTGTGAAGCTGTGACCAGAGCAGCGTCGTCATGTTTCTTCTCTCCCAGGTAGACGATGTACATCTATGCATGGACAGGAACAGAAAACATACTTTAGCATGGAACAGAATCAGTGATATGAATAAGATGTAGGGTAATTATTTTTCTAAAAGAATGAGATTTAGGGGGTAATGCATCACCAATACCTTTTGAGTTCCATATGCTCTGCTTATGCTTATCATAAGGCATAAGCAGAATAAGAGGCAAGCTGAAAAACGCCGACGGGAAGAGTGAAAATCCATGTTGGGATGGTAGCACATGTTAATATGATCTAGTAGGCAATGATATTTATAGGCCTCTGTCTCTGTCTTGTATGATGACTAATCAACTGTCCATGTCCACACAAAAAAGGTCAAAGATATAGGCTCAGTTCGATGAAATTCATTCTTTCTGCTATGTACCCCTATTTTCCTCCATGAAGTTTCCCTGGAACTAGCTGAACTGAAACGCGTTGCACTTCTCAGCATTGAAACTTTATCTCCCATGCTTAGTATTGGCAGTTCAAAGTTTGCTGCTCCCTCCAATCCAATGAATAGGGCGTCCTCGTCTTCTGTGTTTTTTATTTGACCAAGAATTTACTCCCAATATATAAAGATTATTGGTATAAAATTAACATCATTAGAAAATGTTTTTCAATACGAATCCGACGATACTAGTTACGTACAATATAATCAAGATTTTGTGCTCAATTTTTCGGTCACAGTTTGCTTTGCAATATGTGTGTGCCTTCATTGAAACGAAGGTAGTAAGGTGCACTCCTTTTTCCTCTCCAGAAGCACAGTTTTTCTTTTCTCACTCATGTGCTAAGCAAATAATGTGCTGTGCAGGTAACCAAATTTCAGGGATATGCTGCAGATTCCGTTCAGACATGAAAGCAAGGACCCTCCTGATAGTCATGTGTAACTATTGACGGTATGGTGGTTCTCAATCGGCGGCTGATGTGTATGCCATTTCTTTTTTCCTTGCGCGCCACTGCATATGATTGTACGGATCCATCGCCCGTGGCTGTACTAAGCGTTCCAAAGAACATTGACTTCGGAACAGCATCTCTTCCGCATTTCTATTTTTTTCTCAAAAGAAGAACATTGACTTGACTATGAGTTTATGTCGACCATCCATACGTAGTGCCAGCTCTTCCTGTGTTATCTTAGAGACGTCACTTACTTATCCTTTGTTTCCTCAAAGAGAAGAATGCATTGGCTTGAAAATTAGAGATAGAAGTACTTCCGTTCGTAACTAAATATGAGCTTTGATCATGGTTGTAATATTTTGTTAGTGCCTTAGTGGTTGTAAAATTGTGATGATCAGAAGAAGTGCTTTCGAAGGTTAAACCAACGGTCATAATCTTGTGTACCATAACCCACATATTACTAATTGGCAATGCTTGAATTTTGAGAAGTCGGAACGCGCTTTGAATGGACGGTGAGAGTTTGTATACAGACAGAAGCGCAGGCATTGTTCTTTTTGGTGAATCATTTTTTTACCCTGTGGTTCTGCAATTGTGGCTTGTATTTGTTAGACAGAACCGACATGCTTTGTTGAGGTGATGCGACAAAATTTGTAAGATGTCCGGATTTATCCATCTATTCTATCCCTCCTTGTCGTCCTTGTCATCATCTCGCACCTTGCCCAATAGACATACATCAGATAAGAAGTGATGAAAGTTTGTAAGGTTTAAAAATTCTCGGATTTAAAAAATTATTTGAATTTCAAAATTATTTAAATTAAAATATGTTCAAACAGAAAAACTAAAAAAGGAAAAATGAAAAAAATGAAAGAAAACCAAAACACCTAAGAGCCACAAAAACCAGGGAAAAACCGACTGGAACATTATAGAAAGTTCTCAAAACTTGGAAAACCGAAGGATCCCCTCGCTCCCTACGCATAGATGGTCCGGCCAGGTGAGTCTACCATATTACCGCGCATTCGACCAATCACGAACACGAAGCCGGCCCCGACCCCGACATACCCCGCCACGTGCCGCTCATAAGGGCATCTCCAACGGGGCGACGTAAACGGACGTTTCTACGCGGATAAAATACGCACTACAATGGCTAGACGCAAAACGTCTGCAGCGTTCGTCCTGACGCAAACGTGTACTAAATATGCACCACGTGTCCGCGTGTCCGATTGCATCCGTTTTGGATGCATGGCCTCTTCTCTCTTCTTCTTTAATGCAGAGAAGACTCATGTGCTGGCAATTTCTAGCCACATAAATGAACTATTTCTCTCTCTCTCCTCCCTAATCATGCATGTCAGGTCCTTGCGATCAAAATAATACGTCCCTATAGCTGGAGAAGGGGCAACGCCCAGACATGTGGACATTTTTGTATCCGTGCTCAACGCAAATAAACATAAATTGTGTCCAAAATACATCGGCCCGTTGAAGATGCATAATGCGACGAGAGCGACGGCAGCCGAACATGCCGTCGCGGCCGCGCGTACGTGTCGTGGCCCCCGGACGCGTCGCCGCGCGAGGCGAGGCAAGCACGTTCAGGCGACGCCTCCGGCTGTTCACGTCTCCTCTCTCTAGCCCTGGAATGTGATGGAGGACGGTTACAACGTGCTAGCTCAACGGGTCGTGGCTCCAGTGCTTCCTGCAAGCGACAGGTGTAGACGAATAATTAATCACGCGAACGATGACATCTGTGGGCAATAAAATGCATGGCTAGCTGTCGACGTGCTGGTACGAGAATATGAATATGGATCAGGTTTGTTCATCAGGATAAGTGACAAAGGGAGAGCTTTCGGTGTTGTCCACTTGTCCGGGCCTTAATTGGCAGCGCACGGAGACGTAAAAATTTGAGGTCTGAACGCAGCGCGCGGTGCGTGTGGCTGGAAGATGCGTCGTTGAGACCATCACTTGCAAATTTGGGGGCTACAAGACCTTGACACTTCACGGTGTTGTGGTTGCGCGGGTCTGGACCGGTATAGCTGGAGGAGGAAGACGATGCTTGGAATAAACGCGGCACGCTGGAACCACCGATGGTCCCGTCGAAGAGAATAGACGAACCGGTGTGTCGTCGCCATGAGCCTCCGGGCCGGGTTTCGTTCTCGTCGCCACGCACCTTTGTCGCAGCGGAGCATGCATCATCAGTCTCCCAACTCCACAAGTTACAGACCAAACCAAACATTGATGATCGTCTTCCAGGTGTCTTGTGCTCCCTTGTCGATCCCAGGCCAGATCGACTTTCCGAACCACCGTGATCAGTCGACAGTGGTCCGCGCACGCACCCACCCTTGCCAACGACATCGGGGTATGGCAGAGAGCCCTGGGTGCCATGAATCACCGCGTCACTACTACACGGTAGAGATTTTGAGGCACTCCAAAGTGCCCCTATATGTTAACAAAGTGCCCCTAATTACTTTTAAGGGCAGTTTTAAAAATGCCCCGGATATTTGTGTCCCTAAATGTATTAGGGGCAGTTTAATTGAAGTGCCTCAAAAAGTATATTGGGGCACTTTCAGAACTGCCCCAAAAGAGCTTTAGGGGCATTTTCCGAACTGCCCCAAAATGACATTAGGGGCACTTCCAGAATAGCCCCAAAAGGGATTCAGGGGCACTTCGAGAACTGCCCCAAAAGAGCTTCAGGGACACTTTGAAAACTACCCCAAAAGAGATTTAGAGGCACTTTGCGAACTGCCTCAAAATGGCTTTAGAGGCACTTTGCGAACTGCCACAAAAGGGATTTAGGGGCATTTCAAAAACTACACCAAAAGAGATTTAGGGACACTTTCCAAACTGCCCCAAAAGGGATTTAGAGACACTTTGCAAACTGCCCCAACATGAACTGCCCCAACATGCAATAGTAATTCACACAATCCAATAGAACCAAAACATAATCACCATAGTAAATAATCTGGAATACCAGTACCATCACAGTATGTAACATCAAAATCAGATGTTTGAGTGTACAGGATTGGAAGCACGGTATTCCATAGAACAATATAAAGCAGAAAACAATACAATTCCCTGTGCTACATCACTCCAAGCTGAAACACGAGGCTCAGTGCGCTATAATTACAATCACGTTGGGTGTCTCAAGCAACAGCTTGGAGAGCCATGTCAAAGTTATCTTCTACTCGGTGCGGTTGATTAAACTAGCATGTGATCGGGGTGCGACAATTTCAACTGGCTGCAGAAACATAGAAAGTCAGAACTAGCAAGATTCACTTGTTTTCATTCATACAAGATAGCAAGTGCACCCGTCAATCACACTATCACCATCTCAGGAGCTACATGAAACACAATGAAGGTTATTATCTTTTTTATTTATGTATGCCATATGTTTCTGTGGATGAGCCATTTTTAAATACTGTAAAGGACAAAATACAATCATAAATCACACCAAAAGGAGAGTGTCCATTTGCTTGGTGCATCATACTAAGATCTGATACCGCGCTAAAAAACAGCAGCATGGCATGATGAATACTAGAATCATTCCTAATACCGAAGAAAGACTTGGCCTAGCCACACTTATCCAAGCAAAGTCAACTTAAATTCCACCTTCATAAGTTACAACTGTTGGTGAGAAATCTCTAAAATAACTAAAAAAAGGAAACAAAACTGTGAGATAAAGAGGGGAAGTTTGTTTCATACCAGTCATGACGTTTCATTCTGATATTCTGGTTTCATATCCAAGTTTTCAGGACGTATAAACTGAAACTGCTGTAGCAAAGACATCTTCTCAAAAAGTTCTTCATGACATCTCACATCTTCCGGGACCGTAGCAAATACCCGATTAAACATCTTTGTCATAACATATCTCAAGGCCCTAGAAGCAAGAGTAAACCATGATAAATATTGTAAGATATGCTAGAAAGAATAAACAATCTGGAACATACCATAAATTATTGACAGATAACAGGATGACAAAAATATTAGCGGCTACAGTTATAGCATAAGTAACAACAAAAAAGTCCATCTTGAGATACACAAATATTTACCAGAGTCATGTAACACTGCAAGTCTTAATCAAATGATACTTGCACGTGACCAATGTAAATTGCATCAAACATTGTTCTATTCAGAACACATGAAAACTCTAAATTGTAAAGCTTAATCAAAGATGAATATTTACAATATATATGATCAGAGTGGCATTTGAACCATGAAAGGATGAAATAGAACCAATTATGGGACTAATAGCTCAGCTTCATTTTACACAAGCTGGTGCCAATTTTCAGCTTTTGTATATGAGTCCTACCATACCGCCCAAACCATAAACAAATGCAACGTTTCATTCATGATCTTTCACGCATTGGTTAATCGAAACTACCTGAAGATGCTGCTGAGAATACACAGAGGGAATTAACCTTGATGTATGTAAAACTGGATATAGCATTCAAGTTCCAATCAAGTCCCTACTTCAAAAGACCGGACATGACTTGCATTTCAGGATATCATAAGTAACTAAAATGTACTCTTTCCTAGTTGGATATTATTTTATTTGAAGCCTAGCCTTCCTACAAAATTCGGTCCTGGGTCACATACCACTATCATTACCAAGGAGATTTTTTTGTTATGGAAGCGTGGAATTGTGAACATGGTTTTGTTAACGCCTTTCATGCTTTCCACCATGGCTACCACCTCTGGTCCCAAAAGAGGCACCACCATCTCAGGTATCATCTGAAACATAGTCGTAACAAATGCAGTCAACGGATGCAAACTGAATTTAAGTCACATGAGAATCTCGGCTATAGAGTAACTGCACAATTATGATCTAAATGGAATACATGGTTTCTTGCACACATGAGTTCTTGCTTGTCGAAACCTTACACAAATCAAAGAGATGGCTACTTTTTTATCTCCTATCCGAAAGAACATCACCAAAAATCTAAGCTAGATTCAGAAAATGCAGTATGAAAGAGAAACCACTTTTTATACTAACGGAAGTTGGATCATTCAGCATTGTCAACTGCCTTATGAATCAGCTTTGTCAAACAATTTAACTTGAGCTATATGCTTCCAATGTTCCTTGTGCACAGGGGCGGATCTAGCATCCCTCCTGCCTAGGCAGTCGCCCAGGCTTGGCAGCGACGCGCCTGCTTGCGTTTGTTACTTTCTATAGCAGTTTTGTTCAAAAAAAACGGGCATTTTACTAGCAGGTACATTTGTTACTAGCAGACTCAGCTTTCCTAATGGCTTCCTGCAATATTAAATAGAATAAGCACCACAAAACATTTATTAAGTGCACAACTCTTAATTTAATTACGTCAAGTAAAAATTAAGAATACATTCCAGGGCAGAATATTCACAGTACTTGATATATTATGCATCATTCTTCATTACTAAACTCAAGCCTAATTAAATCTCCAAAGATAACGCGACTTGAAAAGCCAAATAGATAACAGCAACATATATTACAAAAAATTAAATCGACAAAGATGATAGCGACCAGACTCAATGTGATCAAAATGCAGTAGTAAAAAGGCGTTGAGTAGTACACACATGTTACATCACCTCTGGCTCAAACAGACTCCTTGAAGTATTCTGTGCAATCCCTTGAAGTACAAAAGAATATCAAACGTTTAATACTCACAGATTGAAAAGTGCATAGTAGTGTCAAATAATAAACAAAAATACTGTATAGTGTATAGGTTTGCCATATAAGAAAACCTAAAACTTCTGTTTTGACTTTTGATCGTCCAAAGGCCAAAGGAACCATACATAACCTACGAAAGGCCAAAGGCAATTCTAGCAGGGAAGACCAAAGAGCACATGTTCTGAGCAGTGCATATGCCCGAAGATCCTCTGAACAATGCGCATAGCCTAGTTTTGGGGAGCTTTCGGCTAGGTATGCAGCACAATGCAACTTGTCAAAGGAGCAGAACAAAGATACTGTGTAAGCAATAAGACTGCCTTACATATTAATTAATTTGTTAATGAACTAACTAAGAACTGCCCAGCAATTAGAGGATACCTTGAAGGAAATATGAAGCAATGAGACATCTCTACAATGGTCCAATGCCTGCTCATACCTTTTGGCTTTACCTGCATTTTCTGCCTCAGTTCACAATCTTTAGGTACCGATTTTTCCTGTGAAGCACATGATGCTTATCTACCTTGTGTCCATTGCGACAATGATGCTTCAACCTCTACGCTATTAAATGAGCCCTTCTTCAGAAGATCCTGATGTTAAAATATTGCAAGTAAATGAGCACACATAATTTGTAAATATGATCATTCGAGCAGTTGCTGAAAAGGTTGGATGATATAATTCAGTAAGTTCATTAAATTGTACCTTTTTATTTTGAGCCACACCAGATATATTCCGTTCGATTGCCTTGGTACTAAAGAAGAGTGCGAACTCTCCAGCAATATCGTCCATCACTTGCATCTTCTCATTAGTAAATGACATGTTCTGAAGCTTCTGAACAAAATGCCAACAGAATTGTTAAGTTAATCAGCATGGTGCAACAAAAGGAGCATCTTAAACATAAAAGGAGAAAATGCCATATGTACCTCAGAGCAAACAAAAGGTTCAATGCAAGCCCCATATCTATCTGTGAATATATGTATGAGGTCACACATTTCAGGTAAGTCAGGATATCTGGCAGCAGTGAAAATCAGAGTTCGCATAGCTTCGGAGGCTTCGCGGGGCATTCACTGTATGCAGATCACCATATATTAGCGATTAATTCACAGGAAACCTTTTGTAATCCAAGTTGAACGCAACTAGAAGTATTACGAAGTTCAGTAAGACATGCAAATTTAACTGAAATAGCAAAACTAACAGATATATCAGAATATTATGAAAGCTTGTCATATACTACTGACCAGGTAAACTTAGACAACAGACTATGAACTATGCGCAGCTATAAGTAGAAATTTCAGCACAGTCATGCGGAAAGCTAATACATGATTATTTGCAGTTTCGAGATCGTCTTCAATTTTGGAAAGCCCATGCAAAAAAAGTTACAGAAAATAGTAAATGCTAAGTTGCATGATTAGCCACATTGACATAATTTGCTTCATTTTAGGTGATGTACCTTATCCTTCCTCTGCAAGAACATGTTAAGATATATAGGATTCTAACATGAAGAGTAACACCGATAAATATCAAGAGCGGTTGTTTAACTAATTGACAACAAACAATGCTCTACAGTGGATATCCAACGGTTGTAAATGCACCCGCTTGGGTGGCCTCAACAAGCTGGGTACTGAGTAAGCTTACAGCTTGAGTTAGTACTCCTTAATCGCAATTTGAAATTTGCACAGCCAACACCAACGCACATAACAACGACCCAAAGATAGGAAGTTCTCAGATTATTGGAAAATTCTGCACAACAACAATTGCATACACTTAAGAAATAAATGCATCTACTTAAGTAAATAAAGTTGATCCTCTAGATGGATAATATAGAGAAGGGACATGCACGAATGTCTTAGGCACGACACTAACCACGATAAACAAATTGTTAGAGCTATTCTCTCACTCACCCAATCAGCGGTATGAAAGAAACATTCAAGGAAGGAACAGAACAAGCCTACTCATGAATGTCTTAGGGACGACACCAACTATGATAATCACGATGTCGTGAAATCAAAACCTGGGGTTGCTTTTGGATTGCCAGCTAGAATACTTATCCTACCGAACAAAACATTTTAAGTTAAGTATCTTCGCTCTAAGAATACTAATCTGAAGAATCAGAAGAGGAAAAGGAGAGCAGCGCATATATTGAAGAGATCGCCAACAAATTAGGGTACCTGAACCAAAGCTAATATCCATCTCTTGGGAGGATGTATTCCCACAACAACCTAGTGAGCACCAACAAACCGGAACTCGAGGAGCAGCAGAAAAATCGGATATCGATCGGGTACCTCCCTTACCTTGGGAGTGAGCGAAAACGGTGACCGCGACGGTGGTGGAGAAGACGTCGTCGGGGTCGGGGAGTGCCACCGGAGGGCCTGCAGCCGACGAGCGGGGGTGGCCCCGCCGCGATCTGCGCGTCTATACTGGTGGGCGCGATGGTCGCCTTCTCCATCTCCCTGCCGCTGTTACCTAGCTTGGGGAGAAGCTAGGGTTCAGAGACGAGGCCGCGGGCGCCGCGGCGTCCATCGCGGGGCCGCGGTCGGGGAAGTGAGCATGACGTGATCCACACGGAAGGTGGAGATGCTGGAAGCCACCGGGGATGGCCGGCGACCGGCAGGGGAGGCGGCTAGGATTTCCCGTGGTCTCGCGCGCGGGCACGGGGAGCATCGACGCGACGGGGAACTAGAAGAGAAGGTTGCAGAGCTTGGCTAGCGCCTAGCGGGCGGCAGCGCCCGGTGTGGAGATTGGCGGCCGGGGTGGCGATCGGCCTCCGGGGCAGCAACCAGCGAGCGGCGGCCGTCGGCGGGGCCAGCGAGCAGGTGAAGGGGAATCAAGGGGAGGTGGAGTAAAAAAAATAGAGGAATGGCCGTCGTCTTTTTTTTTTAACCAGAGGGCCAGCACCATTTCGCTGAAGGACGTGTGGTCGTGGGCCGGCCCAGCTATGGAGAGCACGCGGTAAAAAGCTGATTAAATTCAACTAACCTGGGATTCGATCGCGGGGGGTTCATAATGACTGGACGCTGCCTCTTGCGGTCTTGACACTGGGCTAATGATGCATTATTGATACGTAAAGCGCACCGGCTGATATAATATATGACCTAGCGCGAGATTTAAAAACAGCATAACCCACTCTTAGTTCTTCCTTATCATGGCGTTTTCCTTGTGATCTGAGCCACATAGATAGGATTTTTTTCCTCACATATATGTTCTTCACATATTTTTCTTTCTATTTTTCTTCTTTAACATTCTTTCTTACATTCTTTTCTATGCTATGGATTTTTTCTTTAATTTCTTCATTCTTATATTTTGTTTCTTTCTTTCTTTTTGTTTGTCTAAATGTTTTGTTCCTCTTCATTTAAACACTTGTTTAATTATATCTAAAATTTGTCTCCCGCCGCCTAAGCTCTTCTTCTCCTCTTTCTAAGCTCTCGTTCTCCTTCGGCTAAGTTGTTGTTCCCTTCTATCAAAGCTCTTGTACTCCCTCCGTGCAGTAATATATGATGTTGTAGCTATTTTTAAAGTTAACTAGATACAAACAAAAGTGAGTGAACCTTCAAAAGAGAAAAAACGTCTTATAAAACAAAACGGAGGGAGTAGATGTGTTTCATGTGTATCCATTAGAAGTTGGGGACGGACAAAAGAATGAAGAAAACCAAAAACCAAAAATATGACGACATGATCATCAATCATGTGATCACCACAGTTAACAATAAGGTATGGTCAATAATAAGAACGAAATCACGTGATCTCTAGAAAATATGGAAAGCAATCAGAACGGTATCACCTTCTAATATTAACCCCTCGGCTCTATTTGTGTAGCACGTACATCGTCTAACCCGACTCGCGCTCGACAAAACAAAATCGGCATACAATCCCCAGATTCCCGTCTCCAAAGTATCTACGAAAAGAAAGTCATATCGGCTTTAGTAAGTTCTTTCTTTGAACTATTTTCGTGCTAAATTTCAAACTCATTCTGCAACTCTGACTTGCTTGAGACGAAGCTTCAGTACATTTCTATGTTTGTTTAGAGTTGAATGTTTGTTTCGAGTTGCAGCTAAGCTTAGAAAGCAATCATATAATCATAAAGGATACCTTTCCGACAACATTTAGGCTCAAGGAGTCGTTGATTCGGGTGATATCTAGCTAGAGTAAGATAACACGTACCAACTATTCATCAAATAACACAAAAGTTGTAAGAAGAAAAAACGACTTCACATAAAGTTGTCAAATTGCAACTTCACTTCAGTATATTTTGTTAAACATCCCATACAAAAAGTTGTACTAAACAGAGGAACTTAGCATCTTCACACGCCAAATATTCATCCTGGTTCAATAATATATATTGATAGTCACAAATTAACATAGTTCAATAATATATATTAATAGTCACATATTAATCAAGTGAAAACTTGATGGCACCAGCTGTAGTTACAACGTTAGATCAACAGTTCATCACAGACCCCAAAAAACAGTAGGTTTGTCCGTTTGTGATTCAGAAAAGCTGGCTCAAAAATATAGATAAAATATATGAATTCTATTGGACGGAGTCCAACGGAGGCTGGCTGGTGGTATCGAATGAGCACACCGCCGGGAGGAGGGATGCCCTCATGGATATACAAGTTACATACTCCCATGGTAGTATCTGATATTTCCTCACACTATGGACGAACTCTGAATTTATTGTAGTAGAGAAAGTGAAGGTCAATATAAAACCTGCAAACTTCACGTGCAAGTATTAGGAAACGTATATTGTGGTTTGTCTTGCAGGTCAAAGTGCTTTCCCATGGTGAAGAATTCCATTGGACCTTTGTCGCCTATTTCAAAACAATTAGGTAATGCAGTTTTGTAAAACTACAAAACACAAAATCAAATACAACCCTATGAAGCAAGTGAGCAATTCACATGGAACCAAATGAAAATTATTTACATATGCTCACTCCTAAGAATAGGCCAGAATTTTCATTGATTAAAAAACACATATCCAGTTATCATGCCTTCGAAGGTGTCATTTAGTAGATCAGTATCAAAAGTTAGGAGGCACAATACTGATCGGCACCTCAGAGAAAATTATACTGCCTTGTCGCCGGAAACGCCTTGGATAGCTGGATCGCGGCCACATAAATTCATTGTTCTTTATCACCATTCTTTCCATTTATTCAATATTCAGGTGCTGCTTAGCAGTTGGCCATTGTTTCGCAACATCTTCTTGTAAGGCACTGCAAACATCAATCACCTGCACATATCCATGAACAGATCAACATCAGTAGCTAGGTGCTTGTTAAAAAACTAATCTACATATTTATCCATTCAATAGTTTGCACGTGCACATACATACTTGTGTATATGATTTAATGGCCAGGAAGCTTAGCAGGCGAGAGGGGAACAAGTACATAGGTCTTGTTGAGATCATCAACTAGTGGGGGCAACTAGCTAGATTGGTAAGGGAAGGTTCTACAGTAAACTTGTTCAGTTATCAAGTAGTTTTGATTATCACCTAGTTTGGCTTTCAAGTTCTATGTGATGGTTTGTGATGGCTTTCAAGTGCGCTCAGTAGTTTGGATTATCTATCTTCTTTTATTACCAGATGTTTATGTCTGTTGTTCCTGTAGTTTCGACAGAATTTATTGTTGTTTAGTAGGCAATCATATTATTTTATAGGCTAATTTGGGCACTTGTCCAAACTTACCCAATAGGTGTATATCAATTGGGGCACTTCTCTAAACTGCCCCAATAGGTTTATACCAATTGGGGCACTTCTCCAAACTGCCCCAATAGATGTGTACCAATTGAGGCACTTCTCCAAACTGCCCCAATAAGTGTGTACATATTGGGGCACTTCTCCAAACTGCCCCAATAGGTGTGTACCAATTGAGGCACTTATCCAAACTGCCCCAATAGGTGTGTACATATTGGGGCACTTCTCCAAACTGCCCCAATAGGTAAGGTATTAGAGGCATTTTGGCCAAAGTGCCTCTAAAGAGGGGTATTTAGGGGCACTTTGAAAAATGCCCCAAGGCAAAGTGCCCCTAAATCCCTACCGTGTAGTAGTGCGTGGCGGCTCGACCGTGTCTAGAGTGGAGGGTGTCTCCGACGGCGGGCCCTATTTTAGACACCGAAATTATCTGTTGCGGTGGCGCGCGCACTAGCCCGTGATCCATATCCGTTTTGGGGTGCACCGTACATAACGGGCTATTTCATCTGTGGGGCTAGCAGTCCGTGACACTGCCTTAAGCAGTGGATTAAAGACGGTCGGCTTCACTAACCAAAGATTAATGTCAGCACCACCGTTTCCCGCCCACGCCACATTTTCCTGTCATGTTCTTCCGCCGGCGCGAGCAATTTTCCACCCGCTGCCTAGGCCACCACTGCTATAAACCTGAAGTGTCGGACTCTTACTCCAGGCAACACATCCACGACCATGACTTGTCGCCATCCCACCACTTGGTCCAAGACGACTGAATCATAAACAAAGGGAAGGAGACCCGCTCCCCTCGCATCGCCCCCTCGAGACGTCTGAGGGGGTGAAACCCTAGCACCTCCGCCAACCCTTCTCCCCTCTAACTTCTCCCTCCTCGTCGCCCCAGAAACGCTCCCGATCTAAGATTACGACGCCGATGAAGGGGGCAACGGGGATCTGGGCCCTCGGCTCCCCGCACACTGAATAGGTGGAGGACCTCCGTGCTAAGCTCGCCGCTGCTGTGACGGCTGCTTGGCGGTCTCCTCCTGCTCCGACAGCTGGCTATCCGAAATGGCCTAGGTAAGGGAAGCGTATGCCGGTGCTCTGCTTGGTGGGGTGATACGTCTCCGACGTATCGATAATTTCTTATGTTCTATGCCATATTATTGATGATACCTACATGTTTTATGCACACTTTATGTCATATTCGTGCATTTTACTGAACTAACCTATTAACAAGAGATGCCAGTTCTGTTTCGTTGTTTTTGGTTTTCAGAAATCCGAAATATCTCGGAATTGGACGAAACAAAGACCCGGGGGCCTATTTCGCCACGAACCTTCCAGAAGACCGAAGAGCATACGAAGTGGGACCACGAGGTGGCCAAACCACATGGCGGTGCGGCCAAGGGGGCCCGCCGCCCTGTGGTGTGGGCCCTCGTCGGCCCTCCGACCTCGCCTTCCGCCTACTTAAAGCCTCAGTCGCGCAGAGGCGAAAACCACGATACGGAAAACCTTCCAGAGACGCCGCGCCGCCGATCCATCTCGGGGGATTTCGGAGATCTCCTCCGACACTGCGGAGAGGGGATTCATCTCCCGGAGGACTCTACACCGCCATGGTCGCCTCCGGAGTGATGAGTGAGTAGTTCACCCCTGGACTATGGGTCCATAGCAGTAGCTAGATGGTTGTCTTCTCCTCATTGTGCTTCATTGTTGGATCTGTGAGCTGCCTAACATGATCAAGATCATCTATCTGTAATTCTATATGTTGTGTTTGTCGGGATCCGATGGATAGAGAATACCATGTCATGTTAATTATCAAGTTATTACATATGTGTTGTTTATGATCTTGCATGCTCTCCGTTTCTAGTAGAGGCTCTGGCCAAGGTTACTTTTAACCCAAGAGGGAGTACTTATGCTCGATAGTGGGTTCATGCATTGACAAAGGAATCTGACGAAAGTTCTAAGGTTGTGTTGTGCTGTTGCCACTAGGGATAAAACATTGGCGCTATGTCCGAGGATGTAGTTGTTGATTACATTACGCACCATACTTAATGCAATTGTCTGTTGTTAGCAACTTAATACTGGAGGGGTTCGGATGATAACCTGAAGGTGGACTTTTTAGGCATAGATGGAGTTGGATGGCGGTCTATGTACTTTGTCGTAATGCCCAATTAAATCTCACTATACTTATCATGTCATGTATGTGCATTGTTATGCCCTCTCTATTTGTCAATTGCCCGACTGTAATTTGTTCACCCAACATGCTTTTATCTTATGGGAGAGACACCTCTAGTGAACTGTGGACCCCGGTCCATTCTTTAATACTGAAATACAAATCTGCTGCAATACTTGTTTTTACTATTTTCTCTGCAAACAATCATCTTCCACACAATACGGTTAATCCTTTGTTAAGAAGCAGTGGAGATTGACAACCTCACTGTTTCGTTGGGGCAAAGTACTTTGGTTGTGTTGTGCAGTTCCACGTTGGCGCTGGAATCTCTGGTGTTGCGCCGCACACATCCCGCCGCCATCAACCTTCAACGTGCTTCTTGGCTCCTCCGGTTCGATAAACCTTGGTTTCTTTGAGGAAAACTTGCTGCTGCGCATCATACCTTCCTCTTGGGTTGCCCAACGAACGTGTGAAATACACGCCATCAAGCTCTTTTTCTGGCGGACTTGGGAGATCAAGACACGCTGGGGAGTCTCCACTTCTCAATCTCTTTACTTTGTTTTTGTCTTGCCTTATTTTATTTACTACTTTGTTTGCTGCACTTATATCAAAACACAAAAAAATTAGTTGCTAGCTTTACTTTATTTACTGTCTTGTTTGCTATATCAAAAACACAAAAATTAGTTTACTTGCATTTACTTTATCTAGTTTGCTTTATTTACTATTGCTAAAATGGCTACCCTGAAAATACTAAGTTGTTGACTTCACTAGCACAAATAATAATGATTTCTTATGCACACCTATTGCTCCACCTGCTACTACAGTGAATTCTTTGAAATTAAACCTGCTTTACTAAATCTTGTTATGAGAGAGTTTTTCTGGTGTTAGTTCTGATGATGCTGCTGCCCATCTCAATAATTTTGTTGAACTATGTGAAATGCAAAAGTATAAAGATATAGATGGTGACATTATAAAATTAAAATTGTTCCCTTTCTCATTAAGAGGAAGAGCTAAAGATTGGTTGCTATCTCTGCCTAAGAATAGTATTGATTCATGGACTAAATGCAAGGATGCTTTTATTGGTAGATATTATCCCCTGCTAAAATTATATCTTTGAGGAGTAGCATAATGAATTTTAAACAATTGGATAATGAACATGTTGCTCAAGCTTGGGAAAGAATGAAATCTCTGGTTAAAAATTGCCCAACCCATGGACTGACTACTTGGATGATCATCCAAACCTTCTATGCAGGACTAAATTTTTCTTCGCGGAATTTATTGGATTCAGCTGCTGGAGGTACCTTTATGTCCATCACTCTTGGTGAAGCAACAAAGCTTCTTGATAATATATGATGGTTAATTACTCGAATGGCACCTAAAGAGCTCCACAAGGTAAGAAGTAAATTCTGTTGAAGAATCCTCTTCCTTGAATGATAAAGTTGATGCTATTATGTCTATGCTTGAATGATAGACTAATGTTGATCCTAATAATGTTCCATTAGCTTCATTGGTTGCCCAAGAAGAACATGTTGATGTAAACTTCATTAATAATAATTTCAACAACAATGCTTATAGGAACAATTCTAGTAATAACTATAGGCCATATCCTTATAATAATGGTAACGGTTATGCTAATTCTTATGGGAATTCTTACAACAATAATAGGAATACACCCCCTGGACTTGAAGCCATGCTTGAGAATTTATTAGTACACAAACTGCCTTTAACAAATCTGTTGAGGAAAGCTCAATAAAATTGATATTCTTGTTTCTAGAGTTGATAGTCTTGCCTCGATGTTGATCTTTTGAAATCGAAAGTTATACCTAATAGGGATATTGAAAATAAAATTGTTACTACAGCAAATGCCATCCAAGTTAGAATTAATGAGAATATAAGATTAATGGCTGAATTGCTGCTAGGTGGGATAGAGAAGAAAATGAAAAACTAGCTAAAAAGGAAAATGTAGCTAAAGTTTGGACTATTACCACCACTAGCAATGCTAATGATTCATATGTTGCTGCACCTCCTACTATCAATGGTAAAATAATTGGTGTTGGCAATGCTTCTACTCCTAGTGCAAAGCGCGCAAAATTACCTGAAACTGCTAAAACTTGAACCTTGTGATAAAACTGCTGAAATTTTTTCCAACCTTGGGATGATAATCCCATTGCTTTAGATTGTAATGATTTAGATTTTGATGATTGCCATATCTCTGAAGTTATAAAGTTCTTGCAAAAACTTGCTAAGAGTCCCAATGCTAGCGCTATAAATTTGGCTTTCACAAAACATATTACAAATGCTCTCATAAAAGCTAGAGAAGAGAAACTAAAACTTGAAACTTCTATTCCTAGAAAGCTAGAGGATGGTTGGGAGCCCATCATTAAATTGAGAATCAAAGATTTTGATTGTAATGCTTTATGTGATCTTGGTGCAAGTATTTATGTTATGCCTAAGAAGCTTGACTTGCCACCATTGAAAAATTGTTATTTGGATGTTAACCTCGTTGATAATGCTAAAAAGAAACCTTTGGGGAAAGTTGATAATATTCATATTATGGTTAACAATAACCTTGTCCCGATTGATTTTGTTGTCTTGGATATTGGAATGCAATGCATCTTGCCCCATTATATTGGGAAGACCTTTTCTTGAGCAGTTGGTGCTACTATTGATATGAAGGAAAGGTAATATTAAAGAAATATCAATTTCCTCTCAAGAAAGGTATGGAACCTTCCCTAGAAAGAGAATGATTACCTTATGATTCTATCATTAGAACAAATTATGATGTTGATGCTTAACTCTTGATGTTACTTGAGTCACACTTTCTGCGCCTAGCTGAAAGACGTTAAAAAAAGCGCTTATGGGAGACAACCCATGTTTTTACTCAGTATTTTTTTGTTTTATATTTGTGTCTTGGAAGTTGTTTACTGCTGTAGCAATCTCTCCTTATCTTAGTTTGAGTTTTGTTGTATAGTAAAGTCTTTGATAGTAAGTAAGTACACTAGGTTGGTTACTGCACGGTTACAGGTTTCTTTTTATCCATAGTCTGGGTCTACCTCCCTGTAGGTGGCTCAGAAAATTAAGCCAATTCCAAATTTTGATCCCTCGAGATATGTATGCAACTTTCATTAAATTTGAACATTTTCGTTTGAGCAAGT